>OY756408.1:692500-1005462 GCA_963576865.1 Anania hortulata | reverse complement strand
TTAAATACTGCCGTGCTCGCACAAGTTAATTTTATCTTGTAATGTAAACACAATATTTAAAAAGAGGCTGACAATAGTGACCGAGTTTCTTGCGCTGCTTCTTCTCGGCACTAGCCCACAATATTGTCCCGAAGCAGTGGTAGGGTAAAAAAATATATTGGGACGTGTAAAAGAGCTTAATTTAGGCCTATTTACAGAAATTAATTGGTTTTATTGGTTTTATCTCAATTGTAACCATTGTTATGATTGCTCTCCTTGCTAGTTCTAAAATTTAGTTAAATTTATTTTTATCTAACTTTGAAACATAGTTAGATATAATGTTTTCTTTGGGCTACAGTTTAGCACTTATGTTTTGTCACATGTACTTACATAAATTGTATTTGTATTCAGTTTTGCCGATGACAAAAATAAAACTTTACGACAGATCAAAAACATGTTTTTAACATGAAGTTTTTTTTCGTAACTGACTGTACTCCATCAATGAAACCAAACGCGGAAGTCAAAATACGGAAGTTACGATTCCATAGTCGCTATTATTAACACCGCATCCAAACCTAGAGTTAACAAAGCAATGTACTGCGAAATGTGTTAAAATGTCGCTTACATGTAGGGCTGTCAACGAAGACAACCTGGAACAAACTTCATCCACGATTTATAATTGATCACTATTAATTCAGCCTATCATTATCATCACCATCAGCCATTGGAAGTCCAAGAAAGGCAAAAGGTCGTTTGCATCCAGCGGCTGCCAGCCAGCAACTTGATTAGGTCGGCAGTTTAGGGTAGGATGCCTACCTAAGCTGCGTCTTCCAGTTCATGGTCTCTACTCGAGAACCTTTCTTCCCCAAGGGAGAAAATATCGGCTAGTTAAAAACATATTTATTGAAATGCTTTCATCATCATCATCATCATTTCAGCCATAGGACTCCCCCAGTGACTTCCTAATTGGCCGGTTGGAAGCGGCCCGCATCCCTTTGAAATACTTTAATGACAATAATTTGGCCAATCACTATTTCACCAATCAGCCAACTGTAAATTTACATGTAATAGTTTTATTATTCCTATGATTTATTGCGGTAACCCTAGTAGATATTGGACTTGGTACAGGTAATGGCTATTTCCAGTGGTGCGAGAAAACGAATCCGAAATACACTTTCACTGCACATTGGTGCATTATACATTTGCCCCGTCACAAATTGGTTAGGTTTTAAGTTATGTCTCTTATTTTATGCTCTCTGCACAGCGGCGACATCATAAGGCGAACCAGCACCTCGATTCAGAACCTTACATTAGCTCGCTATCGACGGATTTGGTTAGATATCGGTTAATTTCTATTAATTTCCGTTCACAATAACCGTATCGTCTTTCAACTTGACATTTGATCGATTTTTTTTTAAAGCATTAGACTTCGAAAATGCAACTTGTACTCAAACCTATACCGATATCATAATCGGATGCTGTTGGTTGTGAATAGCTTTATATCTGACATACGAGAACATTCATTCGAGAACGATATAAAATCGTTCGATTCGGATAAATTACCGAAGGACTCAAAATCGAAGCACAGACCCGCTATGCAGAAACTTTCGATAGCAAATTGTCAACCGATAAATCACGTGACATTATATGATGTAGCACCAGACACGTGATTAATAAAGTACGTTGAAGTATTCTGAATTAGGTGGCAGAATCTAGTTCCCCAACCTCCCTTAGATTGGGGAAACAGATTCTTATGACGCTAGAGATTTTAGAGCGAATTTAATGCGAGCGCGCAGCGTAAACGCAGCGTGTGAGAGACGCTCGCGGCGTGCTTTCCGCGTTTTAGGCAATTAGTATAGGAATGGATTCCGAAGAGGAATCGCTGCTGTTAGCTTTGTTACTTTGAAGACGCGGAAAACTCAAACGAAAGCAGCATAGACAAAAAAAAATGACCTTATGAGAACGCAGGATAGTTTAGCAATAGTTCCAAAAAGATGATTCTAGGAGATTTAAGAAACGCTATAAGTTCAATGGGTTAACTTAATAACAGATTGTAGTGCTCTACCAATAGTGCTAAAAATTCCATACATTTTGTGACTGTTATCCACTTTTATGAAAGCCACAATAATTGGACCGCATTATCATAATAATGGCGTTCATTTAATTGAACACGTGCTTTTCAAAAACCGCAAAATTCAATTTACAGTCAGCCTCAGGAATATGTAGCAATTTTGATACTTTTAAGCGATTTGCAATTAAGGTAGTTTTTGAAGCTCTAATTTAGTGACTAACTTTTACCTAAGCTTTAGTTCAGTTACTGGCAATTGCCAGACTATAAGTTGTGACTTGAACTGTAGTGTTCTTTTTAATGAATATACGAGTCATCATGTCAGCCATAGAACGTCCACTGCTGAACAAAGGCCTCCCCCAATGACTTATCATCGGGGGGGATTGCTAATACTCGCCACGCTTGGCAGGCGGGTTGGCGAGCGCAGTTTTTTTAAGATTTCGCACGAAGACGCTGCTGCCTGTCTCGTGCTACAGGAATTAGTCGCCTCTTACGACACGTCTCCTGTTGACGATTATTACTATGTATTCTTTGGTGTTAGGCGATACTTGATCAAATACACTTATGAATAACGCCTTTTGTAAGACTATCAGACAAACGATAAAAAATTATAAATGAAGTCGGCTAAAAAGGAAAAAAGGTTGAATGTCTCCTTATTTTTAGGATCAGTAAACTTAGTTGGTTATTACAGCGGTTGAGTGAAGCTCAAATATTTGCGTTTTCTATTGCGATTTGCAAGTAAACACTAAAATTAGAAATAATCAAAACTTCTAAATCGCTACGATCGCTAAATTAAAAAAAAAGTTTTTGTGATACTTGTTTAACAGTAGAAACTTTAACTGATTTTTAGTCAAAAGTCAAAAGTAAAAAATCATATCATATCTACTAGCGCTTCGAGACAAGACACAGACAATCTAGCAGGTGCTGAGAAGAAACGCCGAAACAAACTCACTAGTTTAACTTATCTTGAGTGTTTACTAAATAAAATTGATATTGTTTGTTTCCTTCACATTACTAAAATTTAATTAAAGTATCAAGCGTGTTTATTATTACTGCTTTTTGAGTTTAAAATTGTATCTTTGTCTTTTTATGGCCGACTTTACTTGATTGGTAGCTTGTTAAAAAGCATTTTTATTAACTTAATGCTTTCATAAGTGCCTTTCATTAGGTTCAACGGCCTGTGAAAAAAGTTTCATGTAATTAGGAGGCGAGGGTGGTAATTTTAGCATTTTTTAAATTCTGTTTTGGATACATTTTAAAGGTGAGTTCCGACTTGAGATAAAGCTTTAAGTGGGTGTACTTGGAGAGTTTTAATTTTAGCTTTTATGTTAAAGTTCTTGGTTCGATGAAACAGATAGTAATATCCGTGTTTTGATTTAATTTTCTTTTATGAATTATGTCCTAACTTTAATTCAAAATAAAGATATTTAAATATGAATTCTAAACTTAAATGCGTTTCTTGAGAATGAATAATTTCATTATTGGTATTAGTTTTTATAAAAAAACTTAAATAAAATGTTTTATTTGAAAATGTATTTTTTCATTAACTAAATCTAAGTACTTGTATATAATCTTAGGTAGCTCGCTATATTTAATCATGTTCAATGAATGTGCTTATGTCACATATTGATAAACTTTATCGTGTCTACATAATTATACGTTATTTAGATGTACTTTAAAGTTTTGATTACACTTAATTATTAAGTTACAACAATTAAAACTAATGTTAAGCTTAAGCGTTTTTTTAACTGGTTGATCACATAAGCCTTCCCAAAATCCGTGTCAGCGCACAAACAGTAATATTCTTATCTCTAAGCGCAGCGTCACGCACTCCAGTAATTTTGTGTCCCTGATTCACTGAGACTGGTCATTACCTGGCCACATACTTAAGAATTAATTAGAATCTCATTGTAACAGTTAGACAAATAGTACGGTATTATGTGAATGGTCAACTGAAGATACTCTGGTGATATGACAGAAAACAAAATCTTAGGCTTCCGTTGGCAAAGGCCTTATAAAGTTAATCATCGATATAAAACCAATAAATGCAATTTATTTCTAGGCCTGAAGGCATTTTTACACGTCCGAATTGTAGTTTTTTCCTCTAACACTGTTTCGAAACGATATAGAATATTGTGGATTGTGTAGATTCTATAGGTAATACAGTATAATAGTACGCGAATGACGTCCACTGCTGAACATGGGCTTCCCCCATTGACTTCCAGAGTGGCTGGTTGGAAGCGGCCTGCATCCAGCGTCTTTCTGCGACCTTTACCAGGTCGTCTGTCCACCTTGTGGATTGGACGTTGGTATATCTTAATTATGAGGTTTTGCTATAGGTTTTAATCTGTTGTTTGCTATAGGTTTTAACAAATTGATCTAATTATGCATAGCGTCATCCTCTCTGCCCACAATACCTATCTTATTGTTGTGCCTTACAGGGTCTATAATGATCAGTTTTATGTACCTATTTATAACACCTGTGTAACATTATAGAATGCAATAAATTGAATCTCTATAACAGAATGTGTACGCACCCTTATAAGACTTGTAATTTATATTTTTAAAAGTATGATTAATGTTTTGCATGCACTTGCCATTAATTAATCCTCCAGAGATCATTTGCTGGCCTCTCATTCAGTTATTCTTTCCAGAGTTTTGGACACTCGAGTATAAAAAATATATACTTCCAAGAGATCAGAAACCTTAGTTCCTTGTAATAAGAGTCAATATTCTTCAAAGTGTAAACATATTATTATAACCGACTGTACAGACGAAGAGTTCTGTTATAACCTGTTCGGTTGTTAATTTCGTTAATGAGATGCTGATTTTGTTTCGCACTCATTCTAATTTTAATGAACATTTTAAAGGTTTTTTATCAAAGCTAAAGTAGTGTTGTTAAAGTATTGCTAAGTTATTTCACCGTAAAAAACTCCGTTAACAGTTCCAAGTATTTTATCGTTTCCCCTCAGCCTTCTAGTCCCATTCATAGTCGAGGCATGCTTGACCATCATCAGATTAAATAAACATGATGATTAAATAAACAAAAATAAAAATATGTGCCAGACAATGAACCAACCGTCATGGCGTCAAAAACAGAAATAAAACTTATAACCTAAGTTTAAATACAATTACTTGGCCAGAATTCAAACGCCATGACATCGAGGCCACCTATAAAAGTGAATTTCACTTGAAAACAGAAAACAGATCGGTCGACATCCAAGCTGATGGTTTCCGAATAAGTATGTTGTTTGTATGCGCGTGCGCTCGTCTTCTTTCACAAGGAAACGTTTACGGAAATGACCTGGTTGATTTATTTAGTTTTTCTTAAAATGGATCAGCAATTTATACGGTTGACCACGACCGACATAACTCTATAAGTTATAATATTTTAATATCTTAGAAGGTTTCTGAAGAAGAGTAGAGTGATAGTCAAGTTAATTAAGAATAGAAATAATAAATAATATTCTCAACATCACATACATATTGCTCAGATCCTTTGGTAAAACACTTGTGTTATAAAAATCAGAAACAACAACGGTACCACAACACCCAGACCTGAGAGAATAAAGAAACGTTGTTTTTCTACATTAACCGACCGGAAATCGAACTGGGAACTCGGAAATAGCGACACCTAGTCCGGTATGCTCGCATCTTGGCTACGAAGGTATATTTAACAACACTTAGATATCTATGGCCACTAGATAACAGTAGACATATGTAAATACACAAAATGAATCTTAGTATTTGGTATAAATGCTTAAGGTATTTTATTACATAAACACTTGCACCTAGCGGGATTCGAACCCGTAATCGCTGGCTTTGTAGACCAGAGTATGAACTACTACAGGTACCGACAATGGTCGTCAATGGACTAATACAAATATGTGCTTTCCAATATATTCAATTTCAAAATCGTTCATTCATTCACAAGAAATACGGTACATGAGTTGTATACGAAAAACCTTTAGAAACAAACTTTTAGGATAAAGTACTTGCTGTGAATTTTAATCATGCAATTGCTGCTGCCAGTTTAGATAAATATAGTTCCCTTCCCGATCTCACGTGACTCACTGGTTACTGGTTAGCGTAACTTCCGGTTCGCACAATGTAGTAGAGCACTCTATACTCTATGGTTCTAAAACAATGGAAAGTTTACCGGGGCTGCGCGCGCGCCGTGCGGGAACGCTTGCAGATTGAAGTGATTTGAATTTACTTACTTGACCGCGCCATAATAATAACGGTGTTGTAATATTTTCTAAACATTAGATAACTTTTTAACATCGGTGACATTCAGGGTGTACCAGCCAGCGCTTGGTGTTAGAGGACACTATTACATATCGATTTAACCCCCTTATATGATCAGCGAAAAAGAATAATTCTTGAGATATTTATTTTTAAATGGATTTAGTCTTGATTGCTAATTGTTCTGGAAAAACACGTAACAATTAACCGGTTAGGGCTAGATTTACACAATGTTTTGCTAAAGTAGTCCTTTCTAACTATTTGACCGGATTAACAGCTCTTTTACCTCCCAAATTGTTTATTTTCGCTGAACTTAAATATAATTCAAATCTACAGGTAATAGTGTCTGCTAACACTAGGCGCCCACTGATACATAGATCAGGTAATACACCATCTATCTCCATAGGATGTCCTAAAATAGGAGGAAATATTTAGAAAATGCGACTTGAACTGGAGAAACCAAGCCAGAGACAGGGAGAAATAGAAAAGATTGGGGAAAGCCTTCGCCAAAGAGGCGACTTCCATAAATAATTAATTCAATCATAATTAATTTAATTTAATCATAATAATTCGATAAACTCAAACAATTCGTTTTCCATTTAATGTTAATTTATTATAACAGAAATTATTTTATTAGTATTTATTTTTATAAATTTTTCACTAAGGATTAGGCATGATTTTTGGAATTGTAAAATTTATGGTAGATTAAAGGCTTTTTTTATATATTTCATTATCTCAAATAAGACCTTATATTGCTTATGTCCATAAATTATGAGTAACGAATGTAAAATTCCGCAGAATATAGAGAAGCATGCAAAAAGCCTCTATAGTCGGATGGGTTCAAACCGGTTTAGTCTCGTGACGTCCTTGGATCGATTCCCAGTTTGTGTTTCCAACATAACTGAGTGTTTGGCGGTAAGTGAGGCATAATATCATGCCTACTATGGTTTTATCACAGCTAACATTTTATTATCGTGTGTAGCCATGGTCAAACATGGTCTGGTTTCTCTGTCTAAGGTATGGAGGGAGGTATGGTAAGGAGTACTATCTTCGATTTGAAAAAGTGTCCGTCAAAGTGCGTAAAATTAGGTAGCGCTACAGTAGATGGTGGTGGCTTTATCCTCCATATTTAAAAGTCACTAAAATGTTCTAACTCGGCACTCCATACTCGGCATACTTTAAATTCCGTAAACAATTGCTACATTCATACCATACCCTTTGCCTACTCTAGCGCCATTTTGTTTGGTTTTGGAACTGTTATTTACTGCTTTACCTGGACACTTTTTCAACTTTCTGCCCGTAAGAGATAGTACTCCTTACCACTACTCTCCATAGCCTAAGGGTAACGGAGGTCTAATTTCAATTGCTTCAGATGTAAACTAGATTTTCTGCATTAGGATTATGGAAAAAGAACCTGACTAGGAATGGAAGAAATCGTTAAGAAGATAATTAATACAACAAAGTTAGTTGTTATATTATTTTAAACATAGCTAATCATTTCAAAAAGATGTTATTTAGTATAAAATAAACTATTTTTGTTTAGTCTGAATCTAACTCATAAAATATATTATTATAGTAGCATACTTTATTTTATTTTTATTTTATTTTATTTAGACACACAAAACAGAATACAATTACAAGAGATATTTAATATCCTTGTGCAATAAATCAATTAGTATTGCAGTAACATTATTTATTATAGTGATTAGTTATTATGTCATCATCGACATTAAAAGCAAATACGAAACGATCATCTAATTGTTTGTAAATAGAAACTTATTACCATATTAGAATGTTATCATGTTTCTATTGACAATGACAATTAAACTTGTACTTTTTATCAATAAATGGAAATATTGTTTGTGTCAGCGCATCTCAGAGTCCATGTTGTATTTAGATGATATTGTGTTCCGTAATGTTCCGTGACTTTGTCAATAAAATTGTTCTGGTGTATGTACAATAAAATGTATGTGCCTTCAATCACTGTAATTGGTACATAATTATGTAATCGTTGTATTTAAGTAAAATAAATAAGAACAGATTGTGTTAGCTAGCACAGAACTTGAACACTGAAACAGTCAAGTCTTGAAAATACAAAAATTGTAGCTTAGGACGTGGAGTTAATTTATTTTAATATTTTAGTTTAACAAGACGATTAATGTTATGGTACTGTAAACCTCTTCAAACATCATTTACCACCACATGATTGGAATAAACGGTTGTTTGAGTCTAAACAAAGGTCAAAGATAAACACCAATTTCAGTACAGACCTATTTCGGCATCTTTAGGGTAAATTTTTTTTATATTTTCAAGGGACATCCTAAAATAATCTTTATTCAACATAAAAAGAAACATCGAAATCGGTGCACGAGTGGCGAGGATATCGCGAAGAAAACACACTCATTAACACAATAACTACTATGTAAATTGTATTGTATACATAGTTCTGAATAAATGTTCTTCTATTCTATTCTATTCTATTCTAAGCTTCTTAGAAGCAGTTTTTAACCTACTTCTATCTGATCGGTATCGGTATGACTTCAATTATTAGTACTAGAACCGTACCATGTTTCTTATGAATGAATTGAATCTAATTTATAAAAAAGGATCATTATTATAGTTAAAACATAAACCTTTATGTTGATTTAAAATTAACATTCATCTAATGAAGTTTGTTTATCATTCGCCTCACGTACAGTACATGATGTTATGTCCAGCACGCTCTGACCATGGCCGCGGTAACTTCGACTTGGTGTATGACTTGGCTTATCTACCACTTTTTATTTGAAACTAGAGATAATGTTTATTACTTAAAAGATAACTATAAGTTATCTAGTCGAATTGAGATAGATGATAGAATATTTTAACAACAATTCAACTTTAAGTATTGAATAACTTTATCTTTTACTAGATTCAGATCATATTATAATTAACATGTAGTACGGTAGGCACCCAATCACTTCCAAAATTTTTAGTATTTTTTTTGTAGTTTTCGATTTTTACCTGTATTTTTTTAACAGTCACGAAAAACAATTGTGGAAGAATCAATGTTATTGCGCCATCAAAATAATTTAATCCCAAAGTTAATAAAAAAAACTGACGGTGATTCAGAATATTCAGATACCCATATGGATGCTCTATATCTGGACTTTAGCTTACATAATTTTTGGGCAACCCTGTATGAAATATACCCGTGTAAATATCTGTAATCATTATTGCTGAAAACTAACTAAAACGTAAAGCTAAATATACATAAGTAAATCAATTTGGTCGGTACTTTTTGACATTGTTAGGCAATTCATAACATGATTCACAAATGTAAACACTACGAGTATGTCGCATTGACACAGCACTCAATAAGCCGGTCATATGAAACACATTACAGATAGCAGTTACAGTAACTTGATAAGCCTTGGAAATCAGATCAGAACGAATTTAATCCTCTTACTATGTGACCCCATTAGATGTACAACGTTTATAATAAACAAGTTATTGCTCGTAACTTTGTTGGTTTTAAATACGAATTAACAGCTATAACTTATAAAATAAATAAATATTGGACAACGTCACACACATTGCTCTGATCCTTATGATAAGTAGCTTAAGCACTTGTGTTACAGAAATCAGTAACAACTATGGTACCATAACACCCAGACCCGAGACAATATAAAAAAGTAATTTTTCTACATTGACCGACCGGGAATCGAACCCGGAACCTCAGAGATAGGGACACCAAGTCCGGCGTAGGTATTTAGCGCAATTATGCTAATAATCTTGTGGTTCTAGCTATGTACCTACTTGCGATCGGAGGATCCAGTAGCGGGTAGCTCGTCGATAATTCAAATCCAGTGTAACAGTTATTAATAATAGTTTATTTCACAATCACAAGAGTTAGAAAGAAGGAGTACATTGAAGAGACACACAGAAGATATAAAAGATAATAAGAGGAAACGGTTCACAAAGACGTTACGTGTTGTTTAGTCACGCGCGGTAGGTATGACGGCGCATCGGGCGGCACGGGTCATGTGTTAGGCTACGTTCTCTCGACTGGCGAGCATTCGGTGCTCGCGAAAGATCGGTGCGCGCGCGCAGCTATAGTGCATGGATATATAACGCCCGCCGCATACTACGGGTATCACTCGGGTATGCTTGTGTATTTAATATTATTTTGTATTTGTGTAAAATGTGTGTATGCAAGTGTGATGTATGAATGTTATGTGTATGAAAGGTTGTTATGATGGTATATGTATATTTAAATATTAGATAGAATATTTAATTGTTATTGATTTGTATTATAAAAATAAATATAACGTAATTATAAGTCACCCACAGGTACTTGTTTCTCGGGTCGAGGTCATCAAATGTTATGTATATTTTTAAAAGACAAAAATTGTTTTTGACGACCTCGTAGCCGAGAGGCGAGTATACCGGACTTTGGTATCACTATCTCTAAGGTCCCGGGTTCGATTCCCGGTCGGTCAATATAGAGAAATGATTCTTCTATATTGTTTTCTGGGTGTTGTGGTACCGTCGTCGTTTCTGATTTCTAAAACATAAGTGCTTTAGCTATTTACTTTGGAATCAGAGCAATGTATATGATGTTGTCCAATAAAAAATTAAAAAAAGATGTATAGAATATATGTGGTTACAAGGTTATCCTTGATTCATGGGATACCCTGTGTATTGCTGCAACACAATCTACAATTATGGCTATTGGCATAATAATCACGCTTGACAAAATGTGGGTTTATAAATACTAACAAAATATATAATTTTGCAATAGTTTCGGTCACTTTTATTTAGGATAGAAGTAACCATAAATATTTGTTTTTATATTAAAACCTTATAATTTCCATACAAAAAGGAAACCCCATTCGTAGCGTATGTTTCTGAAATCCTCAATAACACACACACACACTTTAAAAAAATATGGCACAACTTCACTTGTCATACAAACTACGTAAGTTTTTCAAAATAGTCACTTTACTCGATACGAAACGTCACTTCCAACTTTGTAAGCGGAACGCAATAGTTTTTTTTCTTCGACACTGGCACAAAATAATTCGCGTAAAAAAAATTGAGTTTTTCAAAATTGGCGCGCTTCAGGCGCGG
Source organism: Anania hortulata (assembly GCA_963576865.1). Classification (NCBI taxonomy): domain Eukaryota; kingdom Metazoa; phylum Arthropoda; class Insecta; order Lepidoptera; family Crambidae; genus Anania; species Anania hortulata. The sequence goes on along the minus strand of OY756408.1, from coordinate 994,058 downwards.
AGCGGGCGTGCGCGCGCTCTCGCGCCATGACACTAAGCGTTGAATGCAGACCGGCGCTTGCGCATATGCGTGTTTAGATTATAGTCCTGCATGCAGCCTGTTCCTGTGATTGCGGCTCTGCGGTCCATCGGTTTCGGTGAATCGCTTTGATGGGGTTATTTGCGTGGAGTATGTAAATATTCGTGAGATTGTTACGGATTTCATTAATTCGAAATGGATTTCATTAATTTGAAATGACGGTTCAACTCCAACGGAAATTGTTTTATTTATTTATATTTAGGGTTTTCTTACCTTAAAAGGTAAAAAGGAACTTATTTGTCCTCTGTCTGTCAAGACCCTTTCTTACTAGGATCGCGTGGATATATCAATCAAAGACACAGGCTTACAATCCCTCGAATGTGAAAAATCTAGCTTATAAGTCAACGTAATAAATAAATAAATATTGGACAACATCACATACATTGCTCTGATCCTGTGATAAGCTTAAGCACTTGTGTTACAGAAATCAGAAACAACGACGGTACCACAACACCCAGACCCGAGACAATATACAAATGATATTTTTCTACATTGACCGACCGGGAATTGAACCCGGGACCCCAGAAATAGCGTCACCAAGTCCGGTATACTCACCTTTCGGCTACGGAGGTCGTCAATCAAATCAAAAGATACAGCTCTTAATCAACATTTCAGCCATAGAACGTCCACTGCTGAACCAGGCCTCCCCCAGTGACTTCCAGATTGGCCGGTTGGAATATTAATACCGCATTTTTAATACTCCCAAGGAAATCAAATTTAATAGGGTACTCCCCGTAGAAAAAAGACTCATAAAATTTGCCAAGAAGCAAGTCTTACACAAGTGAAGGACAAAATCTAAAAGCCGTACTTTTGTGGTCCTTAGGTTCAACAATTTTTTTTTAATCTATAATGAAAAAGCGGTAAAAATCTTAGAGACTCGAATCCCTTTTTGTTTTCCCTGTTTGTTTGTTTACATATACAGGTTTGTACGGAACCCTCGATGCGGGAATCCGACTCGCACTTTGCCGTTTGTAATTCTTATGTTATCTGCGATATGAACATAAATATTCCAGTGAACATTTTTACCGGCTACTTATTACGGCTGTACAACTACAGACAATGGACGGATGGACAGACAGACAGTGTATCTAGGCTTAATAATTTTGCTACAGAACCCTAAAATGTATGCCTGATAAAATTATAAATCGCAAAAGTATATTATTATCGATGATGAAGTGTTTTTGATATGTCCAATTATAACATTTTTTCGTCCATTTTGACGAAATCTCACTTTAGCAAATTGAGTAACGAAAGTAATTAGATTATTCCTTTTTAAACGTGTACGAAAAAGGTTGTCTGTGCAATTTTTGCTAAATTAAAAACTAAACGTATAATTTAGTCGTTCCAGTCCGAATCGGCCTCAGTTAGAGTCGGTTAAATTTTCAGAGTAAGTTACATTTAGTTTGTGCAATTGCATTTTCTCGTTGCAAACTGGTTTATTTTAAATTAAAATGTAACGATTTGGTTCATTTTGCTGGGCTGTTTAAGATTACTTAATCCTAGAAATTTTATTCTTTCAACTTTATACAAGAATTTTCTCTGGAATAAGGTACTTCTATTTTTAAATCTTCTATATAGGTATTTATAAAAGAAAGTCGGGTTAGTTACACCATTTATAAGTCGAGAACGGCTGGACCGATTTTTATGATCTTTGATTTGTTGAATAGCAAAATAACTTTAAAAAAACACGAAAATATTTCCGAAAAAAAATAATTTAAGGGGCGGTATGAAGTTCGCCGGGACAGCTAGTTAAATATACAATTACCCGCTACCGAGCAGTAGAAGCTTAGTGGTAGGGTCTTGCCTCCCCCTTACAACTGTAGGTTGTAGGTTCGAATTATGGCACATTTCTCTAGATTTTTCAGAATCTACAAATATTTACTACTTGCTCGACTGTCAGAACATATCTCAAGATCACATGCGCATTCAGATATCCCTGCATGTACTCGTACAGACAACAAAAGTCAAAAAGTCAAAAGTTAAAAATCATTTATTCAATTTAGGACAAAATTGCCACTTATTAACGTCAATAATAACATTATAGGCCCATATGGGGCCAGAACATGTCTCCTTATTTTTGGGCCCTACTAGCGCTTCGAGACAAGATACAGACAATCCGGCAAGTGCTGAGAAGAAACGCCGGAACAAACTCAGTCACCACTAGCTGCCACAAAAAAATATAAATCAAAATAAACACATCAGTTTAGTGCAGGCTGGACTGACCATACATTCTTGTCATCAAGATAGTGTAGAATCTTATAATACCCCTTAGACGTTAGTGTAGTTTTGACATGTGACTTAAATTTTATTAATAGGAAGTTAACAACAACAGCTCGTTAACCTACCACAAAACGTCAAAATTTGACATTTGTAATTGATCTCTACGTTAAGGACATAAAGTTAAAAATCGGTTTAATTACCTTTAACTTTTTGGTAGGTTGACCTGATTATGTCTATATTCAGGGATTTGGTCTGGTTACGGTTACGGAGGTAAGATATTTATCATTTTGAAACTTCATATTCAGACTTACTAAATCTAAGAGTCTAAAGCGTACCCTTTGAACAGAAATAGGACAGGAGACGTATTTATGAAGCATTAGAAATTAACCTTAAATGAACACGAAAACCATTCTTGTGTGAAATGAATTTCTATTGCTTACGATATTACGCATTTTTGAATCACTCGAATTAAGTGTTGCTATTACATTGATAATCTATATATTTAAAAATGAATCTCTATTTCCCTTGGTCATCGCATCACGCGTGAACGGATGGAACAATTTCGCTAATTCTTTTTTTGTTGTGTTAGTTATTGTCCGGAGAAGGTTCTTTTGAAAGAAAAAATTAAGAAAGTAGCAATCCTTTAAGAATACTTATACTAAAGAGCATGCGAACAAAGTCGCGGGGAACAGCTAGTATCTTATAACTATTTTCGTTTTACGCAGAAAATATTAAAAACCAGAATGCAAAAACTCATTGAATTTGAAAACCGGTAATGATTCGGAACGTAAATAAAAGTGTCAGTGTCATTGTCAAATCTCTGTCAACCAAGTGTCAAAATATGTTTTTACTTGTCAACGTCAATCTCCCTTACATGCAATTGCAATTAGTAGAAATGAAAACCGTATGGGCCCATCTTGGGAGAATTCAAGAAAATAATTTACAAAAGATTTACGTGTATTCACATGCGAATTTTGCGATTTCGTATTCGGTTTAGAATTCGCATGATTCAAGAATACATCTGCTCTAGAGCTATAGCTGGAATATTAACAGCCTAGCAACAAAAATGTCCTATGTCTTTACAAACCATAGCAGTAAAAAGTTTATTTTGAAGCGAATCAAAGAAAACAAGAGAGATTTTATGACTGCATAGCACTTTTATATGAAGAAAATTTTAAAATAGACAAACAGCGTTCGCATCATTGACAATTTATGAAGTCTATAGAATGTTTAATTAATTTTACCACTTTGTATTCTCGGTTACACACTGATTTGAACGAAACGAATGAAAATTTAATATTGCCTACTATCCCTTTCAACAGACTTCGAAGAGGAGGAGGTTTGAAAAGGTTTACCTTAGTGGTACAACAGTCTTACCTAATTAGTTATTTTTAAAGTCGGTACCAGCCAAGGAGACTTCTAATGTCTAAGAACTGACTCCAAAAAGATCGAATGATCTATTCAGTTTGGCGTTGTCGTCAATGAAGTCGATGTTTTAGGGTTCCACGTGTAAATTGCAAATAAGGAGACCATGACGTCAACAGAATTGGTTAGTCATAAACAAAGGATTATTTTTGATCATATAACACTTGAAAAAAATCGACTGCCTCAGGTGGGACTCGAACCCACGTCTCATCGCATGCGTCCATCCGAGAACGTTGGCTAACCCGTCGAAATTTGTCAAGTGTTTCTCGCTGTCGAAGCCAGCGTTTTATCTGATCAATGTTGCGGCTATACGTATACCTTAATTAGTATACTACCGTCAAACACCCGATAGAAATATTGTTGCAAATATTTAACTATCGTTAAGATCAGAACAGCTTAAACGATTTAAATTTTGTTTTTAGCGGGTGTTTGACGGTAGTGCGGTAGTGCGGTAGTTAGACGGTAGTGGAAAAGCACTCGCCCGGCATGCGATGAGACGTGGGTACGAGTCCCACCTGAGGAAGTCGATTTTTTTCAAGTGTTATATGATCATAGATATAACAAAGCATGTAATTGCTAAAAACAATTAAAAAGGATTATTTTAATTGACTCATTGTCACTTGAACTTGAAATCCTCTGTTAATAAATTAATCTTCGGTTTGTTAAATGATATCGTCAAGCCCGCACATAACTTGCATGTTTGTCTAAGAACAAGTAAATGTTATACTTTTTTATAAATATAGAAATTTCTAGAAGTAACTATCATAGCCAAACAACCTATAACAGTTGTTGGGCTATTTTGTTTAGTAAAACAATAAATAAATAAATTATTATTACTTATTTAGTATAGGAAAGTGGCTTTTCGCGATTTTGAAGTTGGTGCGATAGTAAATGTTGTTGTATTTAGTAAAATCATTCCCTAAAAGGAAAAACTATTCCCTAAGGAAGTCCCCGACAAGGAAGCTAACAGGGAAGTTAGTTATCATGTAGATTGCTTTCCCTACGATATTACAGAGATCCCGTGGGATGCATTGTGCGAGCTGACGTCCTGTCGCGGTTCATTGACTCACGAGGTGTAACTATGCAGAGGAGTATGACATAGTTCGTTTTTATAGTTTTGAATCTCAAAAGCAAGAACCAAACTTATCAGCTGACGATAGTCCGGTCTAGTGGTTCGCGCTACGGACTACAAAGCAAAAACGCGGGTTCGAATTTCGTAAAGAGGAAAAATTGATATGAGGGTACGAACCTTTACCTGATGGATTGATGACATTAATATATACTAAGTCTAGTACGGTTCTTTTAGAAGTTCATTTTGTTTTGCTTCTGAAATCGCTATTACAGCCATATAAACATTTTTGACACTGGAAAACTCTCTCATATAACTTCTAAATAATGAAATTAATAAATAAGCAAAGTTTGATTCTCTAAATAAATTAATAAACAGAAAATCGTTGATTTTTAAAAATGTTTTTTGTAATTACGGGTAAGAACTGAGATAAAATAAATGTATTTTTATTTAAATAAAACGCTTATAAATACGGTAGTATGGAACCTTCAGTGCGAGAATTCGAATCACACTTGAACGGGTTTTTCAGTCAATTTGGCTACGAATACAACGTCCACTACACAAGTAAACTTTAAATGTTGCGCCATTTTAAACCACTGGTATATTAAAACTGCATCTTATTCCACATTTTTATGAAAATGGAACTGGTTTCGTCCGGCAAAATGAAATTGTGGAATCTAAATTTAACTCAGTCGAGATGGAGCAGTAAATTAAAACTAAACTCCAGACTTATTTCACTTTCCATTTCCATTTCTGTTATTCCAATAATTCTCAAAATATACGAGTTTAATACTTATTGTACTGAACTTTTTTGTATTCTACAATAAAGAGTACATAATATATATTTATAACGACCTTATCGTGTATCTTTATTAACATTTCAGATGATAATTACTTGTTATAATTAATATTGAAATTCCAATGTAAAAAACTTTGTTGTCCGTCTTATCGTGTGGAGGTATTAATAACAAACCATTCTATCAAATCAAACCAAATCATTGATTTGATTTGATTTGATTTAATGTTAGTCTATTACATAAATATGGTGTTCGGAGCTTCCTTTTAAGCAACAATGTGCTTGTGTTAGGAAGAACCGCTCTTCTAGCAATACAAAAGTCGACTAAAATAATGCGTAATTAGCAAACTGTTGCTAAATAAAAGAAACAGGAAATTAAATTAATTAAATAAGATGATTATGATGATTCTACAAGATGATTGACTATTTACTTACGTTAAATTGTAAATTCTTCTAGCTGAGATAAATTTCATTTTAATTCTAATTAAATAAAAAAAATAAAACAGTTATATACCACTGACTGGTTTTTCTTCACATTTTAGAAAACAACAATTTGGGAATACTTGACTCTAACAAAAAATAGCACTATAAAGCTATTACGCGGAGGAATCTCTAAATCGAAAAATTGTTTTTAAATACATATATTATTTTTAAACAGCCTATCCAGGAACACCCTACACTATGGGATAGATGAGGCGAAAAAAAACCTACGGAACCCTTTTATGTGCGATAAAATATTAAGTGTACTAAACGATGTTAAGTGTATCTATCCTACCCTAACTCCAAATTCGAATCATTATGATAGTAAAAAAAATCGAATATTGTAAGTGTAAGTAGGTAAAGACTCTGCTTCGACATTTTTAGGTGTTTATTCGTTCATTAACATCTTAACCGATTTAGCCACACACTCCTTTCTTTAACCTGTATATTAACTTTTAAATAAAATTGAATCTTCTTCAACTTTCCCCATTTAATTAAGCTTTTGAGCTCAAGTAACCTGACTGTATCTTAATCCATGCATGTGTACCCGCCATTTGTTATTTTTACGTACAGCGTGTGTCAGTTTGTCACGAACTCTGCCACAGTAAACAATGGTACGTACACAGTAGCTCTACTAAGCGTTTATTTAGAATTTAAAATGCTAATAATGTAATAATCATAACGTTTTTTTTCCAACTTTCCTCTACCTGAAGGTTGTCTGGAAGAGATCGCTCTTAGCGATAAGACCGCCTAAATTGTACCATTCTAAATTTATTGTTTCTCTGTACTGTTTTTTTTGTGTGGTGTGCAATAAAGAGTATCTATCTATCTATCTATAAGTCCCACTGTGTCGTGTGGAGACGGCCATAAAGAATACACTTCCCCACCGCCAACAGGAGGCGTATTGTGAGAGGCGACTAATTTCTGTAGTACGAGACGGGCAGCAGCGTCTGCGTGCGAAATGTTATAAAAAAACTACGCTCGCCAACCCGCCTGCCAAGCGTGGCGAGTATTAGCAATCCCCCTATAATAGTTAAGCTTATGTTCAGCAGTAGACGTCCTATGGCTGAAATGATGATGATGAAGTCCCACTGCAGGGCCCAGGCCTCACCTCAGCTATGAGGTAGTTTTGGCCATTGTTCACCACGCGGACTCTGTGCGAATTGGTGGAGGGGTGTTGTAAGGCCAGTGACTTAACAACAACAACAACAACGATAACTACAACATAGTTCCGTCCGAAAAAAAGCAAATATAGACACAGGCCAAATTAGAAAAGTAGCCACTTAATAAAGTTTGGTCCCTGAATTGACCAGCCCCCCAAGCATGATCACACCAAAACAACAACAGAACAAAGGTGCAATTGGTGTCGATAAATCGCTATATCATATCGATGATAGATTTATCGACACCAATTGCACCTTTGTTCTTACGAACCAAGCTACTGCGTCAAATACGAGAAATAGACAATGCTGCTTTAGCTACGTGAGCGTAAATGTTCTGTATAAAGTTAAGATACTGATGCAAAGTGCCTTATGTTAACTGTATCTTTGCCCCGAATACTCCATTCGCATTTCAGTGTTTAATGCAAAAAAAAAGTTTTATTTGTTTTATTTTTAAAGCGGTGAAAGTAACTTTATAAAAAGAAAGTTTTAATTAAACTTTACGTTATGTTATATTTACTGATAATGATTTAATTTTGTGACACACAAACTGGTAATAATATTATACAATATTTTAAAAAACTTTTGAATAATATACGCTTGATTTTTGAGGGAGAAAAGTTAAGTACCTACTGTGTTTAATGTTAATTACCTCATAAATTATAGAGATTTATAATTACCGCGGTTCCTGCAAAAATATTAATGGTTATGGCGTACATTTTACGAGATAATTAAATTGATTACACAATTTTGCCAAGTAACAGGATGTTTAATACATAAATAATAACAAATTTAAAAAAATCTATTAGCGTTTAGTATCGTTTCTAGACGGGTCACGCTTGACCATGACTCTAGCTAGACGCAGCAAGTCGGGAACATCTGCCCCCGTAGCATGACCTCCAAAACACGATATGATATGATACGATATAGCGATATATCGACACCAACTGTGAAAATATGATAGAAATAGCCGCCATTTTGTTTTTTTATCGAAACAGCGATTATAATAAATAAATAAATATTATAAATATTGGACAACATCACATACATTGCTCTGATCCTGTGGTAAATAGCCAAAGCACTTGTGTTACAGAAATCAGAAACAACGATGGTACCGATGGTATGGTAACGATGATTAATATGTGACGTCACCGGCACGGCTATTCAACATGGAGGTTATATGTGTCATATTTTTGCAGGTGGTGTCGATATATTATCGCAATATCATATCGTGTTTTGGTGCTCGTGCTAAGGAGGCTGGGGCGATTGCCATCAGACCTCAGTAAACCGTACCATATTAAATAATGACTAACCAGTAACCCAGTGTTATTAGCAGTGATCGGAATAGGTAGATTGATTTGGGGTCAATGATCTCAAACATTGATGTTAACATGGACATGCATCCGGGATTCCGTCATTTCTTTGTATCAGTTTTTGAAAAAGGCATATCCATATTATGCTAGCAATACCAAAGTACATCAAATCATTCTACCCATTCCGATCACTGGTTCTTAGAGTGTGTTGTTTTCATACGATATGTTTTCAAGTTCTTGATGTACATGGATTCAGAAATCCAGAGGTACGTGCTAGGATTCGAACTTAAGACCCAATTCACTAAGCTCTTACCATAGTGAAAATATATAATTAAATAGAAATATTGAACAAATAAATAATAAAAGTCGTAAGAAGCCGTTGGATGCAGGCCCCTTCCAACCGGCTAATCTGGAAGTTACTGCAGGTGGAGGCCTACGTTCAGCAGTGGACGTCCTATGACTGAAATGATGATGATGAAGACCAATTGTCTTAGTCTAGAAGTAAGGAATTAACTGTCTTGTTTGCGAGGTCATACATTTTGCCAGAGACGTCTCGCAGCACACCCAGCACCGAGCCAATTAAAAAAGATCGCTTTCTGAATTCACCCGAACTGGGAATTGATCCCTTGCCGTTGTAGCCAAATTAACGGGCTACTACGCCAATGGGGTGTTTAAAAAATGTGTTCACAAGTTGAAGATCTATACGCACATCTTTTTTATTTTCTAGAACTTAATTAATCCTTAGCTTTGACTTAAGACCGACTTCAAGCAAGCTAGCAGCTTAATTATAATGGTGTCTCAGCAAGAATTTTATTTACTTTTTTTCTACATATTGTACGGAGTTACTAATGACATATATACGTAAAACAAAATATAGGTTAAATGATTATTGCAAAAAATTACAATAAAATATTAAAATAACATATTATTACTTTTTAAAATTCAATTTCTTGCTAAGACACCATTTTTTTAATATGGACTTATCCCGCTCTTAGAGCAGAGCAGTGATTCTGCTAATATCGAGTGTATTCTTGTTAAATAGTCAAAGCTCACACTAAATAACGAGTGTTTAGTGTTTATTGCTTTTCTTGGATTTAGTGGAGGCTACTCTTCCCGTAGAAGCAGGTTTCAAGACGCTATCGGGTCTAAAGCAAGTTGTCTTGAGACAAGTCACTTGACACTCGATGCGGCGTTGAATACAATGATATTTCAATAGTTTCAGATTTTTATCACTTCACCAAACATTAGAACACAAACTACACCAAACTTGCACTCTAAAGATCTTTAAATGATAAATAAAAACCATTAAAATAGATCGACCATGCTTTTCGTTCGACTACTCACCACCAAAAATCTTTCTATTAAACCAGTTTTCAAATGAAGGTTGCATAAGGATATCATTTAAGTTAGTTACCTAATATTATGTTCCATAATCTCGTCCTCATTGTGTACAATGTAGTACGCACTTTTTGCTACTGCACTGATTACAATCTTCAAAGTTAGGCGCGTGCATGAACGCGTCAATAAACTAAAAAATAAATAACCGGAACGTGCCCGCACCGTCACCTATCAATGTCATCTGTCACCTGTCAATGTCATTGTACTTTTTTGTACACAGCACTGAAGACATAAATATTTAGAATAAATTAGTTTTTAAACTAATTAGTGATTTACAGCTTACATACAAATGCAAAAAACCAAGAAGAAAATACGGTGATGTTTGTGTAAAAGTATGGTGGCTGGAAAACAAAACTTGTCAGTTGAATTTGTGAAATTGTTGGACCGATACCTCGGCTCAATTATTACGATTACTACGATTTCTATCACCACCACAGCACACTAATTTTAGTGTTATTATATTTATAATATCATCACCATCACCATCATCTCAGCCTATTACAGCCCACTGCTGGATGTACGGGAAGGACGCAAAGAGCGCCAAGGAGTACGATCTCCTGCTTTGATACAAATGTATCTAGCCATATTCCCGAGTTCGTCGGCCCATCGAGTTGAGAAGCGTCCTACACTACGTTCGCCGAGACGTGGCCTCCACTCCAACAACATAATCAGCCAGAAATTATTCATGAAAACAAGGAGTGTGTGTGACAGAGTTGCGTTATTCTTCAGCCCGCAAACGAGACAGAATGAATGACATCGGAGCTTTCACGGGAGGTTGGCCGTGGTGATCATAAAGTTCATTCTAGTTGTCTCTCATGTCTCAGAATGAATGACATCGGAGCCTTCACGGGAGGTTGGCCGTTGGTGATCAATATGTTCATTCTAGTTGTCTGTCATGTCTCCGAATGACTCCACAGAAACTGCTCTGTACAGAAGCACTGGCCTTTACGATGGAGTGGCCAGTGGGTTTTTGTTCAGTCTGAAGCGTCTCCTCGAGGGATTCCTCCTGAGACGTAACATTATGGCTGTAGTCTTCATGAAGAGTTGACCATGAGACCGATACAATGTTGCACCAGAAATATACTACAAAGGATCTGTAATAGCATAAGGTAAGTTATTAATATTATAAAATTCTTCTAGCGCATCATATGTACTGAGAGAACAATTATTCCTCTTTTCTGTCTCGCAGCAGAATTATAACACTTACACTTGCTTTCACGAGGGGTTAGCCTGTGGCTTAAAATTTTTGTTATAATATTGCGGGTCTGCATATCTTATAAGGTTGACCAGAGACCGACTTCATTAATTGAAGTTGAAAATATAGTCGAACACAAAAGTATCAAGACGATACATATCTTCGAATGCCACTGAAGAAAAAAAGAGAGGAGGGAAAATATGGGTACCGAGACCATGAGGTAATGCCCTCCGTCTTAGTAATTTTTTCAACTTAACACTTTGACTCTAAGGAGGCTATGAAAGAAGCTCCTTTGCCTGCTGATATTGAAGGCTTAAGGAATTCTGAGTCTTGTGTAAACAAGTCCCCGAAAGCCCCCGCCCACGTTCAATTCTGATAAAGTTGAATAGCCCTCGATCGCGGGACACCCTTTTGGCTGCCACAATAAAATATAATAAATACCATCCGCAAGACAGGCTGAACACGGGGCATCTTGGCTTTGGGGCCGACAAAAAAACAGCAGTATATGTCACCGAGAATCTGACACCTGAAAATAAGCATCTACATGCGTCGGCGCGCGCCCGAGCTAGGGAGCTACACTATAAACATGTATGGGTTCGCAGCGGCCGCATCTATATGCGTAAGACGGACACATCGGAGTATGTACTCGTGCGAAATATGTCAACATTGGAACAATTATCTTAGTAACTAATTTCTATTTTTAAGCATAGTGCACAGTTTTTAAGGCTTAAAATACGATAAGTTAAGAGTTTATTTCCAAAATGTTCGTGGCCTTCGTACAAAGACCAATGACTTTTACAAAAATGTATTGTGTTCCGATTACGATATTGTTTTCTTGTGCGAGACATGGTTGAGCAGTACCATATTCGATGGCGAACTTTTCGATGACCGATATCTTGTGTACAGGCGCGACAGGGAGACTAGTGGCTTTCATGGTAACAAATCTGGTGGCGGAGTGCTCATTGCAGTGTCCAGAAATATATGTTCCCGTAGGCTAGCCCGGTTTGAGAGTGATTGTGAGGACTTATGGGTGGAGTTAGAGATACGCGGGAGAGGTGATTTCACTGAAAAACTGTTATTATGTTGCGTTTATCTTCCCCCTCCAGTACAGAAAAGCATTCTCGAATGTTACATTGACAACACAAACCGGGTCTTGGAGTCAGGTGCAAAAACTTTGATCCTAGGCGACTTTAACTCAGGTAATATTATCTGGAATAACGATAATAATATGTCTTTACCTAACTACATTACTAGTAACGCACTGGATACTGCTCTGCTGGACTTTGTCGCTCTTAATAATCTCCAACAGAGTAATAACATCTTTAATGAGAAAGGTAGAATTCTGGATATCGTCCTTTCCAATACAGCGGTCGAGAGTGTTCTGCGAAGCGATGTCCCATTGAGTAGTATCGACTCCCATCACCCTCCATTGATAGTTAGCATGGCGTCTTGCGCTCCATCCAGTTTATCACCTAATGTTACAGATAATAAATTTAACTTTTACAAAGCGGACTATGACAAAATTATAACGCATCTAAGCTCAATATCATGGGAAAACGAACTATCCTCATGTTCAGTAAATGTCATGGTAGAAAAATTTTATATTCTAATAAGAGATGCAATTGTTAAGTATGTCCCAAAATGTAAGCCGCGCTCAAAAAAGTTTCCAGTTTGGTACACAAAAGAACTTATTCACCTCCTAAAAGAAAAATACAAACTTCGTTTAAAGTACCGTAAATACAAAAACCCACTGGACGAACTGGTTTTGTGTATGCTCAAGAAAAGATGCGCCGAACTAATAGAGACTTGTCATAAAAATTATGTTACTGACCTTGAAAGCTCACTTTCCAAGAACCCGAAGTTGTTTTGGACTTTTATTAAAAACAAAAAACGAAATAGTAGTGCATACCCTTCATCCATGACCTTTGGCGACAGTAGGGCAGATTGTGGTGGAAGTATATGTAACCTCTTTGCCTCTTTCTTCTCATCAGTATATAAGTCTCACCCCTCATTGCCTGCGACCACTGACGGTCCGATCCTAGCTGCGAACTATATCGCCAATCTGCATATCTCGCAAGACGAAGTACTCAAAACCTTAACTAGCCTTGATCGAGCCAAGGGGGCTGGACCTGACGGTATACCCCCCTTGTTTGTGTCTAACTGTCGTGAGGCTTTATCCATGCCGTTGACTACCATCTATAATGAGTCCTTAAAAACGGGTACCTTCCCTTCCATCTGGAAGGAAGCACGTATTGTCCCAATTTTTAAATCGGGTGATGCCGGCTCAGTCAAGAACTATAGACCAATATCTATTCTGTGTGTGTTCGGCAAAGTCTTCGAATCCTTGGTGTGTCCTGTTTTGACTTGGCATATAAAACAAATGGTCTCGCCTCAACAATCGGGTTTCCTGACATCTCGTTCTACGGCCACCAATCTTGTTTCGTTTGTAACATATGTGTCTGACTCTCTGGACTCACGCTTGTCTGTGGACACCATCTACACAGACATCAGTAAGGCTTTTGACACAGTAGACCACAATATCTTACTTCACAAGCTCTCGGCTTTGGGCGTCTCTGGTGGTCTTCATGAATGGTTTTCCTCATATCTTAGGCAGAGGAAATCGAGAGTTGTCGTTAACGGTTTCTCTTCAGAACCATTTTTGTCATCTTCTGGTGTCCCTCAGGGTTCCCATCTTGGTCCGGTTCTATTCAATATTTTTGTAAACGATATTGTATCAGTTTTCAACCATGCGACTTGCTTTCTGTACGCAGATGACATGAAATTGTCCCTGCAAATAAAAGATCAAAATGACTCACGCTTATTGCAGGATGACTTGGACCGGTTGACTCTGTGGTGCGTCAGGAATAGATTGTTTTTGAACCTGGACAAGTGTAAGTTTATTCGGTTTTCGAAGCGAGTTAATGTTCTCCCACCAACTTACAGTATTGATGGTCATATTTTGGAAGAGGTGGAGACTATTCGGGATCTAGGCGTGGTTATGGATAGAGAGTTGCGCTTTCATAAACATGTCGACGTAATAGTTAACAGAGGTTTTCAGATGTTGGGGTTTGTGCTTCGTAACGCTAAAGAACTCAAACAGATTTCAACAAAAATTACCCTATTTAAGTCTCTTGTCCGTCCTGTTCTCGAATACTGCAGCCAGGTTTGGTCTCCGCACTATGACATTCACATAAAACGCATAGAGCGAATTCAGAAGCGCTTTTTATGGCATCTTTCGTACCAAACCAACAAGGCAAGGGAGCTACCCTCATATGAGGAGCGGCTTAGCTATTTTAAATTTAGCAGTCTGTTGGATCGAAGGTTGTTGCTGGACCTCGTGTTTTTCCATAAAATTGCGAATGGACATGTGGATTGTCCCTTTCTATTGAGTTCAATAAATTTAAATGTACCGCCCAAACTAGCTCGTGTTAGCAGGTATGTCCCTTTTTCAGTAAAATACAATAGGACAAAATTGGGTCACCACGCCACCATGAACAGACTGCAGAGGCAATACAATAAGTTCTGTAAGGCACACGACGTCGATATCTTCGCTGATAATCGGCAAAGATTCAGGCGTAAAATTCTGCAGTCCTTTGTACCGGTACCTTTGAGATAATCGGTTGTTGAAAAAACATGTTTTGGATTTAGATTTAAAAGTTATAATAAAATAAAATAAATTATACTTTTAAGGTACTTTTTAGCTTCGACTAATTTAAACCAATTTAAGCTTGTTAACAATGTTTAACTTTTTGTAATAAACCTGTAGTCCACATTGCATGCCGTGGCAGCCTATAACTAAGACGACGCTTAGCTCTAAGTCAGTATAACTCAAAATATGTATCTTACTTGTATTAGTGTTTGTCTTGTTGGTTGTCCTAATAAATAAAAAAAAAAAAAAAAAAAAGTCATATACTTACCTAGACAATTTCAGTCTGTTTATAAAGATTTTAAGTTTTTAATAATTTCATCAGTTGTTACTATCAAATTGGGCCTTTGGCAACCATTAATGGTACCAAGACAATCTGTTGGTCTCAGATCTGCTTGTCTTATTCTGCCCCATTTATATACATACAAGTCAATGATAAATAGCGCTTTTACAAATTATGGTTTATCTCGGTGTGGATTTCCACTAGTTTTTTACCACAAGTAATTGAGATACTTCTTGATGTTGGCCCAAGAGGGCAAGACTTTATAAAGCATACCATAGAAAACAACCTGTTTACTCCAATAGTTCATGTAGTTATGACCATATTAAGTTTTTTTTTTTTCTCTTATATTTTACTAAAAAGCTTAAATAAATAAATAAACATTACTTGACATTGCTAATTGATATCTGTGACTTAAAGATCATTAGTCCACTTGATTCGTGAAGTGCCTTAATCCCTGTTCGGAGACCATGACAAATTGATGTTGGCTGGTGCATGTTTGTATGTTCCTATACAACTGATATGGTATCCCATTTGTGTAACTTATAATATTAGATCTGGTTACAACCGGGTAAACCTTAAATTCTCATAGTATCAAGCTTAATTCTCAAGATTCTATAATAATCTATGAAAGCAATTAAAATTTAACACTGTTACTGACTTAAGGTTATTATTCTAGCTGATCGCCAGGGTTAGTTAGATTATTTCTAGTCTTCATCAAGTGAAATAAAGACACACTCAAGATGAGTGTTACTTACAAATAATGTGAGTGAAGATCACTGTTACAGAAATGGAAAAATAATTCTCCTTGTTATCAACAAGATAAAAATTACCATAATTAAAAACTTTTTTAACTGTAACTGTATGTTATATTCCAATATTTTCAGTCAGTAAAAACCCATGGAAAGATTTATGCAGCTTTATTTACAGGCAAAAATGTCGCACCATAATTGATCCTTATGTACTTGTCATAAGGTCGAAAACCAATTAGTTTAATTTTTAAGTAGGTACCTGCTACCTTTGGAAAAGTAAGAGATTCAAAACTAGACACAAAGTTCCAATGATAACTTGAATTTTCAAATCTGACCTAAATATATTTTTAATATATTTTTGTTATAAACCATATATTTCTAGACATTTTATTATTTGTGAAAATGTTTGATACCAAAAATTGAAGACAAAGATAAATAATCATCCAATCATTAAATTATCAAGATACTAAAGATAGTAAATAAACTGAATTATCCCAGGTGGATAACAAAGGTTCATATTTAAATAGATGATTATAATAAAATATGATTTAGTAAAACATAATTAAAAAATTAAAATTGTATCCATGAAACTATAAACTTCATAAAAAATATACTACTGACTTAAAATTATTATTTATGTTAAGGCATGAATCTTACAATTATAATTGAAGATTGTCAAGTACCTATGTAAGTCTATGTATAAATAATTTTACTAGATATTAAATTACCATGTAAAGCAAAAATGGAGATGATAAATAATGTCAGAAAATTTCTAACTTAACTTAAATGAAAAAAAAAAAAAAAAAAAAAATTGATGAGACCATAGAGGCATTGATCAGTGGCAATAATTAAGGCAATGCAGGCAATAAATGTTGCCTTACCTTGTTATTGGACTAAGGCTGTAAGGCTGCTACAAGTATTTTGAGCCGGAGTAAACTTTCTATCTTATCCGATGTGATGTATTGGTAAATTATTACTTATTTAATTATTATTTTTTATTAGCTTACAAGAATTGACCAGTCATTGAATCTTTTTATAAATAAGTATTCAGACTGTTTCATTAACTTATTAATATCCCCTACCAGGGATCCACACATAAAGTGCAGGAAGTCTCATACTGATTTCCAGCCATACAAGTGTAACACATGTAACGGTTTTCTAAGAAGATGAGTAAAAATCAATCTTTCTCAGTAAAATAATGTTGAAACTATTGTCAACAAAATAGGATCCCTACTGGAACAATACTAGTAGTATTTGTATATAATTTCCTTATTTATAACATATAATTAATGAAAAATTTGCGATAGTAAACATCCATATTATTTATTTTAGTTTCCTTTACTTTGGAAGTACACCTTGAACAGGAGTTATTAAGAATACCTAAGACTAATTTATTTGCATAAAAAAATTGTATTACAGACAATGATAACTTAAAAGGTTACTAGATTTTCTTATTATATAAAATAAAATAAGTCTTTTCAGAAGAAATACTAGCTTAACTACCTACTTGCACATCGATAAATTTACCTTGTTAGGTAACCATATACTAAGTATGTACTACATACTACTGGATAAATGAGACGGATATTAATAGTTGCAAAGCATTGGCTCCATTTCCATGACAACTTATTAAACTAGCTGTTGCCCCGCGATTTCGTTTGCGTGATCTCTAGTTTATTCGTAAAGAATATACCTACTTAATAGCGCGGGGTATTTATTGAAAACTTTATTGCACAAACTTAAAAGTGCACAACAGGTGGATTATCAGTCTCAGTCCCAGCAAATCTATAAATTCATAAAGACTTACAGTTTTAACAAAAATAGAAGAGTATTGCAATTAAAGTAAAATTTGCTATTTTCGATTTTATAGAATTCCTACACATTTTTGGCCCACCTGTATGGTATAAAATAGGTACAGGTTTGTGTCATCAAATGGGATAGGACTGTATCAATATACATGGTTGTATTAGCATACGGGGTTATATCATCATACAGGGTTGTATTATCATACAGGGTGTATCATCATACAGGGTGTATCATCACACAAGGTGTATCATCATACAGGATTGTATCGATATACAGGTTTGTATCGATATACAGGGTTGTATCGATATACAGGGTTGTATCGATATACAGGGTTGGTTGATTAATTCCAATGAATTAATCAAACAACTATATCCTTGTTAGATAAAACTTGAATTAAGCATCTACCAATAGATAGTTAATAAAATAAAGTTTTATCATGTGCGAAGACTTTAGCAAATCATATAAATGATCATAATAAATGTTTATATTGCTTTGTCGACACAACTTTCCTCTTTGAACATCTACATTGTACACAATGAGGACGAGATTATGGAACATAATTTATATGATCGGACTAACTTACCTAGTGACGTCCGATCCTCAATTATGTGAAGTAATCTCGTCCTCATCCTATCCCCAGCCCGACCCAGTTAGTATGTATTTATCAATCCTTAAAGTACAAAAAAGATTATACGCTATAAATACCTACATACTACTTAGTTTCCCTTCTTTCTGAAAGTTGTGTCCAGTTTTATCCTTTGAAATAATGACATTGACAGGTGACAGATGACATTGATAGGTGACGGTGCGGGCACGTTCCGGTTATTTATTTTTTAGTTTATTGACGCGTTCATGCACGCGCCTAACTTTGAAGATTGTAATCAGTGCAGTAGCAAAAAGTGCGTACTACATTGTACACAATGAGGACGAGATTACTTCACATAATTGAGGATCGGACGTCACTAGGTAAGTTAGTCCGATCATATAAATTATTCTAGTAATATCATAGTGCACGTTATGTTCTTGGTACTTCCTAGCGAGACAATATACGAAATAATTACGTTAAGTGCTCGCCGTAGTCCCCATTGTAAGGCATCTCTTTGATACAGAGTACAGAGTATACAGTAAGACGATTATATTGCGCCAGTTCGGGAGACGTTGCTTCATTTAAAAGCAACTGTAGTTTAAATTTATTAAAGTTAAAATAAAAAACTAAACAAGAACAGTTAGTAGCATTTAGAGTAAATACGTGTTAAAGTAACTAGGTTGCTATTTTATTTGCGACTACTTTTGTTACATAGCTACAAAAACAAACATAGAAATCAAAGGGTAAAGATATATATAAGATTGTAGTAGTATGCAGTTTAATTATTTTTCTTCTTACTTACATAAATAAAATAAATTGTTTTCACAATCACATCAATTATCTACCCCAAACTAATTCGACCGAATTCAACAGTTTTAGAGTACCATTGTTTTTTTACAAATTGTCTTTATATAAACCAGTATGTAGTATCAATGTACTCGTATATTTTACATACACGTATTCATATCACTAAACCTGCACATCCATATAACTGGATACGTGGCCATGGTCTAAAATGATTGGGCTATCTAAAAAGGCTTTCTTCAACATTTACCAGGCCGTATGTCCACCTTGTGGGTGGACGACCTACGCTGCGCTTGCCGGTACGTGGCTCCATTCTAGAACCTTTTTGCCCCATCGGCCGTCAGTTCTACATGCTATGCCTCCCCCACTGCCACTTTAGCTTGCTAATCCGTTGGGCTATGTCAGCGCCTTTTGTTCGTTTACGGATCTCCTCATTACTGATTCGATCTCGCAAGGAAACACCGAGCATAGCGCTTAAGGCACTGTGAAACCTTGAGCTTTTTATATGGCCCATAGTAAGAGGCCACTTCTATTAGCATACCTACGTGCATGTACCAAAACTATTTCAAACTTTAACTTAATTTAAGCAAGTGAGACGTTAAGCGCCGAATGCAACTTGGGCAGTTATTTGACTTGCGCAAGTGCTGACAAAGAAACAGTATGCTGTCTGAGAGCAGCAAGTTTTTAATTGTTATACTCCTCCGGTTTGTTGTTTAAGTGAATCATGGAATTTGTGATATAAATTTAGCGAGCTGTGCAAAGATTAAAACAGCTAGCGAAGGGATGAAGAATTGTTATTAATATACCCTGTGAAAATAATGAGCTACTGGGTTCTGATTTGGAAATCTCACTCAGACGGTTAATTCATCACGGTAGGCTGGTAGTCTGTTTGATAAATAGTTACCGATCAAATGGAATCGTTGAATTCGATAAAAAATATTTTCGGATATTTTTTTATAAGTTTGTATAGTAATTTAAGTAACTAGAAAGATAATCGTATTGTAATTGTAACAGACGAATGAAAAAATAAAATTTAATCAGACGTTATTAACTCATTATATTGACAGGCACTAAATCAATAGATAGATAGATAGATACTCTTTATTGTACACCATACAAAGAAGTTACAATTTGTGTTTACAGAAAGATGCACAATTTAGGCGGTCTTATCGCTAAAAGCGATATCTTCCAGACAACCTTCAGGTAGAGGACAGATAAGAAGAAAGGGGAAAGTGGTGAGGAGAGCTTTGTGTGAAATTTAATATACCTAATGGATAAATATATAAGTCCAGATAGAAATAAACATAACAATATACTTACATACATTACAATAATATATAATATAATACTAAATATATATACATACAATATACACATAAAATGATACTTGATACATGCAAGGAAATATCGTGACCAACAATGACCAGTTGACAATATTAAAGAAGGATACAAAATGGTTTGTATGTCAAGACGCAAGAAAATGTTTAGTTTTAATCTTTTTATGTATTCGTTCTGCCTTTTCTTTTTTTTGGTCACTTGACAAAATATAAGTTAAATAATGCAATCGTCAATATGTACAATCTTCAAAAGTCAGTTTCCAAACGTATATTGTGTTTTGAGTGTGATTTGATTAATGTGTTGTAGAAATATCGTCAATGTATGAAATTTTAACCCCCTCCCTCCTTCCTTACACGACACTCAAAATATAAATTAGACTATCATGTAGTCAGTATTTTAAATACTATGATAGCAAAATATGATTATTCGTCGGTTTTCCTGACATTAAAAACTCATTTCATGTCCATTTTTATACAGAACAGAAAATAAAACTTTCCCACAGGATCTATTTCCAACATTTGCAAAAGTGTTATGAATAAAATATATTCAGGAAGCTAAGGAACAAATGCTTCCATTAATGTTATATTTCTAAGAGGCATTCCCCTCAGAGGGACAAGGGGAGGAAAAATTAAATAAAATTCAGCACTATAACGAGGCAAGCCGGTAGTTCGCTATTTAATTATGAATTTATGAGCAGTGGGAAAATACAGACCTAGATGGAAAGGCGCGGGCTTGGACACAAGCTGAAGCGGCAGCGAGAATCTCTCTAAGCCCCTCAAACCACTTATTTGGCAGGCATCTTTTGGGGAAGCTTGCTACACCATAGATAGTATCAAGAGTTAAGCCCATGAAATCCCACCAGCCCCCCTAGCTTGACCACCAAAACACGATATGATAATATAGAGATTTATCGAGACTAACTGTAAAAATATATATATATGAATATATGATATAGCCGCCATGTTGAATCGCCGTGCCGGTGACGACACATGTTATGATCACTAAAAATTCAACATGGCGGCTAATATCTATCATATTTTAAAAAAAAGACAGTTGGTGTCGTTAAAACGCTATATCATATCGTGTGCTAGGGGGCTGATTAGGGTAATTACGCGGCGATTGCCCTGGAACGTAAAGGTTCTCAAGGTCGTTTTCCCGGTAAAACTATGTATATTGGATTGTACAAACTATAGTATGATTATATTAACTTCATAGGCCACGAAAACGAGGCACAATGGCATTTTGATTGTTACGCGGCCACATGTGGTTGATTTGAGCTTGAAGCAGTGCTAATCTGCACTGAAATGGCACTGGATTAGTTGTTTACACTTTTCTAACAGCACTGTTATAGTCGCATTGGATTAAAAAGTAGTTTATAATATACCACAAGTAACACAGTTTATAATATACCGCAAGACAGTAACGAGGTAGGAAATTCAAAATAGATGTTGTGCCAATGATAATGTCATCAACGTAATACAAATTATCGATGGTAAGAGTACAAATATACATTATGAGTTGCGTTTTCAATTCATGTTTCTAAACTAGTATTTAATATGACAACGTAATTACTAATGCCCGAACATTAGTAACTTTGATACATTTATCAGGCCACCCAATCAAATTGATTTCGAATCAAATAGTACAGTCTACGAGAAAATGACAAATTTCCTTGACCGATTTTTAACTTTAAGTTCAACTTATAGAATTCAATATTAACTGGTTCTTTTTAGGTTTTGCTGTAGGGAGATGTACTGATGACTGTCTATTAAGGTTATTTTTAAACAACAAATGATTGATGCTAACCTCATTTAAAGTTTGATGTTAAATCAATTAGTTATCAAAGCGCATTTAGGATTATCAGACCACCGGCGATATACAACTATTTTTGAATTTCGTTATCTAGTCAATTATAATGCTATTATTACGTATGAACGTTTAACGTTCGTTGGATGATTTCTTTTTAATAAATATTTTTTTGTATTTTGGTCTGACCAAAAAAAGATGGTCTTCAATTATTTAGACGAGTTATTATTTTCTTTTTCGTTTAATATTTAATCATAATCATAATGATTTATTATTGATTCATTTGGTTTACATGATCTTACAATGAATTTAACCACGATAACTTTTTGATCGTGGATTATTTTTGTGTTAAAAGGCATTTATTGAAGTTGGTCCCAATTAAATTTCATCCAATTTGAAATGGCAGTTTCATCATAATTATTAAATTATAACTTTTTTGCGGTAAATAAAGTATACAAGATTTTGGTTTTATTAAAATATAGAGTCACATATTAGACAATTGAAACTAACCTTTAAACTACACAATTTAACGAATTAAAATAAATAAAGTATAAACTGTCAAATCTAAATACTTGTTCTTAAATCGCTATCGCTCCTGACTAAGACTGTATCCGAACCCGCTGTAGCTCCTCTCAGTTTCTGGTTAATTAAGACACTGTTTTGAGTGGCACTTACATTGAGCTAAATAAATAATGGGGCACACGCTTCGGTCCGGATTTGTGAGAAATTCATTTCGCGTAAGATAAAAATTCATGGCGGAAGTGTATGACGTACTCTGGGTTAAAGAAAGGTAAATTTTGTAATGAAAGAGGAGGAAATTCGGGTAAAAAGGACTGTATGTTCAACCTTAATACTCATTAAAGTAACTATCGCGCGGCTTGCCATATAATATGGTATGCCATCCCCTATTTTACTCCCTTAGCAGGTGAATTTGAAATAGTAGTGTATGTCTTTCATAGTGTTCAACCGTTTTTAGTACTAAATTTCATCAAAATCGGTTTAGTTTTTGCGACAAACAGTAATCAATATCCTTCTCCAAGGTAAAATCTATCTTTTTACCAAGAATCATCAAAATTCGTTCAGCTGCTTAGGCGTTAAAACGTTACAGATAGACAGGGTAACTTTCTCATTTACCTGAAATACAACAGATTTTTATATTTATTTAAAGGGGTTTCGTGTTTAATACGGAACCAGATCATGGCCAAGCGTAGCGGACAAAGCCCTAAGTGGATAAGAATGGACTGGATTTTTACTGATATATAGTTTTACAACACTTGGCGCTCGTTTACCGTGTCCCTATTACATTACGAACACGTATGTCGGTTATTGATCATCAAACAGCTATTGTTAACGACAAATCAATTTAGTCGTGAAGCGCCGATCAGCAAATATTAATTAATGTATTAATCAGACGCGTACTGAGAACCTAATACCTGACAAAGCAGCCAGATCATTAGGTATAACAGTATTTGGGCAATAAGGACGACGTCTGGGTTAAGAAAATGAAATCCTATTTAGACCGTCTAGGATAATAAAAAAAAGACACTTGTTTTTTCTTTTGTCAATCAACGAAAAAATTACTAAGAAAAAAGCACGTCAAAGTTCGGGAGTCCCCACTCCTCGTCTTCCTCGGGGGCTTGTGACGTCACTTCTAAGTAAAAATTGTACCAAGGAGCGACGTCATGCGACATTTCAAATCAATATATCTCTGTAATATTTTGATTATGTGAAAAAGGAAAAAATACGTATCCAATACTTTTTGATAATCTATATGATAGACGAAGAAAAAAAAGTTAGCCGTCATCCCTACTAAAGTAAAAAAAATAATAATCATGTAATTTGTATTTTTTTCCTACCTGTAAAAAGTCAAGTGATGTAGTTTTTGTGAGACTTTTATTAGACATATTAATAATTCAGTAACGTCTTTTAGTTCTTGGTAACAGTGCTGGCGTAGTTACAAGCGATCTCAGCAAGTGTTTAATTTTCCCCTTGAGAGTTGAGAAATGTTCGTGCAAATGTATTAACCGATGTTGTTGAGCTGTGGCGTGTGGATCAAATAACAACGTTATCAAATTTAGTTAATCATTTGCAATCCCTGTTTAATTACGTAAAAGCTAAAATTTTCAATGAATCTTATTATTATAAGTTAAGTAACATGAATTGTATTTCACGAGCGCGCATGTTTGAAGCTTAACTTCTGAATACGTTTAATTTTGGGGTACTTCATCATGTCAGCCTATTGCAGTCCACAGCTGGACGTAAGCCTCCCCAAACAACGCAAAAGAGCACCATCTCCCGCTTTTTTCACCAAACGACTGCCAGCCATCTTCCTAAGGTCGTCGGTCCATCGAGCTGGGGCGCGTCCTACACTACGTTTTCCAAAGCGTGGTCCCTACTTCTAAACCCGTTTACTCCAGCTTTCATCGGTTCTGCAATAGATGTGGCCGGCCCACTGCCACTTTAGCTTGCTTCATTTTGGAACTAACTATTTCAATAACTCTTCTGCCGGATAACATCGTTTCGGATTTTATCTTATAGCAAAATCCCAAGCATCGACCTTTCCATAGCTCGCTGGTGACGTGAAGTCGGTGGGCCAGCTTTACTGTCATGTTACACGTTTCGACTCCGTAGATCATCACTGGTAGGACGCACTGGTCGCGTACCTTGCTCTTCAGGGATTGAGGCAGTGGCGACGAGAAGATACGACGCAGCTTCCCAAGCCGCTCCGATTCCGCGCTCAAACCTGTCTCTACCTAACTGCACTTGGTACTTGGTAGTCCTAAATCAAAACGGGAAACCCTAAAACGGCCGTTAACGCACTAATTCCCGCATCGATTGCTCGTTTAGTGACGTCGTTATTGGTGCATCAACGGAATTTAGAGGCGTTTAGCAGGGTTACCGACCAACGATAAAAAACGGTCAAGTGCGTGTTAGCCGCGCAACAAGGGTTCCATTTAAAGTAACTAACCCTTGAGACCGGTTTTGATTGATTACAAAGTTTGATACTTGTGCGTATATAACCTATAAGACGTTTCATTTTTTGTTATGTGTAAAACCCGGTTTTCATCTAATACACAAATAGGTAAATCAAGTACTCCCTAGATAAGAGCGATAGACCGCCTAAATTGTGCTATCCTTAATGTATTTACTTTCCTGTGATTTGATTCTTTTGTGTGGTGTACAATAAAGAGTATCTATCTATTTACCTATCTATATATCTATCTATCTATATACCTATTGTAAAAACAAAACGTTACTATCCCTCAAATTTGCTAGTTTTTGTTACAGTCGAGCGCAAGCATTATATAAATTCCGAACATTTTCGTCATTTAAATAATCATTGTCAAGTAAAATAGTAATAAGTAAATTTTATTTTTAAAAAAAAAACCGACTTCAAAACACTAAAATGCTAAAAATAATCCTAACACTTAAGTACCTAATCAGTTACTTTTGGAGTCGGTGCCAGCCGATGAGAGATTCAATGTTTTTGTTTGCACCGTTTGTAAGTGAGTTTTATAATAGGAACCATGGACTGACGAAGACCTATGTTTAAAAACGAAAAATTACAGGCTTTCATATAAATTTAATAAAGTTATATATATAAAGTTAAATGATTCTACAACTGTTTTTGTAACATAATACTGTTCTTATTTGCCTAGACCAGACTGTAAAAAGGCTAATGTCCATTTTTTAGGAAACCTGCCAACCCTAACGCGTGTCTCGCTCGCCAGGGTTGCCTAATTGTGATTTAGGCGGGCGCTATGTTGCACTTTAGGGCATGCACTCATAAATGCGAATTTTATTACTTAAGCTATTTAAAACGTACTGTAAGTATTTAAATTTATAGGTAATGCGTCCATGTCAGTTATTCGTCAGACGTCCCAGATAGTGAATTATCGTTGGTTTATGAAAATCAAAAGTATTCAGCTCAAATACAGGAATAGAACAAAAACTTTTCCAATGGGATTACTATCATCAAAATAGCAAAAAAAAAAAAACACTTTCCCATACTAAACCGCGACCAGCTGACACCATTTTGTATGCATTTTTTTTTGTGAATTCGATGTTGGTCCCATAGAAAAGTTGTTGTATTTTGGCACCAGAATCAGTCCCTATGAGGTTTAGCGTTATTTCAATTACACCTTGCATAACACTTAAAAAAATCGATAGCCTATGGTGTTATTATTATCTTAGACATCTCTTCTCTCTCTCTTCTCAATCGTTCCCCCATTGCTGAGGATCGTGACTCCTTAGACGCTTCATTGTCTGCCGCCAACCGATACGGTCCTTCGCCTGGTGAAGGGCGGCGTTGACTGGTAGCTCCAGCTGTTCGGAGATCTGGTCCGACCATCTCTTCGGGCTGCGGCCTCTGGGTCTTTTGTCTTCGATTTTGCCTTCGATCTTAGACATAACTAGCATGTAATTGCAAAAACCGAAAAACTTTACAAGGATGGAAACTCATTATATATATCATATCATATTTATTTTTATTTATTAATGTACAGTCAGCGGCAAGTCAACCTACACAAAAAGTTAAAGGTCCTTATACCCATTTTTAACTTTAAGTCATATACGTAGAGATCAATGAAGTCGTGGTGAATAGGCTAAGTAGTTTCTCGTATGCACTGCGAGAACTTCGAAAAAGTACAAATGAGGAGTGTGCTCTCACTGCTTTTTCCAGCCACGCTGCTGCCTGGATACGTTACGGAATTATTTTCTGGGGTAACGACTGATGTATCTGCGGTATCTGTGTTGCAAAAACGGTGTCTTAGGATAATAACGTTTACATCGCCGAGAGACTCGTGTAGAATATTATTTGCTAAATATAAAGTACTAACGGTCACTTGCGTATATATATATATACGAGATATGTCGATTTATTCGAAAAAACAGTAAGTACTTCCAACACTTTGACGATGCATCAAGCCGTTACGCCTCGCGCCGTGCAAATGATTTCGTACTACCCCCAGCCCGACTTGCGCTTTATAAGAGCGGTCCTTACTATATGGCCGTCAAAGTGCATAATCATTTGCCAGACTCTGTTAAGGCCCTCCAAGGCATGAAATTCGATAGAGTTGAAAAAATTATTAATTGTAAAGACGTACTATAATTTAAGTGAATATTTTAATGACAAATTGTAATTTTATTATAATTTTTAAAGTAATTGACATTATACAGAATTTTAATTATGTTGATATTTTTGTTGTAAATTGTAACTTTTAATTTTATTTGACATTTGTAATTTAATCCATTGATATAATACTAAGTGACGCTATTGACATAATTATTATAATTTAGGAGCATAAATAATAAATATTGTCTAATAATTGTAAATGGAATGATAATATTGTTAAGATTAATTTTATCAAATAATTGAGTTCACGAATGCCTCATAGAGGTTATAATGTAACTATTTTATTACCATCTTTTTAAGCCTATTAACTGTACTGCTATTGGTTTACATTATAAAGTGAATAAATGAATATGAATGTCAATTGAAAAAAAATACGTTTTGAGGTAGGTTGACGAGTTGTCGTCTGTACAAAGTTGTTTTAAAAATTCTTCTGAACTTGAATATTTATGTAACTATGCTTTCTTTCTGTCTAAGAATATTAATAAAAATAATAAGCCTTGACCAAAAGAGCAAGTCCTTTTCGTCTTAAAAACACGCCTAGACGGCATAACCTAAAGATAATCATAGCAAGATTACATTATTTACGCATGAGGCAACATAAAAGTTGCCATGGCAACCGCCCCTAGGGATGGGGGTGATAGCTTTAGGCGTAGTGATGTACACGACGAGATTAAAACATCGAGTACTTTTGTACATAAGATTATATTTAAGTAAAGTCAATATTATTATAGGCTTTATATTAGACATTAATGAGCTACTTTATAAAATGGCAAGTGTTCGCCCACTAACGTTAACAACAAGCTGACAACTCAAGATCTGTCAATGCGTTAAATATTTTAATAGTTAATAAGTGTATTACTTTCTGAACCATACATTAAGTTACATTATACAGTTTTTTATCATATTCTAAAACTTCAAATATAAACTAAGTAAACGCCTAATATACATATACATCTATACATAAAATAATAATAAGAATATTATTATTTGTATCTTGAAATATTAGCAGTCTATTCACCGTGTCCATATGACTTTATTGGCCGTTATACACTATGTATATAAAATACAAACTCAAGATTTCTAGTAAAAAAATTCGCAGTGTATAAGTACGTTAGAAGAAAATAAAATGCGCTAGTTATGCGCTAGTATTTGTTATCAAAAAAGTCAAAGTCAAAAATCATTTATTCAATTTAGGACAGAAAATTGCCACTTATGAACGTCAGTAATATTATAGGCCCATATGGGGCCAGAACATGTCTCCTTATTTTTTGGGCCCTACTAGCGCTTCGAGACAAAACACGACAATCCGGCAAGTGCTGAGAAGAAACGCTGGAACAAACTATTCGTAAATCGTTATTTATCTCATGTTTTCTCACTGCAGACCATGACAATTGGGGTGCTTTTAGGTTATATTTATTTGTTTTTATTCATTCATACAGAAATATCGATACTTCTAAAGAAGCGTGAGTACATCACTAGAAGGAAGCTATCTCTGACCCATCTGTGAGTATGTTAATGCTTGCGGAACTGATATCGTATTGGTGGAAAAAATTGATGGCGTTTGACCAAAGCGAGGGATAGGATTATATTGGGACAAAACTACTGAAGATATTTAAGGGAAAGAAAATATTTACTGTAGCAAAATAAAATAAGAACACGAAATGTAAAGTTAAATAAATATCTCTTAAGACGTTTCTTAGAAATGTAAATTGGAAATACGTAAATAAGCTCTGTAAAGATTGAAGAACCTAGGTTCTCTCAGACTAATAGGTAAATATATTAAAATATTCAGTCTGTATTATTTTGTCATACCTTCTTTGATCAAAGGAGCATACAGGTAATAAAACTGAATGTAATAAGTGGTTGTAGGCAATAATAATATAAATATATAATCACCAGTCACCGGATTAAGGTCGTCAGTCCATTGGGTAGAAAAGTCTCACTTTACGTTAAAAACAAACTCTATTAGTTTTTCTCTAAAGGCAATTATTATTTAAACCTACATTGTCAATACATTGCCACTTTACTAAATTGTATATTATTATTCCAGGAAACCGGTAGGTATAATACAACTCTGTCGGTATTTGGCAAGTGCAGAAACTCCTGTCTATCCATGTAGTTATTATGGATTTAACTGATTAAAGATTACGTCATTTGTGTAAGGTACGAATAGTCTTAATAAATTAAGAGCTTTGAACGTAGTAATCTAATGAAGATAAAGAGGTGAAATAACAGGAATAATTTTTTAGATGTTTAAAACATAAATCAAGTTGAAAATTTTCAGAATGTATACTTTTATATTCGTATTTAAATATAAAAGTATAAAATAATCTAGTATTTAGACATAACAGGCAAAACTTCAACATATAAGTTACATGATATATTAATTTCCACATCCTATTTTCGCCAGAAAACTTGTGAAAAAAAAAACACTTTTACGTGTATTCTCCTAACTCTGCGCCTTAAGAGTATTTACTATTTTTTAGTTATCATCAAGCCCCATAGTAGTTCGGAAGCTCTTTTGACCTAACCCTTTGCGAAATATTTCATCTACTTGACCAATAAATATTCTTTATTTATATCATAACTCATAATAATCCGCGCATTTATACAACGTTGTATCCAACTACTGGTCTAACGGTTTATCATGATATCGATGTTATCTATTAATCATGGATCGTAATCATCGATATTTATTACCCGCCTCACTATTATGAATTATTGTACAGTTGTGCACTTATGGTTAAAGCATATAACATTAATTACTTATGTCGTTGCAGAAAGTTTACTATTTGTATATTTAAGTCTAGGTACTCTACCTTTTGTACAGAATCATAAAATTAAACATGATTATAGTCATAATAAATAGGGAACTCTAAGTATTTTTAGGTTAATCCAACTCCATATTTTCTCCAATAACACAAGACACTGAAAGTCAAATAAAGTATTTCACGCTTACCCTGTTGTTGGCATTCTGCTTTCCATAAACAATTTGCTTACATACCTGAAAAAAAAACAAGTATTATTAATAGATATTCTAACCGGCCAATCTGAAAATCATTGGGGAGGCCTACGTTTAGCAGTGGAGGTCCTATGGTTGAATATAATAATGACGATGAATAGATATTTTTGCAATAGAAAAAACGTGTTATCTAACCAATTCAGTTATTTTAAAAGTAACGCAAGTTAGTTAAGTTAAGCTTTAAAAGTTACGTAACTCGAAAACTACGAAAAATCTTAGAACATACATAAGGGTGATTCAGATATCTCTCAACACGAGGCACGTAAAAAAATTTTTGGACGTAACTTTTCTGGCCACCCTGTTTAAGCCCCCTTTCAGGCACTTACAATCGTCCCAAATATAGCTTTGTCCTACTACTGCTTCAGGAACTACTGCTTCAGGAACTACTTACTTACACATTGACTAGCTAGAGACGATAAGAAGCGGTGCAAGAAACTCAGTCAGCTTCGTTAACCTTTATTGCAGAAAATACAGTTACAGGATGCACTCTTGTCGTTTAAATATTAGAGTTATTAAGAATAATATTATTTATTTGGCACAAAACTGGTTACATGTGACATTGGCAGGTACTTAAATTAAAAATGTGTCAAAAAGGGTCCCCCACTCAGCATTAGTCGTGGCAGCTAAAAATAGCTGCCGCGACACTGGTTTCTGCGACTTACAAGAGATTATGTTGATGCGTCAAGTAAGGATTTTTTCAAAACACTCATATTAACAATTGCACAGGATACAATACAAATTAGGTCCAAACATAGTTTGTTCACTTCTGTTATTTCGCAATGAGCGCGCAATTTATTGGCGCACAACCCAACCGACTGATATGCGCCGGCGCCGGTTCGCGCATTCCGTTGCGCGTGCGTGCTATATTGCGCTATCATTGTAAATCTTCAATTTGAAGGAATCGAGTGAATTAACTTTTTTTAAGTAAGTTATACCAAACTAAAGACAGTCTACTATCGTCTATGACGACCCATTGGATCGGATAAGAATTTTATTTCATTTCGTAATAATAATTTTTTTTAGCTTTTCAGTTTTTTTATATATTTAATTTACGTATTTTATCTGATTTTATTTGTGATAAATCTCCATCAAGACGAATTATAAGAATGCAAACAAAGTTGACTGCGGAAAACCAATTTCATCTCATATTTTTTTAACCTTGGGTTATATTTTTTCTGAAAATTTTAAACTTACTAACTTTGACGTCTATGCCATTCAATAAAAAAAGATCCATCGAAATTGGTCCACGTGGTAATAAATATTCGCCGAAGATACTTGAAAAATCACAAAAAATTAAGATTTACGAATTTAGTATGTTTTTTAACGAATAAAGCGAAACCGGGAATCGATCCCGGGACCGTTTGGGTTCAAGGTAAATTACCATTCCACCACACTGTCTTGTCAAATAATACGTATTTTCAATGATAACAGCAAATGGTAGACACGTTAATAATTCAACCCGACTTATGTCTCCGAATTGCGAGAGCAGCGACAGACCACAAAACAATTTATTTTAATAACACCCCCGCGTACGGTTTGCAAAAAAGTGATATAAACCACTACATCCAAATATCCAAAGGAAAATCAACCTAAAACTAAAACAGTTACAGTCGACATTTATACAGTATGTGATGACAAATTAAATTCCGCTAAAATTTTGTTTACACTAGAATTACGGTACTGCGGTAAGCCATTATTAATTCGTTGATTCAATCTGAAATTATTAATCAGAATAGTGTTTAAGTAAACGGTGTGGTAGTTATCTGAATTCTCGCGATTGTGAAAAAGTGCAATTATAAATTTGCATTTAGATTGAGAATATTCGAGATCTATCTCGCTTTCAGTTCAGTTTCTGAAAATACTCCCTTGGTAGCACTGATATGTACTTTGTAAGTTAACCACTATAGAAAAACTTTAAAACTACAAATATTTTTATTAATTTCTGAAGATGCTAAATAATGTCTTATATTACCAATCAGACATAATCAATCAGAAGAACTCAGTGCTAAAAGAAGCACCAAGATTCCGGTCCCATTAAAATCAAATTTCTTCGAGCAACATTAAACTAGACGTGGAGACTAAACCGCAACACCCCCACCACCCGACAGAGTTAATGACGTGGGGACAGTTGCGGGCAGTGGTGAGTCGGCGAGCGACCGTCGGCCAGGATGGACGGCTGTTGACAAAGCTCATTTATTTACTGCTTTGAGAATTTTCAACTGAGAGATTTCTGCTTTGACGGCGGTATTCGCTGGGTGCGCGATGACAGCGTCAACTAGCGGTTACAATTAAGGCGGACTTTGAAATGTCAAATGGCTGGCTGTTATTACGAAGAGTAAGTAAACACAAATAATCTCAATAAAGTATCATAATGTACATACATTCTACTCAATCATATAAATTTATAGTGTCAAAAATAAAGTTGACCTTTTTTATTTCCTGTCTAAAATGGCACAGTCAATAAATTTCAGTACATGAACTTTATCATGGCTGACTTCACGAGAAGTCAGTAAAGAAATAAACAAATTTAATCGAATAACGCAGTTCATATATCTTTTGAATCTATATTGCAGTTGCAGACGATCATTTAAGACTGTAGCGTCGTTAATAATGCAGACTTGTAGTGTATTTTCAATTAAAAATAGCCAAATTAATTATAAAAACTGGATTCCGAACAATCACACACGATATCGCTTTCCAACCACAAACAACAATAAAAGTTTGGGTTGGGTCTTGCTTGGCTCAATATGTGCAAGATGTAAAAGAAATCAAATGTGAAGATTATAAATGAGCCACACCATTAAAGCTCGTGTTAATTCGTCAAACTTTAGTGAACGCCATACAAAACATCCTTGAATGTAAGCTGTTTTTTTTGCAATCTTTGATTTAGTACATACATACTATGATCCATTTCAATGTAATAGAAAGTAAAAAGATATTTTATTTTTTACAGATTGATTTTCGCCACGGTGCGCGCTGTGATCGATTCGTCGTGGTTCTCCCACCTCCTACTTCGCACCTAGCCAATATCAACTGTAACTATCTATAGGGATTTTCCTATTTCGATTATACTAGTTTCTGTATATTAAATTATTCCTATCCCCTTTTACCCGTGTTAGAAGTTCGTATGGGAACGTAGCTGAAAACACATAGTAAACGTGAAAATCGTTATACTGCTCTCTTTCTAGAACCATTATACTAGTGGCATGCCACGTATCTCCGCGCGTGATTCCTCTTAAGGTCCCTACGCGAATAAACAAGCGGGGCCGTGAGCCCGCATACATTACGAACGGATCGACGTGTGACGGGCAGACAGACTGCTGCTATGCATTTGGGTAGGTACTATCTGGATACTTAACTATAGGGTAGGATTTAGGGGTAGGATTTTTATAATGTACTCAAGCAAGTTGTTTTATACTTAATATTAAACATATTTTGTCTAACAATTGAATTTTATCATTGTGGAAAAAAGAAAGGATTTTATCATAATCATAAATCTTTATTGCGAATGTAGTAAAGATACGATACAGATAAATCTGAAAATTAATTGCTCATATTTAAAAAAAGAGAGTTTTTATCAAAAAACGGAAAAATATACGATAACTAGATGTTGCCCGCGACTTCGTTTCCGTTGTCTTTAGTAAAAATTTCAGAGGCACGCGAAGGGTTAAGAAAAACAATCTGCGAACACCCTAATCACTTAGCAGTATGAAAATTCACGACCTATTCTTCTTATACCTATCAAATATACATAAAAAAACATCAAAATTGGTCGAACCGTTTCGGAGGAGTGCAACCACAAACACCGTGACATGAAATTTTTATTTAAAAGATTATTTTGTAAAAATGATATCAATTTAAATAAAAATGAATCTCTATTTACCTTGGTCATCGCTTCACGCGTGAACGGATGGAACAATTTCGCTAATTTTTTTGTTGTTGTGTTAATTATTGTCAGCAGAAGGTTCTTTCAAAAGAAATAACTAGGAAAGTTGCGCAGAAAATCCTTTATGAATAAACTAAAGACGACGCGAACGAAGTCGCGGGCAACAGCTAGTATGGTACATTTTTGTAGAATAAAATTTTAGGAAGCGAACCAAAACTCTATGCTACAACTATCTATCTTTGACCCGATTTGAGTAGTGGCGCGCAAATTTGCCTTAAACGTCAACGATCCTGTGATCGATGCCCGGTTCAAATTGACCTATTTGAACCGGGCATCGATCAAAGGATCGTTTTGATTCAGAAACCACTTTTTTCTAAATAAAGCTCAGTACACGTAAACGACTAGCTGTGCCTGCTGCTTCGCCCGCGTGGAGTAAGGCTTGTCACTCTCTATTTTATTCCCTTAGGAGCTGGATTGAAATTGATTGGTGACGAGAATGGACAAGATAAGGAATGAATATATTAGAGGAAGTATGAAAGTGGCACCTGTAGCATAAAAGATGAAAGGACACCGTTTGTCTTGGTATGGACATGTGATGAGAAGGGAAGAGGAGCACGTAACGAGAAGAGTGATGGATATGAGTATTGATGGGTGGAGAAGTAGGGGACGACCTAAGAAGAGATGGATGGATTGTGTGAGGAGAGATATGACTGAGAAGGGAGTGAATGACTCAATGACGAGTGACCGGATTGCATGAAAGAGAAAGACATACTGCGCCGATCCCAGATAACGTGGGAACAGGGCAGGCAAATGATGAGGAGCTGGATTGAAAAATAGTAGCCTTTAACCTTCAGTACGGTTCAAGTATTTTCGTTCTAAATTTTATCAAAATCGTATTTTGAGACAAAAGTAGATTATATCCATCTCCAAGGTCCAATCTATCTGTTTACCAAAAATTTACAAAATTGGTTCATCGGCTTTGGCGTAAAAACGTTCCGGACAGACAGATACATTAATAATATTAGTATTGAAGTTATGGATTAAGTCCCACCCCGATTAAAACGCGAAAATAAAGCCAAAAATTCACTTTTATGTAATTAATACCGCGAAAACAAATAAAAAGTCACCAAAACTATGTAACGAGCGAAACGCTCGCTTCAACCAAACATTCGTTAACGAAAAACGAATTTGCGGAGCACTTTAAAATATAGCAAAAACAATTTTTGGACGCAAACAAAACTGGACAAATGCGATGTATGATCCTGTTACCGGCAAAAATATAGGGCGAAAAGAATTCGTTCGGTTAAAAACTATCGACTATTTGAGCTGGACATATTAAAATTTGTGTAAAAGAGAGGAGATTAAAAATTTAAGTTTAGGCTTAGTAAGCTGACTCGTGCCGTGTCCCCGTAAAGAATACACTTCCCCACCGCCAACAGGAGGCGTGTCGTAAGAGGCGACTAATTCTTGTAGCACAAGACGGGCAGCAGCGCCTTCGTACGAAATCTCATAAAAAACGGCGCTCGCCAACCCGCCTGCCAAGCGTGGCGAGTATTGGCAATTCCCCCCGATAATAGTCATTGGGGGAGGCCTTCAGCAGTGGACGTCCTATGGCTAATATTATGATGATGATGATGAAACTGACACGTTAGGCTATAAACGGATTAATGTTTATGTACTATTAATTTAATCATATTAGGTCCTTACATATGACATTGCCGATACTCAATACTGGCAACTTTAACATCAAATATCTTGCGTTTATTTAGGCATTCCAAATTCAAATTTATTTCGAAATAAAGCCAGTAAAATATTGTTTTAAAATTCGTATTTCATTTTCACATCATTTGTTTGAGCTTCAACATTGCCATAACAACAACTATGGACAAATTGAAAATTGGAAAGTCTGCCACCGCTTATTTTTTTCTCATCAATTTAAAATAAAAATTTTTTAGCTTGATCGCCTTTTAATTGTTCATTTCTATAAAAATAATTACTATTTTAATTACCCATACATTCACGAGGCAACCACTGAGTTCCAAGATACAATGTCTCATCTATTCGTTCAGTGGTTTTCGTGAATGTATGCCTAAGTAGGATTTTGAAGCGTCATGTATTGGCAATTTGTCATACACTCGAATGCAATTCAATTTCTTTTAAATAATGCATAATATTATGTATCCCGGATCGCTGTAAGAGATAGCATTTGGTAAATATATCAAGAGCCCAGTGTTGTGGCAATAATGCCACATAATATAAAAAGGGGAGGAAAAACCCGAAACGGATTGCGGCGGCACTAACGAGGTTGGGGCCTAACCGCTGTGAATCTTTTATGTAGTAATGTGAATAGTCGATTTTTTTTCGATTAAGTTCGATAGGTATCAGTCGATTTCTGACTAAGACCCGATTCGCCCAAGCTGGATTAAGTTTATACTCGAGAGTATACCATTGCTTAATCTAGAGTAAGGTGTTTTTGCATTTTACCAACCACTAATCTAAAAATAAGGTAAATAAACATGAGAAAATATTTAAACAGGTGATTTTGGCCTTGTAAGAGATTAAACTGAGAATCAGTTAATTTCAAAGTTGTCACTTGTCAAATCCACACTTGTCACATATAAACTGATAAGATGTCAACATTTAGCATTGCCACTTTATTATCTTACTAAATTGAATTGTTATGGCATTTCAAGTCAACCTAGATGAAATGGATTACATCTATTTTAGTA
The DNA here is from genome assembly GCA_963576865.1 of Anania hortulata. Classification (NCBI taxonomy): domain Eukaryota; kingdom Metazoa; phylum Arthropoda; class Insecta; order Lepidoptera; family Crambidae; genus Anania; species Anania hortulata. The sequence goes on along the minus strand of OY756408.1, from coordinate 957,135 downwards.
GGATTACGCATTCGTTCATCGTTCACATTTGAACCATAGTATAACGATGTAACAATGCCGAGTATGGTGTATCTCTCAGTTAAGTTGGTAAAACGTAAACTAAATAATCCGATGGTAAATTCAAGAAATAAAATTATACCCGTAATAGGTATTCTGGCATAACTTTGTGCTTGGTCGAATCGGTCTATTTGATCATAATTTTGACTTTAGAATCTAATTAACAATTTGTGTTTTTTTTTATTGTTTCGTCTGTCATTGTTCTTTTATTTCTACTAAATCTCTCTCTCAATCTCTCAATACAGAACTTTTAAGTACCTAGTGTTAATTTTTTTAAAGTTTTTGATGAGCTACTAAGGTTTAGGTTAGTCAATCATACAAGTATTTTTGTATACTGCAACTTATTTACGATTTAGTAGCAATAGAAACAAAATACGTGTAAATGAAAAAAATAATAACAAGAAATAATTTTCTTTTCCATCATTTATCAAATGTTATATTTAATTCAAAAAATTTAAATTAATTCTGTTATTTAGGAAAAGATGTTAAATAATAAAAGTTAGTCAGTTCTTTTACTTATAAGAAACATTGTGAAACTGAATTTATTGCCTTCCTTCCTTCCTGCCTTCAAATTTTGTTATTGTAATCTACCTACATAACTAGAAAGGGAAATAATAAGATGGTTATGATTACCCACAATATGTAATCACCTGTTTTTACTTGAACCAGGCATAACTCAGGTAGTCGTTAGTCACAACAATATATCGACATTGCTTATATCCCCACACTACCCTCTCATCGCAAGTGGTCGCATAACGACTCGATAACGAACTCCGCTGCATTGTTATCGACAAATGCAAAGCAATCGTATCGATACTCCGCGTAACACATTTTCTCTCCGATATTTTCCGGCGAAAGTAAAGTCTAAGGAAACCATTATTTTAGCCTTCCTTGTGGCTTCATTCGCTGTCTAAAAACCTAGTCTGAAAGAAGGGCTGAGGCAATTTTTTACAAGAATAATGAATTTATTTGTTTTAAAGCAGATTACAGTTACAACATATATTACGATGAATGAATTTATTTGTTTCAAAGCAGATTACAGATACAACATATATTATTACATAAATAATTTTAAGAAACGAACGTTTAACGTGCCTCTAAAAGGACGGAGATAATGGCCCCAATTCAGATCCCTTCGACAACAAATTGTCAAACGGAATTTTTTTGTCACGTGATTTACCGGTTGTCAATTCATTATCGTAGGATTCTGAATCGGAGGCCATGTCAGCCTATTGCAGTCCACATTTTGCTAGACGTAAGCAGGGGCGTGTATCCCATATAGGCTATTATGCAGAGCCTACCTTCATAAGAAACCGACAGAACAGCTGACCATAATGATTAATTACGTATTCAACAAATAAACAATAAATATTCTGTAACCATTTTGTCGTCTACCTATACTTATTCCTTACTAAAGCTACTACTTAGATCGTTACTGTGCAATTTAACCAATGTTAGGCTGCCGCGAGATCGCCTACTGTTTCACGCAAACTTACTCAATTTTCACACAGCCTACCCCCATCTGAAACCAATGCACGCCCCTGGACGTAAGCATCCCCTAAAGAGCGCCAAAGAGCTCCCGCTTTTTTCATGCAGCCGCTGACAGCCATCTTCTTAGGGGGGCGTCCTACACTACGTTTACCAAGACGTGGTCTCCACTCGAGAACCCGTTTACTCCACCTTTTATCGGTTCTGCGACAGATGTGGCCGGCCCACTGCCACTTTATCTTGCTACATTTTTGGACTATAACTATTACTTTGGTCTGCTCCCGGATAAATTCATTTCGGATTTTATCCCTTAACGAAATTCCAAGCATCGACCTTTTCATTGCATTTTAAATTATGGAGATGCTAGTGAATGGTCACCCATGTACTCAGAGCCCAGAGCTACAAGCATCATTAATTGTACTTCAATAGCAAACAAAACAGGTGTTTAAAACTATATCTGTTTATTCATACGAGTAAGTTTAAATAAACAGTCCCAGGTTTCATCTGAAAACTTAGAAACTAACATACATAACCGCAGCTTGAGACGTACAGTCCGCTTCATATAAAGGTTCTGAATAATAAAATTATTAAATTCTTCCTACAATCACAACAATTGACGAATTCTTATGGTTTGCGACCCGGACCACAAAACCAGCGTTTGTAGGTTCGAATCCCGCAATGAGCAAATGTTTGTGTTATGAGTAATTTGAATCTCAGGGATGTTTATAAAAGTATTTAACCTTCGGAAGGATAGGTGTTTTTTTTATAAACATGAAAGGCTAGTGGGGTGACCCATCACCCCACTACATTTAATCATAAATAAAACTCAATAAAATACAGAAATCATATTTATTAAAATTTTAATTAGTGAAACAGTTTAATAACAGACTCGAAGAAAGAAAAAGAAATTATTTTTTATATGTTAGAATATATTATTTTTTAATTACACGCAGTTTAGACTATCTTTGCGGTGTTCAGGGCATATAGGCAAACGGCATTTGGCACAAATTTTTTAACTTTTCTGTCTTTTTTTCTTGGGCACATTGTACACCTTGCTTGTTTCTGCAGTTTTGAAGGGGGCTCACTACCAGAAGGCTCTTTGTTCGTATTTAGAATTTCAAGAAAACACTAACGTAAAAGGCTAGAGGGGTGAACGGTCACCCCAGCAAGCTCGATTCAGCAAAAACTACAACCGACCGGTAAGTGGTAATATCTGCAACTGATTACTCACACTTTGATTTGAGAATAGAAAAAAAAATCAACTACCCTCAACTAAAGTGAAGAAATTTGTAACTGTTTATTAGAATGAGTGGGGTGATGGGTCACCCCGCTATCCTTCCGAAGGTTAAGTATGTTTATCCGTTATCTAGTCACCTATCCTGTAGGTTTTGATATCCTTGCGATTATCAATATATGTGGCATAATTGCGTTAACCCTTGACTGACTTAGAACTTTAATTTTTACAACTGCTCTAAAGGATAACTGAGTATTTGATATGAATTTTAACTTGATACTTAAACGCGTTCCTGGTGAAAAAGGCAGACAGACAGCCGGACAACGAAGTGATCCTAAAAAGGTTGCTTTTTTCCTTTTTTCGTTACGGAACCCTAAATTTAGTTGCTGTTATTGGAAAGGGTAAAAAGAAAACAGTAACTAGTGTTCGTTAGTTCTTCAATTGAATGTCAAAAAGAGAACGTTACAGATTAATTAAGTGTAGTGAAGTACGAATGTGCTATAAATTCAATATCAACTTAGATATTTGATTATAGAATAGCTTTAAATATTGCAGCTGACTGTACGTTAGTTTAAGTGATATACTATGCGTGTTTATATTCCCACCACCATTCCAAAGTTTGCAAAGTGGTCGTCCAGTAATTAAAATAGTTCACAGTTATATTTGTCCAACGCCTTTGAACTAGCGTCTATTACTAGGTAATCTATGTAAATATAACAAGTTTCTCTAATTTGGATGCGTTAATTGACTGTGTTTAAGTTTACTGGCAGAGAGTGCTTCGTGGCTTAAAGTTAACCTTATCTAAGTACAGTCTTTACAGCATTGAAGTTCAACTTGGAATAAATAATTCACTATCGCTATCTGATGTCGATCGGTCAATGTAAAAAAAATAGTTTTCTATATTGTCTCGGGTCTGGGTGTTAGGGTACCGTTGTTGTTTCTGATTGCTGTAACACAAGTGCTTAAGCTACTTATCATAGGATCAGAGCAATGTATGTGAAGTTGTCCAATATTTATTTAGTTACTGGCTGTTTCCCGCGACGTCGCTCGCGTGTTCTTTAGTTAATTCATAAAGGATTTTCTGCGCAACTTCTGCATTTTTTTCTTTTAAGAACCTTCTCCTGACCATAATTAATACAACAAAAAAATAATTAGCGAAATCGTTCCATCCGATCACGCGTGATGCGATGACCAAGAAAAATAGAGATTTATTTTTATATAATATTTATTTTTATTTTATATATATAGATAAGTGAGACGAGACTGCGACCACTAAGCTACCTTGGTTTGGATTTGATCGTATATTATAATAATATTAATTTTATTGCGACACAGACGGACGAAATTTTAATAATAAAAATCATAATAGTATCTGTAAAATATTATTTTCTAATGTATCTTCAACCTAAGCAATTAAGCATCATCATTATGTTCAAATTCCGGACGTCCGGTTTTAGTGAAAGACGCGAACAACTCAATAACGGATTTATTGTATGGCAAAAGTGCGTGCCCCTGCGCATGGCTCCATTAGGGATTACCTAAGAGTAATAAGTATAGAATGGACGTGGTCTATTTTAGGTACTTTTGTACCTCATATTGTATCTATGGAGGAGGCCTATGTCCAATAGTGGACTTCCAAAGGCTGATTCAAAGAAATGAATGCATTCATTAGTACAATATAAAAGAAATATGATTATGATGATGAATATACTTTTTGTAATGGCCACTCTAGGTAAACACGAATGTATTTTATACAGAAAAAATAGTTGATAAAGTCTGTAGAAGATAAGTTATTAAAAAACATAAAAATCTATCAAGCATTTTTTTTTTGTTTTAATACTGTAATTTTTTATCAGAAACGAAACATTCTGTTTAAATGATTGACACACATGAGGTAAAAGTCTTGTCATAAATTATTTACATCTAAAGTGCGTGCGATTTCAATTTCAAAAAGAAAAAAGTACGTAGACAGGTATTATAGTGACTCTGATGATTTCTGTGTCTTTAGTATAGGAAAAGTAAAATTGAATTGAATTCAATTGCACAATTTCATTTTTAGATTCTGCCAACAAAACATAGTAACGTGTTTGTCTATTATATGCAAACGTTTAAAAAATGTAGCGTGAGAATTTTCTTCGTTTTACAAAGCCAGGGGGTAGATCAGCCTTTATGCAGAAGATAATCAGCTTTTTGCACACTTATTAAGCTACCAAGCTACTAACAATCAGCTGTTATTCAAATTTAAGCGAGTTATTTTGTAACCAAATTGCTTAAATGACATCTGTATAAGCACTTACCTTACTTACGTTAGTCGTCAACCATGGCCATTTTAAGTCACCAGCCGGAATTGCTTTTATACATAGATTATTCAGATAATCTATCTTGGTTTGGCAAATCATTTTATTACAGTCTCATAAAATGAAGACTTTTGGTGTATATCAAACTATGTCGTTTCTGCAAATGCTTAATCTATGGCCAATGAAGCAGGAAACATGCTCAAGCGCAGCCGATTAATGCCCACCGTCTTGTGTGGATCACGCCCGCGACCTGGGTGTAGTCTAATCATGCTAAAATATAGCTTTGCATAGAGAGAAGCTGGAAGTGGCTTTTTAATAACACTTTTTTGCTTGACCAATTCTAAAGTCAAATTTGATGTGACAAATCATTTGTCATCTGCGTATAATTAAGATTGAACTTCACTTAAGGTAAGTTCGTTTAATCTTATAATTATGTTCAAATTCCGGACGTCCGGTTTTAGTGAAAGACGCGAACAACTCAATAACGGATTTATTGTATGGCAAAAGTGCGTGCCCCTGCGCATGGCTCCATTAGGGATTACCTAAGAGTAATAAGTATAGAATGGACGTGGTCTATTTTAGGTACTTTTGTACATCATATTGTATCTATGGAGGAGGCCTATGTCCAATAGTGGACTTCCAAAGGCTGATTCAAAGAAATGAATGCATTCATTAGTACAATATAAAAGAAATATGATTATGATGATGAATATACTTTTTGTAATGGCCACTCTAGGTAAACACGAATGTATTTTATACAGAAAAAATAGTTGATAAAGTCTGTAGAAGATAAGTTATTAAAAAACATAAAAATCTATCAAGCATTTTTTTTGTTTTAATACTGTAATTTTTTATCAGAAACGAAACATTCTGTTTAAATGATTGACACACATGAGGTAAAAGTCTTGTCATAAATTATTTACATCTAAAATGCTCATGCGATTTCAATTTCAAAAAGAATAAAGTACGTAGACAGGTATTATAGTGACTCTGATGATTTCTGTGTCTTTAGTATAGGAAAAGTAAAATTGAATTGAATTCAATTGCACAATTTCATTTTTAGATTCTGCCAACAAAACATAGTAACGTGTTTGTCTATTATATGCAAACGTTTAAAAAATGTAGCGTAAGAATTTTCTTCGTTTTACAAAGCCAGGGGGTAGATCAGCCTTTATGCAGAAGATAATCAGCTTTTTGCACACTTATTAAGCTACCAAGCTACTAACAATCAGCTGTTATTCAAATTTAAGCGAGTTATTTTGTAACCAAATTGCTTAAATGACATCTGTATAAGCACTTACACAGGAGTTAAGTCGTCAACCATGGCCATTTTAAGTCACCAGCCAGAATTGCTTTTATACATAGATTATTCAGATAATCTATCTTGGTTTGGCAAATCATTTTATTACAGTCTCATAAAATGAAGACTTTTGGTGTATATCAAACTATGTCGTTTCTGCAAATGCTTAATCTATGGCCAATGAAGCAGGAAACATGCTCAAGCGCAGCCGATTAATGCCCACCGTCTTGTGTGGATCACGCCCGCGACCTGGGTGTAGTCTAATCATGCTAAAATATAGCTTTGCATAGAGAGAAGCTGGAAGTGGCTTTTTATTAACACTCTTTTGCTTGACCAATTCTAAAGTCAAATTTGATGTGACAAATCATTTGTCATGAATTGATTTTTAACGTTGGTATTTGACATTTGATATTAGTCGAAAATTCAGATTCCTATGGGTGATGTGATAACATCTGACAGTAAGTTTAGTCACAGGCCTTACAACACCTCTCCACTAATAATACGGCCCGCATGGTGGAAGATGGCCCAAACCACGTAACAGTTGAGGTGAGGCCTGTGCCCTTGCAGTGGGACGCATATTTTACTAATTGACAGATGCACCATAAAATGATATCTATGCGAATATATATATATATATATATATTTATATCCTATCGCCAGAATGTGTCGTAAATATAATCTTCTGCAAAGTGACTCCAAGTCTGACATATTTAACTAAGGGTTTGCGCGGTTCAAAACGGCAGTAAGGTCCATTTTTGACGAACACAATGATGTTCGTTAATCTTAACTGGAACAGAATTCAAGACATTTATAATTAGTATTTTTATATTATATAATTTGTTAACGAATCGATTTAAGCAGCAGTGTAAACACCTTTAGGATATTAGTTTAGTCCAATAACTTTATACATTTATATCGTTTCTTGTATAACTGATGTCTGTTGTGTTTTCCAATAAATAAATAATAAAATAGGTTCACTTTTTTGGTTATTTTTGCATAAACAGGTTGGCCAGAAAAGTGACGAACAAAAATTTGTTTTAGGTGCCTAGTTTTGAGAGATATCTGAACCACCCCTATATAGGTATATGATCTACGATTTTTCGTAGTTTTAAAGTCACGATTTTTAAATGAATTTTTGCAACAGCATCAGTTTGAAAAATCTAAAAAAAAGTAGAAGGTTTCTTTGAATTTTGTTCTTGCAGCTAAAATTCTATGAACTGTGCATTTATATAAAATAAATAGCCTCATAACTTTAATGGAAGTTACTACAAAATTTACCTAAAGTTGAGAATTTATATTAAGTGAGTTATCATTTAAAATAATTTAAATTATCAACTTAAAATTAAAAATCTAAACTGTAAATTTTTTACATTCTAAGTAGCTTCAGAGAATGCGCTAGACTCTAAGCTTTCATAATAACAATAAAAAAGTAGTACTTCATAAGCTTCAGCTATTTAAAAAAAAATCGTAACTCGAAAACTACGAATATCGTAGAACATACATAGGGGTGATTCAGATACCTCTCAACACAAGGCACCTAAAAAAAAATTTGGGCGTCACTTTTCTGGTATGTAAAAAATACGTTGCAGTGACAGCGTTTAATTGTGACAATGTCAAAAACCATAGAGAAGCTGTTATGCAGTGTGGTTTCACATACAATATTTTTCTTACGTTTTATTTTAAAATTACTTTACACAGTATATAAAGCTTTCATTTTTGCACGCAACAAAGTGAAACCTCGTAATCAAGATGAAAGTCGAAGGAATTCCTCAATCAATAAACGAGACACCAATTGAAGCCACTTAAAAGACCATTCATGTTGACCATTCATTCAGAATGTAAATTATAGCAAAAAGGACTGAATTTGCTATACATATTTCTGATCACTGTAATTATAATATTTTTCTGTTCTTCCGCAATGGGCTAGTTTCCTAAAAAAATCTAATTAGTTTGTCAGTTGGATTAACAGAAAATATTGGACTCGCATTTTTTCTTTTCTCAATCAAACGAAAAATTAAGAAGATATAGCCCGTTAAAGTTCCGCGTAACGTCACGCCTTGCGACATTTTTTGGCAAGGCGTGATGAAGATACTCACTTTGATGCGCTTTACCTTTGTATTTTATTGTTTGATTGACAATAGACAAAATATGGGTCCAATATTTTTTGACAACATAACTGACGGACTAAATAGAATAATCTTTTCCAGGAAACTAGCCTATTATGCCATTTCTATCTACCTCTAGAGGTTATTGGGTACGGCTCTCCTAATCCCTAGTACCCATTGAGATCTTTGGATTCTTCAGTCTTTTCAAGTATTACTAAGACAGTATGACAATATACCCGTTATTGTCTGTTGTTTCATGCGATGGCCAAGTCAATCTATTTTGTTAAAACATAAAAGATTTTTAATATTAATGTGGTCACAATAAAATGTTGTTAGATAGGCTAATTACGTAATAACTTATGACAGAAGGTCTCTTAACTGAATAAATCAACCGACTTGGATTACATGGATCTCACAACTTGTTACGTAGAAGAACTGAGTTGCGAGACTTGGTATTTTTGACAAGTTTTGCTTTTGATGGCATATCTATTTTCTAAAAAATAATTTAATTGTGTCCTTACTCAATTATATTTCCATTTAAATATCCTGCTTCCTACTAATATTATAAATGTTATGGAGCGCTAACCACTACACCAGACTGTCCCCTTTTTATTCCCTTTTTTGTATTGACTGTCTTTTTGCATACAGAATTTGCATTTTTTCGTAACAGTATTGTATTACAGCCATTTCCAGTTATATGCAGTAATTGCAGTGTATAATGCAGTCATATGCGTTCGTCCTCATTACGTGATGTAATCGCCACACAATGCACAATGGGTAAGTTATGGCGTTTCTATCGCACGCTTCGCCGGCGACCAACGATATGTTTTGATTGTGCTTTTAGCTGATAGATTTGGAGCAGGTAAAATTTTTTAGGGTTCCGTTGTTAAAAAGGAACCCTTATAGTTTCGCCATGTCCTTCCATCTGTCTGTACGCGTTTTAGCTAAGAGATACATAGTAGGCACTATAAGGCCCCTAAACGTAGAGTTTTTTTTTCTTGTTTAGTGTGGGGTGTCGTTGGATACATCGCCTGTTAAGATTATTTTAATGAAAAAGGGTTATTTACTATAATGACTATTTAAATGACAAAAATGTCTAGAATTAAATACTGCCCTGCTCGCACAGGTACATATTAATTGCTTGTAAACAAACTATTCAAAACAGTGACCGAGTTTCTCGCGCTGCTTATTTTCGGCGCTAGATCATAAATTGTCTGATTTCATACAAAACGTTGTTGTATTTGAGCACCAGATTCAGACCCTTAGAGGTTGTGCGTATTTAGTGTTACACGGTGTATAAAATACGTGTAAATGGTATAAGGATTTGCAAATATCGTATATAGGCAACTATTTGACGACCTCCGTAGCCGAGAGGCGAGCATACCGGACTTGGTGTCGCTATCTCTGAGGTCCCGGGTTCGATTCCCGGTCGGGTCAATGTAGAAAAATAACTTTTCTATATTGTCTCGGGTCTGGGTGTTGTGGTACCGTCGTTGTTTCTGATTTCTGTAACACAAGTGCTTCAACAACTTATCATAGGATCAGAGCAATGTATGTGATGTTGTCTAATATTTATTTATTTATTTATTTAGACATATTTTGAATAACTTCTAACATAATAACTAAGATATTCACTTCTGTTCCAACTAAATACCCATCTGAAAGCTCATCTTAACTGCATGTAAGGACAAATTCACATGTGACGTGTCAAAAAATATTTGACAGACGAGTTAGAGATAAATCTGCCTTATTTTTAATTTAACAAATTGTTGTAAAATCGAGTTTTGGAATCATTACTAAAAACATCACTTTTATAAGACTCATAATATGGGTAATATTATTAAGATCAGTATGTACATCAAGGTGTTAAAAAGAATATATGCAATCATATTATAGACCCTAGATATATATATATTGTAAGGGTTATTGTAAGGATTTTTATTGTTTATTTTTTTGTATCCTATTTTTCACAGTATTTAGAATTTTTCTTATTTCTCTATATTTTGTTATTTATCTTGTTTTGCATGTGTTGAAATTAATAATATTTTATTATGCGCTTGGATTCTGCAAAGCGTCATTTTCACGGAGCACATACCCTATAAAGTAGAAATGTCATATGATTTGTTCGACAAAATTTTCCGCTATTTTTTAATCTGTATCTGCACTATTCGGTTCGCGTAGATAGTTGTATTTTATTTATGTATGTTTATGTACGTATATTATATATTTATCTACTATTATTGTTTTGCTATTTTTGTGTATTATATGTAAGTATTTATTTATTTTTGATTATTTGACTTACGCACTCTTTTGCTCTCGCACTACGTTACCCCACTGTATTTAACTTAATTTCCTCTGCCCTAAGGTTGTCTGGAAGAGATCGCTTTTGGCGATAAGGCCGCCTGATTGTACATAACTGTGTCTTGTGTGTAATAACCTTAATGTTTTGTGCAATAAAGTGTCTATCTATCTATCTATCTATCAATTTTTTTATGGGCGAGAGTTGACAGAACTTGTTATCTCACTAAATGTATGTAAAAAATCACTAATTAGTTTCGGAGATACTTCGTATTGCTGCTCTATGGTATGTGCTCGAAGATCATTTTAGTATGAATTGTCCCTATCCCCGTCCTGATTCCCCGCGCGCCACGCTGTATGCACACGCACAAAAGCGGAGCGAGCATTGTGAGCGTTGCTCAGCTCAGAATGTTGACTGCAGACTAATTGTGAACCTAGATAGCGCTTGTCATAACAAGCTTGTTCTGAAATACGTTTTCACGCGAAGGCGTAGCCTCCAAAAATCATGGTTAAGATGAGAAACTTTGGTGAATCTTTGGTGATATGCTACATTGAGTAGACTAAATACAAATACCATTGACTTATATATTACTTCGTGAGGACAGGGCGGACCGCACGTCAGGCTGTTGCCTATAACCGGACCCTACTCTGACCCTACCTAGAACTGAAGTGACGTAGTCAGTGGTCGGCTGTCATCGGGAGCTGGTGTCCTAAGATAAATAATATGCCTGGATGTTCTTTTAAGAATTGTGCCAATTACGACAGAAAGTTTACCAAAAACAATCTTAATATTAAATTTCACCGGTAAATCGTAAATTTGATAATTATTTACATTACTTTAATTTTTTTTTTATCGTTCTTGTCAATTATACGAAGCGACGCTATATTTACTGTACGAATGTCCGATATAACTTTGTAGAGGCGTGCATACAAATATTGTGTTTCATGATGACAAAATATCTGAAGTTTCGATTTATCTAATATTTAAGGAAATCAAACTGTGGTTTAACGTAGTACGTGTAAAGTACAAAGAAATAACTCCGTTTTTAACTGTAGATTTTCTACTGATCCTTGGCGAAATGAAACACGGTGTCGTATTTTTATTTAAGCAAACAAGAAGTTATACATATTTACTATGATAACTCTTTAAATATTATAATATATAAAATAAGAAAAGTTTGTTTACCGAGTTCCTCTTTAATTATAAGCCGCTCTGACAAGGTTACATCTGTGATGCGGTTTAACAGTTGACATTATACTCTAAAAGATGGCGTTAGTGTGTCATGTATGGCATAGGTATAATGTGAATTGTTCTGTCAGCCGAATCTTTACTTTTTAAATCAATTACAAATACATATTTTATTTGCCATTAAGTAAGGTGGAGTACATAGAAAGTGTGATATTAAATTAATGGCAAAAGTGCATTAGCCCAGTCGCCTAACCAAAGTACTTAGTGTAAATAATACAGAGATCGCTGTTTAATGTTGTATGAAACATGATCCTGAATAGGTTGAAAGTAATCTGTTTTCTTAGTTATCGAACAATGAAAAGCAATCATTGCATCTAATAGAGATCGTATGCAACAGAGATATGACTTAAAATCTTTATGTATGTTAAGAGCATTAAAATAATGGAAAGACTTGTGATTTAAACATTACTTTGTAAAATTCAAATTTAAAATAATATTTCGAGAGAAATCTACAACTTATACCTGTTATTTTGCATGTTTTTATTTGTCACTATATTTTATTTATTTCAATTTGGTGAATCAATTACATGTAACTAAATCAAATGAGTGACTGGTACGTTTAGAATTCAGTTCATCATCATCATCATCATTTCAGCCATAGGAGGTCCACTGCTGAAGAAAGGCCTCCCCCAATGACTGATCATCGGGGGGGGATTGCCCATACTCGCCACGCTTGGCAGGCGGGTTGGCGAGCGCAGTTTTTTCATAAGATTTCACACGAAGACGCCGCTGCCCGTCTCGTGCTACAGGAATTAGTCGACTTGTACGAGACGCCTCCTCTTGGCGGTGGGGAAGTGTATTCTTTAGGGCCGTCTCCACACGGCACGGCACAATTAAAAGTACTCACACTTGCCAGTCCAGAAACAATAAAGAATGACTTAGATAAGACCAATCATTTTTCCCTTTGGGGACAAGAAAATTATTCATATGTGCAAAAAATTTAAGCTGGTAAAAGTTTAACCTTTTCTAACTTTTCGGAAAGGGTCCGTTGGCAATTCAGACACAAATACTTAATATAGGATTTTTTTAGTATTTTTGTGTAATTTTATTGAAAAAAATCTTATATGCGTGTCAGTATAAATAATTAGAAAACCACCATCTTTTATTAAATATTTAATTAAAATAGTTTAAAATTTTCATTGTTTGAGGTCCTTTATTTCACGGTAGTTGGTTATTAACCACATTCTTCCTTGAAAGCCTCCCGGATTTTTTTTTCTTTAAGTTTTTGTGTCTCTTAGGTCTCAATAAAGTAGCACTATACATACTTTAAAAGTTTTTTAAAAGTTTTTTAAAGTATGTGGAAGTGTGCCGCAAAGAGTTACATTTTTGAAAAGGGTCTATGACTAGTAAAAGTTTAAAATCCCAGGGTTGGTGTCTTACCTGCACAGCATCGTCGAGGCACCGTCCCCACGCGTCGCTGCGGTCCACCAGGGTGTTCCACTTGTCTGCCAACTTGGCCACCTCCCGTCTGATCGAGCGAGCAAGCTCGCGAGCTTGCTCTTCAGCTGACCGGTAGCCACGGGAGTCGCCTTCGCTCTCGCGGTTTTCTGTTGACACGTTTGAAGGTTAGTTTTCTGTTTTTGAAAAAAATAGGAAAAGTGATACTGTAATACTAGTAGTAGGTAATATTAGGAGAAAATTTACCTAAAATATTGTATTTCAGAACATTTCATAACCCTTAACCAGGCAGTGGAAAAATTGTAATTATCATACTAAAGTATGATGATATAAATATCTTGCTTGCTACAGTAGTGAACCTTTTTTTACTGTAGTAAAGAAACAAAAAAAAAAGGATTTTTGGTATTTCGAAAAATTGTACGTACATAATGGGCTAGTTTCCTGTGTCAAAAAAAATTATTCTATTTAGTCCGTCAGTTAGATTATTTAAAAATATTGGACCCATATTTTGTCTTTTGTCAATCAAACAAAAAATGACGAATATAAAGCGCATCAAAGTGTGCACGTGACGTTACGCGGAACTTTAACGGGCTATATCTTCATAATTTTTTGTTCGATTGAGAAAAGAAAAAATACGTGTCTAATATTTTCTGTTAATCCAACTGACGGACTTTTTTCTTCTTCGGACTTCGGATTAGATTTTTTTAGGAAACTAGCCTATTACTTTTTTGTTCTAGAGTTCTAGTTTACATCATATTTTTGAATAAGTTTAATTATTTTATCCAAAAGTTTGATGTAAACTAGTTAGGGGAGACTGAGGATAGTTGAATATAGGGTTAGGTTGGCTAACTATCAAATAATATTTAAATTTAAAATTAAAAAAAAAAACCCGCCACAACTGTGCAGCATCAGCTCAAGGCCTCGATCATCTATTATCTAAGACTGACTCATTGAAACCATTCTTATGAGCCAAACAAGTTTGACAAGTAGGAAATGATGAACAAATCTTTATAAAATATAGCTAAGATCTATCTCTGGAATATCAGCTTTACAACAAAAAAAAACTACATCAAAATCGGTCCATTCGTTAGGAGCTACGATGCCTAGTTATAAGTTTAACACACGTTAAACTTATAACACCCCTCTTTTTCGTCGGGGGTTAAAAATGAACATATTTACAGCGTTACGACATTTAACTAAGCGCTAAAAATGTCCGGCGACTAAGTAGGGAGAGCAAACAGCTTTTCGCATCCAGTTGAATACTAAAGATAGTCAACCTAATCTTTAGTCAACTATCCCCGGTCTCCTCTAACCGTCAATTGTTAGGTTAGGTAACTACTTATCCCGCCACAAAATCATCAAAAAACAAGTTGGAACTCTCGGCGGAACTAGCTGTGGAAACTCCGCGAAAAAAGCGGGAATTTAATAACTACGATGTAACTTTCCGTTTGTAGGAATACTGAATGTTTTTAAACTGTGACATCGTTTAAACATTTCTCGTTCACCATACAGGGTGTTAAAAAGAACTAGACACATTTTATGAATTAGAATCAGAGTTAACTTACTTTTAGGGGTAAAAACTAGGTAAATACAAAAATGTTTACTAATTAACATCTCGCTTCTCTAGTCGAAATCTCAAAAATAATGCAAAATTTCCAGTGTAACTTAAGCAGTTGAAAAATAATTATAAATATTTTTATACTCTATCTACAGTTTTCGTTTGGCACGCCCTTTATGGGACCGATATTATAATAATATGAATTAATTGTTTTCACAATCTGCGGGATCCGAACCAGCAACTGCTCGGCTTTGTACCCGATCACAAACAACCAGACGGTCGTTATGAATATTTTTCACCCTTTTTTCCAAACGAAAACGCTTTATCAAATAAAAACAGGTAGAACCACTCTTCAAACGCAACCGACTCACGACTAGTGTTTTTTATCTTTTAATTTTTCGCTTATTTGGTTGAGTAACTAACTTCAGTGGGTAGAATTTAATTATGCATGCGCTAGAGAGGAATGCCTGTTGGTCTGTTTCCGAGGAACTCGTGTTCGATTGAGGTATGTATTGGGTTGCATGTATTCTGTGTTACGTGGTTAATTAAATTCATATCCATAAGGATTTGGAATTTAGTCGAAGCAAAAAGATGACATGTGTTTTTACACCAACTCACTAAATGTAGATTTGGCATAAACATGGAGTAAAAATAACAAATTTACTGTAATAAGACCTGACACTTTTACCACCACTGGTCTGGGACAAGATTGGGAATTTTTTCAAATAAGTATAGTCCAACCGGCCAAACTGGAAGTCATTTGGGGGAAGCCTATGTTCAGCAGCGGACGTCCTATTGCTGAAATGATAGTAATGATCAGCAATCAACTACTTCTTGGGTAGCTCGTGTACATTTTTTGTTACACAACTAAATGTTTCTATAAAACTATATTGATGCACTTATTTGATTGATGTTTAATCATGCTGAATTAGTAATGATGCTACGATTTAAATAGTTGTGACGTACAGGCAGACCGATAGACTAATAAAAATGTTCCCTTTAAAATAAATCACCAAATTCATTTATTTTTGCATATAGGCCATATCCACTAACAGTGTTGCCATGTGATTTAAGTCTACATAACTCATGTAGTTCAGTAAAAGATGGTGGTAAGTAATTGTTAAAAAAAAACATTTTCCCACCCTTCTATTTTAAAGGAGAATGCCAATGACCAGTACTCTTAGTAAAGTTTTGGTGTCAGAGTAATTTTCATAGCAAAAAAAAAATTAAATTATTTCACACCATTTCGGCATTTCTTGTTAAAATTCCTTTCGGGGTTATTTTTTCAATTTAAAAAGGAACTTTCTTATTATATAACATTTCCGCCATTTAGCTAGGGAAGTATATAATTGGGTATTGAGATATCCTATAATCCGATTATGATTTTAAAAAAATGCAAATGCAGTTGCCATAGATTTTTCGCGATTATTACATTAACTATGAAAAAAAAAATTTTTTTAATCGTTGAGTAAATATTATAGTGTATGATTTTCATTCTAACACATAAAATAAGAAAATAATGAATTGAACAATCATAATCACAAAATCGATTAACAGTTGGTTCATGTCACATCACTCGCATCTCTCAATTGCATTGACATGATGATGTTTATGATGTTTGTTTACTTGTATCTTTTTACGCGTCGAGTTGAGCATTAGTTCCTCCGTTAAAAACTACAATATCAGTGAATATTTTACAAGTCTTTACAAGTGCGCATATGCAGCGCGCTTAAGTTCATGTCGTGATCAGTTTGCGCGCGATTGCATTTGAGAAAATGCGGGTCTATCAACTCTCCCATAAAAAGTCAACCTTATGTAAGTTGGAATAGAGTTCATTTCCTATAACCTTTTATAACCTACAAACAATTCTTTTTTATTTAATTTCTCTGAACTCCGGAAACATAAATCGATATCACTTCGCAGGTGTGAAAAACATAAATTACTAAAGCATATAAAACCATTTTTATCATGACACAAAAATCTTTAGGTCAGTACATTCATCCAAACAATTTGGGCAATTTCCTTTGGAATGCCATTTTGAATCACTTAGATCTGGAACCGTACAAATCGAAGTCACAACCCATTGCCCTATTTTCAAATCTGTTCTCTCCTCATAAATGCCGTCGGCATCATCGTTTGATTCGATGCAATCCCAATACGATTGATCGCCGGTGCTATCAAGCTGAGATTTGCAATTATCGGCGCGCTGGATTGCAGCGCTTTGTTCCGCTGGGCCCTTGATTATAAACTGCGCTTGAGATAGTCTTTGTTTTTGGTAACATTTGTACGAGCATGCTATGAAACGAGACGACCACTCTTTATTTTTACCAGCTCGGAGTAGCTAGAAACAATAGCTACCAATCTAAACCTGCCAGTAGCAAAATATTTTTCTTTTTTAATTTTTTTTTTCAAATTTCGAACTGTCGAAATATCGAAATAAATACTATTTAGATCAATTTTTAATTTGCTGTAACATTATGTAATAGAATAGTTTTAAGCTTTGCAAATCATTATGGGCTCTATTAGGCATTGCAATTAGAAACGTACAACAGTAGCTCTCAAAATCATGCTTCATTGTGGCACCATATTATAACAATTATTATTCTTATTATTTTTAAGTCGATGGTTAATTAAGATGCTAGGTCTTTAAAAAGTATTAAATTAGCTGGTCTGGTTCAAAATATTTCTCGACCAATTTATAGAAAATACTTGTAGCAAATTGTAACTTGCTAAAAATATTCATAGGTACATGTTAATTATCGCCTACATATTAAAAAAATATGGCAACTTATGCACAGTATATTTATTTAAAGAAATAACTTTTTTTCATAAATGCATCAGCTTGTTGGTAGACGCAAATGTATTAACCACCTTCTTAATAAAGTTACACTTTTCCATTTTCATCAAAAGAGTCAAGTTCCACAGGCGGATTAATTAAGAATTTGTATCCCACGGGAGTTTCAACACACGCTAAGGACAGGCGGGATTTCTTTAAGTCGACTTCAAAAACAGGATATTGGCAGTCGTATTGAACTTTGGGAAGAAATATATAAGGGCGTACTGAATAGATACTGTACTTTGAAGATGGGACACAATTTGGCTAACGAGGGACTTTTTATATTACGGATACTCTTTGATGGTTTATTTTAAAAGTATTCTCTATTCTAAGTATTGGACTTTAATAATGGCATGATATAATACATTAATGGAGACATTAATTATTGGAAGCCACGTGCCAGCAAGCGCAGCGTAGGACGTCCACCTGCGACCTGGTAAAGGTAGCCGCCTTCCAACCGGCCAATCTGGAAGTCTGTCTGGGTGGCCTATGTTCAGCAGTGGACGTCCTATGGCTGAAATAATGACTGAAGACTCGATTGGTGCAGTGTTTCACTTTGAATGCAACGATTCTATCCTGGTTCTGGTCAATTTGGTTTTGGGTTTAGATGTTAATAGTCACCTAGTTTGCTATAGAGTGGAGCGAGCTATGCTCAGATATCTGAAATGAGGATTTTCGTAAAAGAACCAAATTCATCGTCATAGCTGTTCGATTAAATAGGCAATGGGTAGGCCACATGGCTCGCAGAGCTGACAATCGTTGAGGAAAAAGTTCTCGAGTGTCTAACACCAACTTGAAGACGCAGCCTAGGCAGGTCTCTCACCCGGTGGACTGATGACGATGTAAACCGTCCAGAATCGCTCGCCGTTGCATTCTTTTTAAATAATAATAAATATTGGACAATACAACATACATTGCTCTGATCCTATGGTATATAGCTTAAGCACTTGTGTTACAGAAATCAGAAACAACGACAGTACCACAACACTCAAACCTGAGAAAATATAGACAAGATATTTTTCTACATTGACCGACCGCGAATGGAACCCGAAACCTCAGAGATAGCCACACCAAGTCCGGTGTGCTCGCCTCTCGGCTACGGAGGTCGTCATGCACAGAGTTTTTGTAGCCCAGAAGAAGTGTGTGTGAGCCTTATGTTGTACAGGTCCATTTGAAACATGTAAACCCTTATTTATTAAATTAGGCATACTTACTGTTTATGCCATGTATATCCTGGAAATATTCAAGTTTGTAAAACAAAACCCAGAATTATTTAAAACCCAGTTGTATCCAAGGAACCAAATGTCATCTGATAGACTCGAATTAGACTTTTGCTCAAGATTAACAGTTTGTCAAAAGAGCTGTGAACTAATCTATGTGCGGAAAGGTGTATAACAAAATTCCCCTTAGATTTAAAATTGGTCCTACAAAACCAATGATCCATACATTAAGGCATGACAACTTCCTGCTTCTGCAGTGTCCAGGAGTTTCTTAGCACACATTTTGCATGTTAAATGTTTTCAAAACAGAGAACTGAAATGTAATATTATTATTATAACACCTATTTTATAAACCTATTCTATGCAAATAAACTCTTTAAACTTTGAAATATAAGGGACTTCCAAAGGCAAATGATAATGACGAAACAACAAAAAAAGTAACAACTACAATTACTGCGTCATCCTAAAGTAAGTATGTTCGTATTACGGAAAGCGTTTGTCAATAAGTCGGCCAGAGATAATACGATTTAGCAGAGCATCGCAAGGCAGGTACATCTGTCTGTCTACTCGTAAGCCGATTACGAATTCTGAATGGTATTAAGCTACCTCAAGTATCCCTAAACACCTAGGGATGAAACACATGCAAGAGATATCATTGTAACGCAGAAAACGATTCTGACAGTATGTATGATCTTATTACACCTTTTGGCAAATAGGGACTGGTTATTTACGGTGCTTCATCACAGAGCATTTTGGCTTTAAATTCATGTACGTCAAAGCTTGATGAAATCTCCATGAAATCATCTTACGCTATTATTATCATTTGTTTTGTTATAAGGCGTTCTTCTTATTTTATATTTTAAGTTTCCATACAAAAGTAACAACGCCTTATTTCTTTGTTTTTCTTCTGTCAAAACCAATTTTCGGAGAGAATGGTGAGGGATATTATGTTGAAACTAAGTATTATCAATAGTCATTTAATGTCTCTTGGTAATACAATGTGTGTCAAAAATTTAAGCTTCTTAGGCAAGGCAATCGAAAGTTACGGCCACGGTACATCCCGTTGCTATAAAATCATGAGACAAGAAGCTAAGTCTTACACAATTAGAGGAATGCGAACTGTTAATTTGTTGTTATTTCACTTATAAAGTTATTTTTAGATAAGGGGTTAACTTTAAAAACGGTAATGCTAAACGGTAATACAAGTTCTATAATTAAACTAAACGACAAATAATAGAAACGGGTCAAGTGTGAGTCGGGTTTCCGCACTTAGCCTTTTGATTGTGCCATTGCTACCTTTTCTTTTTTACTCCAACTAGCTCAGGTTATCCCAGACCCCTTCTTATCATAATCGAGTGATAAGGACCCCAAACTAAATAAAATAAAACACGGTTATAAGAAACTCTCGTTGCGCGACTCCAACTCGGACTTGACTAGTTTTGATAAAAAGGTAACACTGGTGTCTGACGTCCATGACATAAAGTGCTTTAATAAAAAGAAATCTGCATTCCCTATGTCGCGTGCGATTTGGGAGGTACGGTGTAATTGGAAACTCGAACCAATATCTGAGAGTTTTTTTTAAAGGAATGTGATCAAAGTTACTGATGCTGTGTTTTTTTATTGTTGCTAGAAACGTGATCAAAGCAGCAAACGATATATCACAGAACAGCTGCAGCTTCGCTAGGTCAAATTGTAGTTCGTTTGTAGATGTAATTAAGAGCGCAAATACTCATATGGCATTGACAACTTATAAGTAGATAATCACAGGTAGGTATTCATGGTAGCTAATGCATGCTAAGTATGCATTGGTCGCTTCGAGTAGGTACTTCGGAAACTACAAATGTTCGTTTGGTTCTTTATCGAATTTAGTGACGCCATCGCCCATCGTAAGATTTTTATTTCCGTAACATGCATTTTTGTCTATCACATTTTCATTCCCCCCCAACATTTAGAATAGTGTAGTTTGTTTCCTTCTTCCATGCAACATCATCTAGTAATCAACTCTCTTCTCAGCCATGTCAATCCTCATACAATCTATTCATCTGTTTCTTGGTCGTTTAACTTTCAACTCATCAACACTCACAGAACGTAGAAACCTCTTTTCTCTGTTCCGTTCTCATGCATTTCTACTGGCTTCTTATCATCGTCATTTATCTGTATATGGAGTTGGCGAAGCATGTTTATCTCTTCCATGGAATCCAATCAGTTGCCTTACAGTGATCTACTCTGTTTTCAGTTTATTATATATCCCTAATAATTCCTTACGAGTTTAATCCATCCATCTCTTCTTAATCGTCAACCGCTCCACCCATCAACACTCACTCTTCTTTTTAAGAGTCTCCTATTGTTAAGTTGCTTATACTACCAAATTGCAAAATTTATTCTATTGTTATGCTTTTTATTTTGTATCTAACAAATACATTATATTCTATTCTATTCTTAAATACTTACGTTCCGTATCACTAGTGTCCGAAAGAGGGGGCTCGTTTGCAATGTATTGTCTGCCACTAAGGAGGTTGCTCTCGACCACCGGCCGTTTGTCTTCGAGCTGCCTCCTAAACGCTCTATGGTCATCCTGAAAAATAAGACATTTATAAATTGTTTGTCATTCAACTATTCATGTAGAGTATTATCACAAAACACAATAACAGAAGTTAAGATTCACTTAATACAACGCGCAGCAACTGCTCAAGCAGAAACGTACACATAGACATCGCTCACGAATACGGAATCTCGGAACTCCCGGGCTCAAAAGCCAATAATACCAAATCAGTGGTTATGGTATATATATGGTCCATCTTACAGTAATTATTGATCCATGCCACATTGTACGTCTAGGGCCAGTTTCTCAAATCAACTGCCAACAGCCAAAGTTGAGGACCTAGGTAACCGTATGCGAACACTATCAACCAATGAAAACGGTTCCTCGCATTCGGGTCCTATGGTATGCGTTACAGAAATCTCCCGCTACCAGCATATGGGCGATAAATACGCCTTAATGTATGGAGTATTATAAATTGTTTCATGATTTCAATGTTGGTTACTAATTCAATATGGATGACTAGTTTAAGACCTTGCACAAAAAAGGTAAACTGTCTAATCCAATCTACAACAACTGGCTATTTGATACAATTTGAATTGATAAAAAATGTAAGATAAAAAGAATAGAATAAGAATAATTTTATTTATTTGGCACAAAAATTGTTACGTGTGACATTTCCGGTAAAAAAAGAACTATTTTTTTTGTGCCATAAACGAATCCCATGTGTTAATAAATGAAGTTTCATGCCTATAAGATAAGATGTAGCTGAACCAAAAATATTTAAAGACCTCTGTATGTAGATACCTACATTGTGCATTCAAAAATGTTTGAATTTGAAATCATCTCCTAAAGGACTAGCTAATAATATGACTTTAAAATATTGTTTATATGACATTTATACAGCCCCGCAACTTCTTCAATAAATGTAAATCCGTGCGATTAGTCAACCGCAAACATTTGAGAACATACAAGCGTTGTCGTGATATTAATTAACTTTACGAGCAATGGGTTCAAACGCACCGCAAGTTATACAGGATGTTGTTTTGTTAAACTTTATCCTCCAAGGAGCTTCGCACATGCGTTAAATTAACCAAACCACCCAAACATTATATGTAGTGTGTATACAATTTGGTTGTCAATCTAGTACTAAATTACTAACCATTCGTTGTATTACTAACCATCGATTGTCAACTGTCACATGCCAAATAAATTAAAAAAAAATTGAAGTTTAGTCAAATTAAGGTAAACTTATTGAAAAAAAAAGTTATATTATTTTCTATTTACTAATTGGTTTATTGCATTTTTGTATGTTTATTTATATTGTATTTGATAAATGTTGTGGCTTTTGACGGAGCAATTTGCTTCTTGATTTTAAATAAATATTTTTTATTGCCAGTTAAAACAAACACCCTGTATTTGTCGCGGCAGCCATTTTGCGGTGTGACAATCGACAAAATGGCGCGTAATATTGAGCGCGCTACGCTGAATGAGGCCTGGGGCTGTGGTGCGAATTGCGATTTAATATGCTTTTTGCTCGGTAAAGATTGTAATAAGTGATATTACCTTAATATTTGGTTATGAAATTGGGGTGGGATAGCAAAGTCAAAGAGAAATCTTTTTTTTACAAACAGTTTGTATCTGTGGTACCTAATCACTGAACTATCTTATATTTTGACGACAAGATTGTAATAGCGGCGCGATAATTTACTTTGGCGTTCGATTCCCGGTTTGGGACAATTTAGCAAATTATCTTTTCAAAATAAGCTCGAGTATAAGTGTGCTGGGAGACGCCTCTGGCAAAATACATTGTCTAGTATCTCATAACACAAAATGTTAATTCCTGATTTCGAGACCATCACATTTGGTATTAATAATTGTCTGGAATATATTTTTTATATACATATGTATATAATTAACCCCTTTAGGCACAACTTGTTGAAATTTTACACTGAGCTACAAGTACACACTCAAGCACCATCATGTTAATTATTCTTGAGTTGTAAAAACTCCTATATCACCACTTATTCCCTCACCTGTTGTTTGAGCAGTGCTGGCAGGTCTCCTCTAGGCGGCGCCAGCGCATTCAGTTCTGTCTCTTTCCTGATCACCCACTCCGTTAGCTCTCTCAGAGACAGGAGTAGTGCCGACCAGTGTTCAGCGTTGCTCTCCAGCCGGTTCCTGCAAGGAAACGAAGGTTGAGATCAGAAAAATACGTGGATATCAACAGTCTTGATGAAATTTCTGATAGGACGAGTAACTCTCGAGTTGAAAACAAAAAAAAAATCTAGCAAAAAAGTGCGTTGAGTGTTGCCATTATCCTAATAATATTAGAAATGCGAAAGTTTGTGAGTATGTATGTATGGATTTTTGTTACTCTTCACGCAAAAACTACTAAATGGATTTTGATGAAATCGGGCATATAGATAGACCATGGCTGGATTAACACATAGGATACTTTTTATCCGGGTAAGGTCAATGCAGACGAAGTCGCGGGCAAAAGCTGGTGAGGTCATAAATTGAAACGAGGTCTTTGTTTTGAAGTAGGTTAAGCAAAGGCTTACATTATAGTTATTATAATAATTCCCTGACAATCCAATGAATGATCAAACTGAAGTGGGAAGTCTCGTAGGGTAAAGTCAACGGCCGCTTAAGTTTTTAATACTTTTTAGAGAAACTACGCTTTTTCAATTAACAGGAAATCAGTCTGAGTCTACCATAGCTCAAAGAACAGACGGACAAAAAATAAAAAAAACCTTAACAGGGTCTTTAAGTAGGTATGATGTTACTCATTGTTTGTATTAGCTTAATGTACACTAACGATGACTGAATATATTATGAACTGATGAAGATTGCGGGGAGCTCTTTGGGTCGGTGCCACTGGAATTCAATGTGGACTACGCTCAGCAATGGAAAGCTATGTACATTCTATGGATACCTATAGCATAATTGATTAATGCATTATAGGTAATAATACAACTAAATTCGAAATAGTATCTACTCAAACTTAACAGAAAACGCCTTCACAATAAACTTAAACTTAGGTTGTTGCTGTTGCCGAATAAGCTATTTAATTTTAATCTTCATTGCCATTTACACATACCTATTACACCCTACTATAAATTTCGAACTCAATAGAAGGAAATAGAAAGAGATAATACATTCCTGTGCCATTAAATAATACGTATAATAAGATTATACTCATTTTATACACTCAGAAACCAATAAAATCAGTCGTAAACCCACTAAATATTCATAATAATATAATAATTTTATTAAGCTGTAACAAACTTGGCGTTCATCTGCCATAAAATCAGAGACCATAAAAGGCAGGGAGACTTCCTTGCGTGCTATCTGCGGGACGATAACTCAAAAACTTGGCTCAGCCGCGAAATAAGCGCAATTGTTGAAATTTTGGCCGCCGCGGCACTCTCTAATATGTTTAAGCCGTGACTTTGGATGAGAGAAGTGGTGGGGAGTATTATCGATGATTGTCAAATTAACTCAAATTTACGTTGATTTTAGTTACACAGACTAATGCATCATTTTCTAAAGCTGTTTTATTTACATTTAATAAAATTGCTCTGTAAGAACTTTTACGAAATAGAACTAAATTGTCTCGGGTCAGCTGAAGCATGGACACCAAAACACGATATGATATGAAAAAGATACGATAACGATAATAATATATCGACACCAACTGTAAACATATAATAGATGGCTATATTTAATTTTGATTTGTTATAATTCAATCTATCTATCTTTTTTTTTAATTGACGACTGTTTGGTGTAGTGGTTCGCGCTCCGGACTACAAAATGTTTGTGTGATGAGCACGAGCATTTGTACCTAAGTCATGGATGTTTATAAAAGTATTTAAGTATGTTTATCCGTTATCTAGTCACCACAGCACAAGCTTTGCATAGTTTGGGGTTACTATTTGTGTGATAGTGAAAACAATTTGTGGAAACAATTAATTTTTATCGAAACAGCGATAATATTATGTGACGTCACCGACACAGTGATTCAGCATGGCGGCTATATCTATCATATTTTTCCAATTGGTGTCGATATATCGCTATCATATCATATTGTATCGTGTTTTGGTGCTCATGCTAGGGAGGCAGGGTGTGCTGAGGGACGCCCCTGGCAAAATACATTATCTGGTAACTCATAACACAAGGATGTTCTTCCTTAGTTCGAGAAAATTACAATTATTATGATGTCTGACGTATTTTTCTTTATTTTTAGTATGTGGTAGATTAGATAAAGAAGAAGAAAAGTATTTGGAGTATTTTTGATGTCCCAGTTAGAGTAATTTAATAAGTATTTGATAATAGAACAAATTAGGACTCTCAATAGTAGTTTATATTCTCTCGACATCGACTCTCTCCACCTCTATGAGTCAATTTTATAAATCTCCGGCTTTCCGTTTGGGCCAATTGCAGCAAGTTTTACACTTTCCCGTTTTACTTAATATTGCTTAAATTTACACGAAGTTCAAACTACAGAGCTTCTTGCTTTATTCTCGAGGAAGTAAAGACGGGTATGGCTTGACAATTATGTGAAAATTGACAAACCCTTTTAGTATTTTAATTAGTGTACTTACTCGAGCCTTGGGATTTACTCTTGAGAATTAAAATTAAGATTTGGGTTGGTGTGGTAATGAAATACAATAAATTTTGATACTTAAAATTGGTTTGACGCTAGTTTCATCATCTTAATTATTGCTAACATTTATAGAAGCTACAGACTTTTTCAATTATTTTTGTTTTGAATAATGACTACAAATTGTTGTTTTCATTAAATATACAATCGAAATTACATTTTTTTTTAAAATAATATAATATAATTAATAATAGATAAGATAATTGCCACTATAGCCTGCTTGAGGTTTTAACAACAAAACATAGCCTACACCGAATGATCTTCAAAATTTAAAATAAAATTTCTGTTAAAATTTAACAATGCTAATTCTCGTTTAAAAGACAAAACAAATGGCAACAAAAGGCAAACGGTCGTCAAACACGTCATCTCAAAGCTTTGAGCTTTGGACAAAGGCGACCGCACACCTGATCTGCGGACCGCGGTCAAGTCAAACATGAGCTGTGTGTGGACTTTACCCCCAAAAGTACATAGATACGTGTAATGGGGTTTTGAATGTTTGATGTTAATGGAATGATTATGTTCTTTTTTCAAATACTGGTCGCATATAAAATGATATAAGATGCTCTGTCTATTTATAAATAAAAAAATATACTGACACATCATATTTTTTTATAGGATCTAGTGTAAGGGTTTCACCGTGTTTATGTTCTTTCAAAAATATAATTCAAATAATGCAGTACTATACCGATTTTTATAAAACATGACTGTATAAACATGTTTTTGGGTCTCTCAAAGGTGTTAGACTAAAGTAGAAGAAAATCTACATAATAAAAATAACTTGCTATTTTAATAAGAGTCAATAGTTTATTTGGATGATGTATGAGGAGTAACATGTAATAGTGCTGTTGTGATAACTTAACTAGCTGAGTCGGTAAGGGGACTAATTTAACTGTTAAACATAATAAAGTTTATTTTTCATTTAAGTCTCAGCTAGTTTATGTAGACATTTAAAATAAACTCCCAATCGTCGCTTTTTATTATAACTATAGAATAAACAATTAATTGCGAAACAATACGTCTCCTTCCGTTTTATAACTGGATGCACATAAAACGCGCACTAAACTGTTTCCGAACCGCCATCTTGGTTCATGGTGGAGTGACGTCACTAAACAATGATGTTGCTACGTATGCAGAACATCTACAGTTGGGGACATAAAAAATGCGGGGAAATTTGTTTCACTCGAATCTTTTCTTTTATAGCATAACACTGCAAACAAACAATAACAAGAATTTAACTTAAGTATTCATTAGGTAAGTATTGACTAGACTGATGTATAATTTGATGCCTAGCAATGTGTTAAGATAGAAAATATTAAAAATGAATTTTGTTAAAATAAAAATTAAAAATTAAAGCATTTTCTTTAACTTGAGCATTGTTTTTATTTTTGTAGAAGTTCGGTATGTCACTTAAGGTCAATTATTTAAATATAGAATATCAGTTTACGCAGCGCATGCAACAGAAGCTGTCAAAAGGAATAGTTTTTCCGTTTTTGAATATTTTTTTATTGATGCTTCGATGGTTGTAGCGTGATGTTATTAGCCTTCCCCGATGAATGGACTATCCAACACAAAAAAAAAACAGTGATTCCTTAGTTAAGCGATTTCAACCAATCAAACAAATTCTTCATCATCATCATCATTTCAGCCATAGGACGTCCACTGTTGAACAAAGGCGGGAGGCCTAATGACATTATCATCAAGGGGATTGCCAATACACGCCACGTTTGGCAGGCGCAACCCGCCTGCCAAACGTGGCGTGTATTACAGTACTACAAGCGCAGTTTTTTATAAGATTTCGCACAAAGACGCTGCTGTCCTTCTAGTGCTACAGAAATTAGTCGCCTCTTACGACACGCCTCCTGTTGGCGGTGGAGAAGTGTATTCTTTACGGCCGTCCGACACAATTTAATCATCATCATCATTTCAGCCATAGGACGTCCACTGCTAATACTTAATACTTATTAATACTCATTTATTCAGTATATAGGCCCTCTTGCGGGCAAATATACACGTCCCAAAATATAGCTTGACCCTGCCACCGCTTCGGGACTACATATCGGCTGGTGATGAGAAGAAACGGCGCAACAAACTCAGTTGAACATAGGCCTCCCCTATTGACTTCCAGATTGGCAGGTTGGAAGCGGCCTGCATCCAGCGTCTCCCTGCGACCCTTACCAGGTCGTCTGACCACCTTGTGAGTGGACGTCCTACGCTGCGCTTGCCGGTACGCGGCCTCCATTCTAGAACCTTTCTGCCCCATCGGCCGTCATTTCTACGTGCTATGTACAATTTAATATAATAGAAAAAAAATACATAATAATAGTATAGATTCCCCCCTATAATGGTAGTCCCTATTGAAAAACAGCAGAAGTAGTTTCCCGCATTTGCCATCTTTATGGCCACAACGCAACGAACATTTTACTAGCAATCGGAACGGAATCAAATGCACTTTACAACCGAGAGACACGTTTTATCATCTGCAAACGTATCTTGGCCGTTTTCTTGATTTGTTTGTCAACCTAAAGTGATCCTTATGTCTGAGATCTATAGTTCAGGTGAGTGTTGTGGGTTTTTATCGCTCTATATCGCTCGGAGTGAGTACTAAAATCAGGTTTATGTGGTCGGCTGTACTTATCGCGAGCTGCGGATTTGCGTTTGTGGTAAATTCTGTTTTGTGGCCTCAAATGGTTTCACTGAATTTTAGCTTGACAGTACATTCAAGTCGAGATTGTGAGCCGAAAGTGCAGTGCCTACTTTGAGCATAGATGAACAAATAATCATAGTGATAGATTGAGTGATTCAACCAATACGAAAATATTACTATGCGATATGATATAAAATATCGCGCGAGATTGTAAACTGTCGATAAATTGTGAACTGCACCATACTGCTTTATCATCATCATCATCATTTCAGCCATAGGACGTCCACTGCTGAACATAGGCCTGCCCCAGTGACTTCCAGATTGGCCGGGTGAAAGCGGCCCGCATCCAGCGGCTTACAATTAAGTATTTATTTTCGAAACTTTATGATCCATTGCGATATTTATTGTCATCATCTTTATCACTAGCTTCTAGAAGTCCACTGCTAGTCCTCCCCTATAGTACTTACGCCACAGCAGGTAACTAGGTCGTTGGCATCCAACGGGTCTTAACTGGTAACCCAGTTAAGACCCGTTGGATCCATCCACAGTATAAGGCCTATTCACGCTGCGTCTTTGAGTTTGTGGTCACCACTCAAAAAACTGTCTTCCTCTTTCTACTATCCACAAATAAGAATGAATTGTTAAAATAAATTCTTTCCACAATCACACCAATCTAAATGTATAAAAATGAATCTTTATTTCCCTTGGTCATCGCATCACGCTTGAACGGATGGAACAATTTCGCTAATTATTTTTAGGAGAAGGTTCTTATGATAGAAAAACTTAAGAAAGTTTCCCAGAAAATCCTTTATGAATGAACAAATGATCACAAGAACAAAGTAGCGAGCAACATTTAGTCTTCTAATAATTCAACTTTCAATTTAGAACGAACTGCACTCAACATTAGTTTCAAACACAAGGGCACGACGCCAAAAGAGGTAATAATTCCAAAAGAATTCCTTAATTTCCATTTAAGTTAAGCACTAAAGGATCTTAAATGCAAAACATGTAGCCTTAGTTACAACCGCAAAGTTTGGGCTTGCAATAATGGTTGAAAATTGTTTCGTCTTTGAGAGAATAGTTGGGCAACCGAACAATGCGGGGATTTGAGACGCAGGCCTCTTACTGCGAGCGAAACCGCAGGGTACAGTATAGGCGAGGACAGAGACATTGTATTGTATCATGCCAACTTAGTTTCCTATAGGTCAGTCTTTATCTAACTTCATACCAAAATCAACGTTTAAGGCCCAGGGTAAGTAGAATATACGTAAAAGAGGTGTTTTTGTATACGTTTTGAACATAGGCCTCCCCTATTGACTTCCAGATTGGCAGGTTGGAAGCGGCCTGCATCCAGCGTCTCCCTGCGACCCTTACCAGGTCGTCTGACCACCTTGTGAGTGGACGTCCTACGCTGCGCTTGCCGGTACGCGGCCTCCATTCTAGAACCTTTCTGCCCCATCGGCCGTCATTTCTACGTGCTATGTACAATTTAATATAATAGAAAAAAAATACATAATAATAGTATAGATTCCCCCCTATAATGGTAGTCCCTATTGAAAAACAGCAGAAGTAGTTTCCCGCATTTGCCATCTTTATGGCCACAACGCAACGAACATTTTACTAGCAATCGGAACGGAATCAAATGCACTTTACAACCGAGAGACACGTTTTATCATCTGCAAACGTATCTTGGCCGTTTTCTTGATTTGTTTGTCAACCTAAAGTGATCCTTATGTCTGAGATCTATAGTTCAGGTGAGTGTTGTGGGTTTTTATCGCTCTATATCGCTCGGAGTGAGTACTAAAATCAGGTTTATGTGGTCGGCTGTACTTATCGCGAGCTGCGGATTTGCGTTTGTGGTAAATTCTGTTTTGTGGCCTCAAATGGTTTCACTGAATTTTAGCTTGACAGTACATTCAAGTCGAGATTGTGAGCCGAAAGTGCAGTGCCTACTTTGAGCATAGATGAACAAATAATCATAGTGATAGATTGAGTGATTCAACCAATACGAAAATATTACTATGCGATATGATATAAAATATCGCGCGAGATTGTAAACTGTCGATAAATTGTGAACTGCACCATACTGCTTTATCATCATCATCATCATTTCAGCCATAGGACGTCCACTGCTGAACATAGGCCTGCCCCAGTGACTTCCAGATTGGCCGGGTGAAAGCGGCCCGCATCCAGCGGCTTACAATTAAGTATTTATTTTCGAAACTTTATGATCCATTGCGATATTTATTGTCATCATCTTTATCACTAGCTTCTAGAAGTCCACTGCTAGTCCTCCCCTATAGTACTTACGCCACAGCAGGTAACTAGGTCGTTGGCATCCAACGGGTCTTAACTGGTAACCCAGTTAAGACCCGTTGGATCCATCCACAGTATAAGGCCTATTCACGCTGCGTCTTTGAGTTTGTGGTCACCACTCAAAAAACTGTCTTCCTCTTTCTACTATCCACAAATAAGAATGAATTGTTAAAATAAATTCTTTCCACAATCACACCAATCTAAATGTATAAAAATGAATCTTTATTTCCCTTGGTCATCGCATCACGCTTGAACGGATGGAACAATTTCGCTAATTATTTTTAGGAGAAGGTTCTTATGATAGAAAAACTTAAGAAAGTTTCCCAGAAAATCCTTTATGAATGAACAAATGATCACAAGAACAAAGTAGCGAGCAACATTTAGTCTTCTAATAATTCAACTTTCAATTTAGAACGAACTGCACTCAACATTAGTTTCAAACACAAGGGCACGACGCCAAAAGAGGTAATAATTCCAAAAGAATTCCTTAATTTCCATTTAAGTTAAGCACTAAAGGATCTTAAATGCAAAACATGTAGCCTTAGTTACAACCGCAAAGTTTGGGCTTGCAATAATGGTTGAAAATTGTTTCGTCTTTGAGAGAATAGTTGGGCAACCGAACAATGCGGGGATTTGAGACGCAGGCCTCTTACTGCGAGCGAAACCGCAGGGTACAGTATAGGCGAGGACAGAGACATTGTATTGTATCATGCCAACTTAGTTTCCTATAGGTCAGTCTTTATCTAACTTCATACCAAAATCAACGTTTAAGGCCCAGGGTAAGTAGAATATACGTAAAAGAGGTGTTTTTGTATACGTTTTCGGGCTAAAATACTAGATATAGGATGTGGAAATCAATATATCATGTAGCTTATATGTTGAAATTTTTCGTGTTGTATATAAATACTAGTATAACGTATGATAGTCATTTATTCATGCTAGGAACAAACACGTTACAAATTTATAAAAGAAAGATGCGGCAAGACAATAATTATGATATAAGTGACGAGAGTGGCGGAGTTCTCGCTTGCGCGCGCGGCAATCCGCTAGATTTAAGACCGAGCTTGCGACTGCGCCTTCGAGCGTGGCGCGGGCTGACCGCCGAACGGGGGGGCGAGGTAGAGACGCGGGAGGGCAGCGCGGGCGGGCACGAGCGCGTCGCCTGTTACTACGCGGCGCGGCTGGCAACCGCTGTAAGTTTTCGCGCGTATTTTGTGGTCGCGCGTTACACTAGTTATTATTTCTTAATAACAGTAAAAACATATTTCAAAGGACCGCAAATATCGCGAGCTTGTACACATTTATATTTTAAACGACGTTTTTGATTAGCTTCAAAGTTGGTTTAGTTATTTATAACATTCGTACCTTTAGGATAAAGGTTTTATTTTTTTCAAATAGTCAACAAATAAGGATTTTTAATGGATTTTACTCTTAGCGCCTACTTTTCCATGAACGGATATTTTGCTCGCAATGATAATCTGTTTGCACAGGAGCGCAACGGATGGATGTTTAGTCTGCGAGAAGCATTTGTATTATCTTAGGCACGTAATAGAAGTCGCATTAGTCGACGCTAAATGCTCAAGGTCACTTGCCTTACCCGTCGCCTTGAACCCTTAGTTAGATAGACACTTAAGACTTGTATTTATTTCAGAAAGCAAAATGTTTCAGAAAGTTAAGAAGATCTAGATCAACTGTTTAGGTGGAAGTTGATGTATTTATAAGCAGCATAATCATATCCTGAAATAATTAGATTAACTACTAAAAGACCATAAAATATTATGAAAGTACTTTAGTAATTAATTTGATTTTGTCCTTTATGTGTTGTGTCTGGTTTTAACTACCTATATACTATAATTTCAGTTTATGCTTGGGTATCTCAAGACACCTACAAGTTAACAGTCGACTAGGCAATCTGAAATCACGTCAATTAACTAAGACAATACCGGATGCGCTATCGTACTATCAGTGTCGAGAAGTAAACCTGTGACTGACACACTGACGCGTTATTGAGTTTACGAACAACGGAATTGCGGAGTCCCTATTGTATTTAAATGATGATATTTCAAATAAAGCTAACAGTTATCCATGGCTTAAAAACATGTCTTACAATCGAATTGCGCCTAGTAAAAAGAATTGGCAAAGTCAACGCATAAAGAAATTGCCGACGAATTCTCATCAGGCATATACTTTCTTTCAAAGCTAAAACAATTTCATAGTCTAAATAAAAAAAGATCAAAGCCTTTTTACTTTATAAATAGAATTTTCATAAAGAAATTATCTACGAAATTCGATAGAAGCAAAAGAAGTAGTGTCGATTGAGTGGCGAGTACAATTTCCTCTGTGTAATTTATTTTAAAATTCATCTCTGTACAATTTGGTGGAGTGACGAGACCTCCCTTCATAATTTCCCTTCAAATTGCCCGCACCCTAATTTTCACCTGGTTAATTGCGGGCCTGGGGCGATTTGTCCTAACGAATCCTGTCGGGCAGAGATAAACTCCTGTAGGATATGTATTTTATATTTTACAAGTGTCAGATTTTCAAATTAGATGTTGATGACACAATTTTTGGTAATTTGGTAATACGTCAAAAATATTAAACCCATATTTTCATGAAATGTTTTTGTAGACGTCAGTTCATACTCGCATCTTATTGAGATAGTAGGTAAGTACTATTTTTTTTTACTAATACCAATGTACTAGTATGTCCAAAACATAATATATTGGTATTTGAGATCGATACTATGTACGGCAGTGGACGAGACTAAGATACGTTTACTAAATAGATTAATGACATTTCCTTAGACAAGATTAGCTATCGAAATTCTTTTTTGCATTTTGCGTACATTGAAGTAAATGAATTAAAAAGGGGTACATTAATTTATTTCCGATCGGAGAGCAGGGGGACCATTATGTACGTTATTTATCGGGACAAAACACATTTCCCTCCACGCGGGAGGGGCAGATGTGTGGAATCGATGCTTTTACGTTTTGGAGACCATTTTGGGAAGTTTGAAAGAATTCATTGACGTATTGTTGAAATGCGTCAAAGTAAGATTAGTGTTTCTTTTAATTTTTTTGGAAATACACTAGTTTAAAATTATGTAATTAGATACTTTTATATTATGATTTATTACGATTGTTACTACAAAGTGGATTAATGCTGAAGAAAAACATGGTGCTTGAATTGAAAGAAGGATGTTACCTACAACAATAACAAGTTAAAAATATTTTAAGGAAAGTTATCTTCTAAAAAAAATATTGGTCCCAATATGACCCAAGCTATTAACACAGATGAAATAACACATAAGTTAGCATTTTCTTGTAAGGTACCTACTATCAAGCATATGAATTGACACCAAGGTAGCATTTTTTTAAATAAGTCAGTCTGGTTACGAATGTCAATCCATCAAGAGACTTTCATTTGTACACGCATAAAAGATTTTAATAAAAAACGAGGCAAAGCCGATTCGTTGTCTGATGAAATGTGCAAAAATGCGCATTCCCGCCATGACACCCGCGTTCCCGCCAAACGGTCATCTGTCATTCGCGAGTGACGTTTCAGAGTGCGTTCGGAAACGCGACGCGTGTTTAATTTGTAAAATACCAGCCGAAAAGTTTCATTGGCGTATTCGTTCGCACTATTCAAAATGTGTTGGTTATCATTGAACGGCGAATGTTTTAATGATAGGTTAACGCATTTACAAAAGGAGGAGCTTTAATCAATGACATTATTGCAACTAACATAATACTTATTATGAAGATAGAACCTACGTAAACGTAACGTAGACGTAACGTAAACGTAACGTAAACGTAACGTAGACGTAACGTATATGTAACGTAAATGTACCGGAAACGTAACGTAAACGTACGTAAACGTAACGTAAACGTACGTAAACGTAACGTAAACGTTTAGCGTAGGATGTCCATCCACACGGGTCAGACTACCTAGTAAAAGTTGCAGAAAGTCGCTGGGTGCAGGCTGCTTCCAACCGGTCAATTTGGAAGTCATTAGGGAAGGTCTAAAAGTAATGTTCAACAGTGGACGTCCTATGGCTGAAATGATGATAATGTGAAACAAAAACAATAACGAGTGACCGATTGAGAGTGATTATTAGTTTCCTGAGATAGTGAAAAGTTCGGATCTAACACAAAATTCGATTGACGCATTTTAGACCGACTCTAAAGAAAATAAAAACCAACAATATGCAAACCTCTAACATAGGTGTATTATTTTATAAAATAAAAAATACACGAGGCTAAACTATCATTAAAATCGATTTATATAAGCACGTGATTTTCTAGGCAGTAAGTACTTTTAGTAGTGCAATGCGACCAAAACTCTGTATCAAATGGTTCATGCGAAACAAATTAAAATATAGGAAAATCTACAATTTATTATTTCTCTTTAGCGGAACGCGTGACACCAGAATAAATGAAGCTTGCAAAAATTAAAATGTCAATAAATCAAACATGGCGACACCGGTTTTAATAAACTGGAGAATAAATCTTCGCTTCGCTCGAATTGAAACGAATTTTGCAAAACAGGGAGTAATTTGAAAACGTCACAGTTTGGAACTTAGTGAGTTTTGTGACATTTAGGGACATGGGCTTGGGAATTCTAATGTTTTGAATGCAGAAAAAATGTGAAAAAATGTACACAGAAAATAATAATGGAAATTAACTTTTTTGTTAACCAATAGCTCAAACGGCTTTATTTTGACATGCAATCGATGTACTGACACAACATTATAATTTTTTTCAAGTCTTAAAATGTAGCCGTGTTCTATACGGAATATTACGGACGGCCTTTGTCCAGTTGTGGACTTAAGGTTGATGATGATTATGATAAAGACGAAACTGGGACCATCGAAATAGAACGCCCAGAAGCCAGGTCCGCATCCGTAAAGTGAGGCAATACAAACTAAGCCATAATGGCTTAGTTTATTACTCGGCCCGTTAGTGCTCAAGATCGTGTCGCGTGACAAACAGCTCCCGAAATATTAAAAAAACATGACGGTTTGCGAAGTGAACGGATGTCACAGTACATCAGGAAAACACAAGAAAGATTGTAACATTACATTTCACGTGTAAGAATTGCGTTAAAACTTATATTTTTACGTAAAACATTAATCAAAAATAAAAATTAATCACAATAAATTATTATTAGTCTTGACATTTTATGAAAATGTTGCCTGTATGGGGAAAAAATATCTCCCACATTTTTTTTTTTTTTAAAAAACGTCTGAATTTATATTTTGTTTTGTAATCGAAATAATTGAGACGACTGAATTATTTAGGTCCCGGGTTCTATTCTCGGTCGGATCGGTCAGAGTACAGGTAACGGGGCGCTATAGCGAGTCATTGGCGACACAAACAAAAATTAGCAGATTTTATATGGAATATAATTGACAGCCGAATTATCGATGGTTTTTTGTATGGAGCTGGGACTTGTAATTTTTCTACACTTTTACTGAGAAAAAATTACCAACTCTCACTTGACCGTTTTTAGAGGTCAAAATATTATGGGCCCTGGTGCAATCTGGAGTTTTTAAGGAGGTCAAAATTTCATTATTTATTGGATCCGACGCACCCTTACTGAGATATTTGCATTTGCATTTTATACGGGGATATTGTCAAAATATTAGAACCAGAATTATAACCTAGCGCTCGCCGGCCGCTGCCGCGGCACGCTTGCTCCGCTCGCTTGGATTCGCGCTTTATTCGCGCTAACCCAGATGATCCTTGACAAGTTTTGACTAGTCTATTTTACAAGTCCCAGCTGCATACTAATATACTTCAGAAATTCGGCTATGTCAATGTTCCATTTAAAATCAGTATTTTTTTTTATTTCGTGCCCCATAGCGCCCCCTTTCAACCCCCTACTTTTGGGTAAAATTTAATATAAAGGCAACATTATTTTTTACTTTGCGTTTCGTCGAGCGTAAACACGACTTACTTACGCATACAAAGATGTCATTCTTGCCTCACGTTTGACAGTCGTTCGGCGTTCTATTTCGATGCCTGGGACCCTTTGCGTATTACAACTACGCTTCTCTCATCTCTACGCTATCCTTAATTGAGATAGATTTTAAATTTATTTATTATCGTCTAAGACACTTTACCTGTGTGATGCACACTACACAAATAAGGGAGAGGCCTATTTTCAGCAGTGGACGTTCTATGGCTAAAATTATGATGATGATGATGACACAGTAAATACATTGTAAGCCTGCACAATTTAATTCATAATTAGACGCCATCATAGCCATCAGATTCTACAACAATAACATCAATGTAAGTGCTCGTAAGGAATTTAGTTCCAAAATTACACAAAGCTAAGAGGACGGTAGTTATCCTTTATCTCCGCGTTCCGTTTGGTCACGTCTGCGTGTGCCGGATAAGGCCGTCAGCTGTCTTTGTACAAGCACCTTTATAGTTAGATATCTACAGAAGTAACTACTATAGAACTCCTAGGTCCTCACAGAACGGCCTTTATAACTAATTTACCACTAAAACCTTGTCTATTGCAATCCCACGCTTTTATTTTAGTGTAGAAATCAGAAACAACACCCAGACCCGAGACAATATAGAAACGTTATTTTTCTACATTGACCGTCCAGAAATCGAACCCGGGACCTCAGAGATAGACACCAAGTCCGGTATGCTCACCTCTCGGCTACGGAGGTCATGTTTAGTGTTTATAAACAATCTAAATTGCTGTAAATTACAATCTTACCTGATAGCCATACTCTTCGCTTTGAGATGGTGCCACCTCTGGTTCATCTCGTCTAGCCTCCGCTGGAGCATGACGGCGTCCTCCTGCGAGGACAGCGAGCCCAGCAGCCGGCGGCCCGTTCCAGTGAGCGACGCGTACACATCGCGGTGGGTTTCTATCTCCGATTGCAAATCCTGGGGGCAAGGAGAAGGAATACGTAAGCAGAAGTTTAAATATTTGATACTGTGCCTATGTGTGAATATGGTTTGTCTCGCCGTATTTTACTCGCTTAGGAGATGGAATAAAAATAGTAGCTTATGTTCTTCTTGGTTCAAGCTTTTTCCGTATAAAATTTCATCAAAACCGGTTCAGTTTTCCCTACAAAAAGTAGTAAGCTCTAGTCTATCTCTGTACCAAGTTTCATCATCGGTTGAGTAGTTTAGATGTGAAACCGTAACAGACAGACAGAGTTGCTTTTGCATTTAAAATATGAGAAAAAAAAATATGCTGGAAGAAGTTCATTTGAGTCTCACCCTCATTTGTTCTGTATAAGGATAATAGGAGTTCAAATCTGCTGTACACATGTACCTCCTAAAGGTATCCCTTTATAGAGTTTGTAAAAGATACTGAATAAACATTTTCGTTTGAATGTTTTTCATTTTTCAGTTTCTATTTAAAAAAAAAACATTAACATTGATTTGCATTTGCCGAAGACATAGCGATACATACCTACTCGTACACACAAAAAGCAAATAATATTCAATATTTTTTCGTAGTTACGAGTACAGCGTTCGAAAGAAGGAAAATGATAAAGAAACAAGTAAGTAAAAAGATGTTATAATAATTCGTTACAAAAAATAACTGTTGATGTTCTACAACAATGTTCGTCAAATTGGGAAAATGTCTAGGCCAGGCCAAAAGCACGATAATTTAAAAATCATATTACAGAATATTGTTTGAGAGAGTTGACAGATGTGTTTTTTTTTTTTTTTTTTAATTATGGACTCATCCCGCTCTTAGAAAAGAGCGGTGATTCTGCCAATGTCGAGTGTATATTTTACTTGTAGTCAAAGCTTGACAAAGTTGGCAATAAACAACGGGTGTTTAGTTTTTATTGCTTTTCTTGGATTCAATGGAGGCTACTCTTCCCGTAGAAGCAGGTTTCAGGACGCTATCGGGTCTAAAGCAAGTTGTCTTGAGACAAGTCACTTAACACTCGATGCGGCGTTGAATACAATGATATTTCAATAGTTTTAGATCTTTATCACTTCACCAAACATTAGAACACAAACTACACCAAACTTGCACTCTAAAGCTCTTTAAATGATAAATAAAAACCATTACAATAGATCGACCATGCTTTTCGTTCGACTACCCCCCACCGAATCCCAGATTTGTGTTAGACATTTTGCAAACAATCAACAACAAAGCATCTCGATTTCATAAAATAAATGTCAAATATTTAAAAAAACAACTTCATAGTTTTAAACTGTTTTCGCTATTTTTATTGCCACAAAATCAAAAGCGGCGAATTTTTCGACTCACATCAACCATGATTCACTGTGTGCAGTAAGCGGGCGATTTGTCTTCAGGATTGGACGACTAATGTCGGTCATTCTGGGAGGATGGTCATATGAGTTTGGGTCTTTGTTGGATTTCTGACTCAAGCTGCAGTTACAAATGTTTTGTGACTTCTTCGAGACGAGAAACAAGATCGTTTAGTTCAAAAACAAATCAACTATATTAGTTTGTTGTTGGTATTGGGTGCTTGTAGGACAGCGGCAGCAGCGCTCTGATAGTGATGAACCTGGCGGCAAATATTCAAGAATACAATCGAATGCTGATTTTCATGTCTATCAATTAATCGATTTATTGTCAGAATTTGAATTTAGAACGAAGTACTTTATTG
The DNA here is from genome assembly GCA_963576865.1 of Anania hortulata. Classification (NCBI taxonomy): domain Eukaryota; kingdom Metazoa; phylum Arthropoda; class Insecta; order Lepidoptera; family Crambidae; genus Anania; species Anania hortulata. Next base: position 917,304 of record OY756408.1, on the reverse strand, counting down.
GTGTTTTGTTTTGATTCCCACGTGAATTCTATAGAGCTGTAAAACTAACATTATGTAAGTATACCAAAGAAATTAATAAAAATATCCACAAAATAAATAATATAGTTTGGGGTTTTAACGACTATGTAGTGTCAACAAACGTCATGGTAGTGTGCGACACAGATAACGCTATACGACGCCGAAATTCGCCGATTTTCTCTTTCCAAAGGTCGATGTGCAATATTTACCGCCGGGCACTGTACCAATGTTAAGCCTCCAACGCCGCATTCCAACCATATTTAGTGACATTTATCACAAGCATCTCCGTGCTTCGGAAGGCACGTTGGTCTCGGCCTAAATCACTTGATACTAGTCGTGAAGCCTAGTCATAGGCCTTAGGGCGGCTTAATAACATCTGAAAGTAAGGTTACTACTGGCCTTACCAAATCACTCCTCCACCGCCCATTTATGCCAATAGGGGTCGCATTGTGTTTGGTCTTTGGTCTTGTCAGATCACTGATTCAGTGGTTCTGTTACTGATTAAATAACTTATTAAGTTATAATTTCTGTAAAGTTGTTGGGCGTATGTCAAAATTGCGTGAAACATATACATTATTGGTGATGCAGGCTGCTTCAAACCGGCCAATCTGGAAATCACTAGGGGAGGCCTATGTTCAGCAGTGGACGTCCTGTGGCTGAAATGATGACGATGATGATGGTTGACAATGACTGACTAGACCAAGCACACTGGCGCCATCTAACATTAGCTTTGTCTATGCTTCTTCTATTCTGGTTTTTAAACTAACAAACTTTTATGTAGACTATTAGAAACTTCTCTAAGTGATACTTAGTCAACAATCCGACAGTAAAGGATCCTACATGAACAGCGATCTTTTCCTTCGTCTTGACCATGCACCCTCTTAACTCGACAAGGATCTAGGAACAACAAAGGCTTATTGGAGGCGGCGGCAATAAAGCGTTAATATAACGCGCGTGCGCTGCGATAACCGCCGCAAACGGCATCAATATTGCTGCCTTGACGGCTAGGGAGGGGAACGTATCGATAAATTTTTTATCAGTTATCGTCAGTAATCGGAATAGGTAGATTGATTTGGGGTTAATTATCGCAAATATTGATGTTAATATGGACATGCCTCCCGGATTTCGGAATATTATCTTTGTATCAGTTTTTAAAAAAAGACATATCCATATTATGCTAGCACTACCAAAGTACATCAAATCAATCTACCTATTCCGATCACTGGTTATCATTAACTGAAATGATAGTTAAAATCACCATTTGTAAATATGATTTAATGGTAAGGAAAAAAACGTTTAATAGAAAAAAATTGATAAATAAATATGTTATCATCTAACTGAGGTAACCGTGGTAGTAATCAAAAATAATTAATATTGCTGCTCTAATAAGTAGCTCCCACTTCTTATCACAGATGCATGTAACATGTATCAGTACATTTTTATATAAAAAGTGTTAAGTACCTACGACAAAATCTTCATTATAATGTTATCGGCCAGAGGCACGATTTAAAAGAAAGAAAAAAACCTCTGCCAAAAAACCAAAAATATTGTTTTTTACCATTACAGCCCGTCATATTGCACAACATATTGCATGAACCAAAATAATATTTATTACCTTTCTTTCTAACATTGATTCTAGAGTCTAAAGAATGAATTGATGCCTTATATGGCCAGGGTTTGGCCACGAAGCACCTTTGGCCATGGGCCTCGATTGCCATGTGCCCGGCAATCGTGATTAACAACATAAACAGTATGCGTAACTGACTTGAAAAATAAAATTTATTTATATAAAGGCTCAACTTTCAGACCTAATAGATCTTAAGTTATTGACATCGATATCACAATATTTTTTCTTCATCCCCCCACTAATAAACCTTCGCCAGCTCACAGCCAGGTAAGCAGCACGCAATACCGCTGTGTGCTCAACCCTTAACCTGTTCCGGGCCCGTTCTCATTACGACCGGGTCTTTTAAGCCCACTTAGAATCTGCTAACGCGAGCTACATGAATCTTTTGCGAAAACACATTATTATTTGTAAGAATAGAACGTTCAGCTGTTTCTGATTCTTTTATGCCTTTGCTTTGTCTGTTTGGTTAGGTCAAATACAGTATTGTTAAGTTTAGGTACGTAGTCATCCTCTCTGCCCACAATACCTATCTTATTGTTGTGCCCTACAGGGTCTATAACGATATATTTTATGTATCTAATTATAACACCTGTGTAACATTATAGAATGCAATAAATATATTGAATTTAATTGAATTAGTATGCTACAATTTTTAAACGTTCTTCGATTTCTAATAAAATATTACCTACTCTTGTTGGACTTCATTAATATTTACCTGATGGACATACAACTTGACAGACAACGGCAGGCCAACCTACCCAAAAAGTTAAAAGTCATTGAATTGATTTTGATCTTTAATGACTTTTTAATTAAGAAACTTTGACGTATTGTGGTTGGTTGACGTGCTGTTGTCTCTATGGGGACTTATAGTAAAATCGAGAAAAAACTATTCTATACATTTTAGACAAGTTGCACTGGAACTTATTTATGATTAGATTGAGAGGACAAAGAATTGGTTCTTATGTGAAAGTTTATACAGGTTGTCCCATAACTCAAGGATAAACGTGTAACCACATATTTAATAAATTATAGTAACCATATTTTGTTCTATGAATTTTTAATAAATTCAAATATATATTTTAGTTTTTCTTATTTATATTCAATCGGCTGTTTGGTAATTTTGTACGGGAAAATTTTCATGCAAATTTGCAAAAGTCATAGAACAAAAGTTATTCGCCGAGATCGATCATGATACATATGTGGTTACAAGATTATACTGGATGTCCCCCTTTATAAATTAAAAAAACGTAAAAAGATATTCTGCGTTCTACACCTTGTATACTCAAGGCAAATACAATTTCACAAATAGTCTCATAAAACAGTTAAAATCAAATCAACGGCCAGATTTCTTCAGCTGTCAATTTAACACTTTCTTCACACATTGGGTACACAACACCCTATTACATTTTACATGTCGACCCTCAAATCTTCAAAGCCGGGGTCTGATAGATACCCGCCGTTTGTCTTCGTTAAACAGGACCCGGGTCCCTATGCCCCGGGTCGAAAAGACCCGATGGGGTAAAATCCCTTGCACAAAAATCGCTCGTAGTTTAGGGTTATTTAGTGACGCTACGTAAGCAGTTGTCGGGTTTAAAAAATAATGTGGGTCCGGATTATTTCCTACACAAATAAGCAAACACATTATTTATTTGTTTGTTTATTTTTGTCGTGCAGAGAACGCTTTGTTTTTACTGTAAATAATTTACTAATATATTTAGTAAGCAACTATAAAAAAAAAGGAAAAACGCGTAGGACATCCACCCACAAGGTGGACAGACTGACGACCTGCTTATGGTCGCAGGGACCTACCGGATGCAGGCCGCTTCCAACCAACCAATCAGGAAGTCAATAGGGGAAGGCCTATGTTCAGCAGTGGACGTCCTATGGCTGAAATGATGGTGAAAATAAAAAATAAAACATGTTTTTATATTAGATGGGACTCGTCAAAGCCCAAACTCGAAGCTGGTAGCTGTTAAAGAACTCTACTATCCATTTTCTGGCATAATTATCAGACTACCATAGCTTCCAGTTGATTGTCGCATCTTAAGAACCTTTCTGCCATAACGGTTGTCAGTTGTGGGCGATGTGGCCTGCCCATTGCCACATCAGCCTAGATTTTATGCTTTAAGTGTCATCATTATAGTCAGCCCACGTCAGTCCACTGCTGGACATAGGCCTCTCCCAATGCACGCTACTAAGCCCGATCCTCAGCTGTTATTTTTCATCCTCTGCGAGCAGCTTTGCGTATTCATCGCTCCACCTTGTCGGAGGGCGGCCTACACTGCATTTGCCAAGACGCGGTCTTCACTCAAGAACACGTATATCCCATCGGTTATTTATTCTATGGAAATGTGACTAGACTGTAGTCATCGAGTACATACCCTATAGAGCAGCATTACAAACCATCTTTCTCCGAAACTAGTAAGTGATTTTTCACTTACATTTAGTATGAAATAACAGCTCCTGTCAACCCTCGCTCATACAAAAACAGCACAGATACAGATTAAAAAATAGCGGAGAATTTAGTCGAACAAATCATATGAGATTTTTACTCTATAGGGATGTGCTCCATGGCTGTAGTCAATTATTGCATTGTAAAAAAGTTTTTAATGCAAAAAAATCAACCAATACTAACTGGACCAGTGAGGTGTAGTATGGCCTGGCCAATCTTCTAGAAGGTCTGCACCTAAGAAAAAGTCTCCAGATAGGCACAGACAGATATTTTACAGTAACGTCAGTAACCTAGTGGTAAGTAAAAATTTCAAAGTTTTAATTCATTGTACAGTTATAGATGTAGAGGAGTATTTTGTTACTTCTAAAACCAACAACTTCCCGATAGAAAACTCAATCGCCCTTTAAACAGTTGCAAACTTGCCGAAACAAGGTCCCTGGGGTGAGGATTAACACTCCATACTTGTTGGAACTTTTTAATTAAAGCTCGGAACATCCTACGGGAGACGCTTTATAATGCCTCCTAGTTTTATGGAACTTGCGCAACTTGGCCAGAGTTTACCGTGCGACTTGTTTACGGTTCGATTGTTATATTAAAAATATTAATTTGAAAACTTATATCAGTGTTTGCTCTGTTTAGTTGTGGCGAATACGTAGGTCACACTATAAGTTTTGCGTAACTTAAAAAAAAAACAAGTTATAACCAAAATATTATGTTTATTGCTTTTCAAAATACTCTCCTTTACATTTTAATCATTTTTTCATGCGATCGAACCATTTTTTAAAACAGGAGGACCACATATCTGAAGGCATGTTTTCTTCGTGCTGATTGAACGCTATCACTGCCTCTTCGGAGTTGGTAAAAGTAAAACCTCTCATCAAATCTTTGATTTTGGGGAAAATACAGAAATCACAGGGTGTTAGGTCGGGGCTATGCGCAGAATGGGTGACGAGTTGTACTTTTTCGGAAGCTAAAAATGACTTTGTTTTGTTGGCCGTGTGTGAAGAAGCGTTGTCATGATGTAGGAGAACGTGGCTTTTGGGTCGTCTTTTGCGAACTTTTTCTAACACCCTGGGTAAACAAATGGTAGAATACCACTCGGCATTAACACTCTTTTGATCTTCAAGTGGAATTGTACAGATGGGACCCGTAGCTGAGAAAAAAAACGCGTTCATTTTTTTACCAACGTTTCTCGCCTGCCTCACTTTTGTTGGCCTGTTCTCATTTTCAAACACCTATTCACAAGATTGCTGTTTTTTTTCGGGTTCAAAACAATAAATCCACGTTTCGTCTCCTGTGACAATGTCATAAACAGCATTAGAATGTCCGTGGTCGTACTTCAGTAGCATCTGTGAGCACCATTCCACGCGAGCTCGCTTCTGCTCCGCTGTCAGTTCATGAGGGATCCAACGACAGCAAAGTTTCGGAACTTTCAATGCTTCGTGTAAATTTTTCTGAATTTGGCTCATACCAATCCCCAATAGTCCTCGAATTGTCTCATAGGTAATCCGCGGGTTTTCTTCAATTAGCCGCTTAACAGTAGCCACATTATTTTCGTTGACGGCAGTTGAAGGCCGCCCTTCACGAAATTCGTCATGTAAAGAAACTCGACCTCTCTCAAATTCAGCAAACCATCGCCTCACGGTGCTCAAACAAGGTGATTCTCTCCCAAAAGCATTTGGAGACGAGCGGCACAGTCTTGCGGAGAGAGAGAGAACTTTTAAAATCATAAAAAATTATCGCTCTAAAATATTAATTCTATTTTCGTTGCGTACGTAGAACTTTTATGTGTAATAAAAAACAATTGACAAATCATTTCCCGCCAATTGTTTTTTTATTACTAAGAAGGTTGCAACGTTTAAAAAAATATAACATTCGAAATTCAAATAGTTCCGATTAGCTAGAAGTGCAAAACTTTTAGTGTGCCCCATCTATTCTGCCACACGTACAACATTTAGGATGGCGTGCAATTATAGGTATAAGATGAAGTAGAATTTTATAATGATTTCATGATCGCTTAAAGATAAGTAAGAAGGGTTGTATCTATGTCTTACCCTTTTTTTGCTAACTTGAACATCAGACAGTTAGGCAAATGGTCCCATAACTCTTCCACCAATCCCTAACCATCGCCAATCACTCCCAATCCTTGGTCTGTCTCATAACTCGTCGGTGATAGTCATCTATAGGCACCCATGTCTGGAAGAGCTTCTGGGCCATGAAAAGGTTATATGAAGCTTTCTCTCTCTCGTCTTGTCTCGTCGTCGGAAACTCGTCGACACTAAGTCTAGCATCCTGCTCATTCTTAAGTACAGGGCGCAGACCTGGTCTTTAACCAAAAGTCAAAAGTATAAACTCAAGGTTTACCAAAGGGCCAGCTAAGCTATAATGGGAGTATGCGGGACACGCGTAAAAGATGCATCCATATTGATGGGCCTAAATCGTCACTCGGTCTTACTTAATACAAAAAAAACTATAAAAGGTTTAGTAATAGTACCTAATACAAAGTCATGGTAAGCACCCAGGACGTGTTGTTTACGCGAAAAATGAGAGAAGATAGAATTTTTTGTTGCACACCACACAACCTAATGTGAAAACATTATCTACTAATATAAAAAAACACAAATTAGGCAGTCTTATCGCTAGAAGCTGTTACAATGCAATCGTAAAATTATCTAACCTTCATGGTAAGGCATGAGTGAGGTTAGCTAATTTATTAAAAGCTGCATCGTGACCCAAAATTAGCTCCGCCACAATATCATAATTCCTGTGGTCCCGCCGTCATGCCGTACACTCAATGAGTGTATAAAGGTGCATCTACATCGGCATGTCACGAACGCGCAACAAAGGCACCTTGTGGCTTGTAGTGAAGAAGGAGAAGAAGGTAGAAGGAGTTGATGTGTGTTGGAGCAACAAACTTTGCCTAACCTAACAATCTTTATCATACCGACTAAGAACTAATAAACGTGTAACGGAACACAACAGCCAATTACAGCAAGCCTAGCTACGCCAGCCAATTAGAAGACCAGTCTGCTAGCCAGCGGATAGCCTTCGGCGGGGGCAAACCTTTATAATTCCATGCAAGCTTATTTTAGTCGACTATTTACTGATCACTTATAAAGGAAACCATAATTTGCAAATAAAATCGACTCATTACATCAATATAGTCCAGTTTATAATTATGCTCCTTTTACAAGAGTGGTTGTTATTTTATTGTGTTGATTCTGTACTTTGATACTATTGTGTTATCTAGCGTGTATTTATTTATTTAATAGTGAATTTGTGGCGAGTTTCCATTAGCCAGTGTGGCCGCGCCCTATAATGCAAATCTGTAAAGGTGTTGTTTGCGTTGCGCGCGTTCGTTAACATCGTCAATCATAATGCTCGCGTTTGTTTTGCGCGGGACGTTAATTAGGGAGGGACGTTTTAGAGGGTAGGAATTTTGATTTTGAGGTTAATTTTGGGAAACTTACTATCTTACTAACTAGCTGTCTCGGCGAACTTCGTACCGCCTCTTCATATATTTTGTGTTCGTGTTTTTTTCGTTGTTTTAATAGTTACTCTGCTGTTCTGGGTGGAGACAAATTCAACAAATACATATCACAAAAATCGGTCCAGCCGTTCTCGGATTAAAAATGGTGTTGTAACTAACGCGACTTCGTTTTAAATAATTCTAAATAACTTTATAAATGCGAAAAATCATTATAGGATTCGTGTTCGTTACTCAATCACGCCAGGACGGTTGAACGGACCTGGATACATTTTAAAATTTTGCACACACATAGATTATAGTTAGAAATAGATTACTTTTTATCCCGAAAAAATGTACGGCCTCGTGGGATGGGTTCATTTTTATTTTTGCAAAGCTAGGCTTTGACATGATTTTTTGCAGAGTGGTAATTTAGGGGTCAGAGAATGACATGGGTTACTATTTTTAATTTACTTCCTAATGAAGTAAAATAGAGGGTGACAAGCGTATATTTATTTATCTGGATAAATCGTTATCTGTATAGTGTTATTTCATATTACATGCTCAGCTCATGACAAGCATTGGTCTTCGCGGCATTTAAACCGTCACAAGTCACAAAAAGAAATACATTTATTAAAATTTTATATTTTAATTTTATATTCACTGTGTACAATGCAAACGAATATTTTTAAACAATTGTTTTTAACTGGGTTTAGAATAAATCTAGATTGAAATTTAGAATCTGTGCTAGTAGTTTAATTAAAAATTAAGTAGAGCAATTTGATATTAAACGACCATTGTCCACCAAAAATACACCAGCCACGTTATTATAAATCTTTTCATCAGTGTTCGTTCAAAAATATCTTTCCACCGCAAAACCTCGGAACAATAAAAATCAAAAAGCACAAAGGAAATACATCTCATAAATCCAATTATACCGGTTTCATTACGGTCGAAAACCGGCAATCGCCCGTTCATCATCGGACGCACCGGTTCGCATCGGATCGCATCGCATTCGCATCGCATTAATTGAAAGCCGAAATCTGTTTCACGTGAATTACAAATCTGCCTCACGTGATGTAGTTTTAACGTACTTATAATGAGACGAATCGTCAATCGTGAGCTTCGCATTTGTACGTATGATCACATTTTACCATCACCAACCATCGATGCTTTTTGTGAAAACATAATATGGTTCACAAAACTAACATTAATACTCCCTAGTTATTCTGTAATAAATCAATTACTACGAAAGAAAAAGAACGATTTATTGCGAACCAATAGTGTAGCCAAAAACACAATTTTATTAAATAATACATAATCTACATGGGACAGGCTTTAGCTCCAGGATATAAACTTATTCTTTTCTTCTATCTCCAATAGAGATCAATGGAAGAGTCTGGAGGAAACCTTTGCCCAGCTGTGGGATTGAATAGGTTTAAAGAAACACTTATTTAGCAATGCCATCTATTATTTAATCTTTGTAAGTAGCATAAGACATAATGATAGTACGTTAGGCAGGTACGATTTTGATTGAATGCCTCTAATATACTCAGATACTTCATTATATTAACGCGATCCGTCTCCCGTCCGAGGCCTTTGAGATTTATTACCAGCAGATTTACCTGAGTACTTTTATCCTGTCGGTTATATCCAAAGACTAAGAAACAGAGGGGTTCTTGTTTAAACTTTATTTTATGCCTAACAAAAATGTAAGGTATCATTGACGACCGTCTGGTGTAGTGGTTCGCGTTTCGGACTACAAAGCCAGCGGTTGCGGGTTCGAATCCCGCAAGGGGCAAATGTTTGTGTGATGAGCACGAGCATTTGTACCTTAGTCATGGATGTTTATAAAAGTATTTAAGTATGTTTATCCGGTAACTAGTCGTCATAGTACAAGTTTTGCTTAGTTTGGGGCTAGACAATTGGTGTGATTGTAGAAACAATTTATTTATCAGTCAGAGGAAGCCGTCACAAAAATTAATTTACATATTATTATACATTTTGCAAACATCACACGGTCATGACATGCGGCCATCCAAAAACTACGTCTCCAATTTTGTCCCTATTCCACTAATTATTATACGCAGTCATTTACAGTACATTTCATCCGCCTCTGGATTTTCCTACCTTTAGCAATCAGGCAATAAGGCGTTAATGTTGTATACATGTTCCGGTTCGCGTAGATAGTTGTAATTTATGTATGTATGTTTATGTACGTATATTATATATTTATCTACTATTATTGTTTTGCTATTTTTGTGTATTATATGTAAGTATTTATTTATTTTTGATTATTTGACTTACACACTCTTTTGCTCTCGCACTACGTTACCCCACTGTATTACAACTTAATTCCCTCTACCCAAAGGTTGTCTGGAAGAGATCGCTTTTGGCGATAAGGCCGCCTGATTGTACATAACTGTGTCTTGTGTGTAATAACCTTTAATGTTTTTGTGCAATAAAGTGTCTATCTATCTATCAATCAGTCGATTGCTATTTTTTAAAATCGGTTCATAGCACACTTTCTTTCTCTTTGCCACAAACTGCATTTATCATCATCATCATCATAATTTCAGTCATAGGACATCTACTGCTGAACATAGGCCTGCCCCAATGACTTGACCCAGATTGGCCTGTTGGCAGCGGCCTGCATCCAGCGGTTTCCAGCAACCTTTACCAGGTCGTCTGTCTTTATAACCTTAGAATATTGGACACTGTTGATTTTGATATTTCCTTGCATATATCAAGTAGTAATGTATGTATGCATATTATTGTAATGTATTATGTATGATGTGTTTATGCAATAAGTTATACATTTTTATTTGTATCAGGTACGTAGTACGTAGTAAATAAAAAAATATATTTTGACGCTAGATAATATGATGAAAATATTAACCTTCATAAGGAAAATGCAATTATGACTACGGCTACTAAAGCTCTACAAATGTTACATATATGACAAAAATAGAGAAATCGGTATTGGTTTACGAATAAACGACAATATTCACACTAACGACATAAAACACCATAAAAATGAATTCTACCCACAAACAAAAGACCTATCTGTGTTCTCATCGCTCTATGACAGGCACAGGTGTGGAGCCGGTTGTGCCGTATCGTTAAATTGATACAGCCTCAAGTCCCAGCTTAACTACCCGCACTTAATAACTCAGATCTTATTGCAACTGCGTTTACTTCAATGAGAGGTCCAATCTAGAATTAGAATTGAATTTAGTTTAAGGAAACGAGCAGTGGGTAAACAATAACTGCAGACACTTATCACTAAAAAAGGCGAGTAATAACAGGCCGAAATTGGCTAGAGGTAGGGCGCTCGACGTCGCAACGTAGGGCGACCTCCGTCAAGATGGAGTGATGGTTAAGCAAGTCTACTGGTAGTGAATGGAAAATAATTGCTGAGGATCGGGCATTGGGAGAGGTCTATGTCCAGAAGTGGACTGATGTGGCCTAATTATAAGTAACACGCTCAGAGTACCGCCAGATCACATACTCCGCATGGTGTATGAGATCTGACGGTACTTAATGTGGTAGAGCGACCTACGGAGAAATAACGAATACCTCGTATTACAGTTGTAGGTAGGTAATGATAACAAGAAGCCTTGTTAAGAACATTATTATATAACTAGCTAAAATAACTTTAACGTACATTTTTCTTAGAAATTGCTGGGTAAATACATTTTCATAATAATGAGCTAGGTTTTTGTACGATTTGCTGATATCATGTTTTGCAAATGAATAAGAGAAATATTAAAAATAGTAAGGTAAGTCATCTTTGTTTCAATGTATAGAATCATATTTAACTTATTTAGTTATTTGTATTGGAATAAAAGGTTTTAGCTTTATATAATGTTTCAGTAAATAACAACAACACGAGAATTTTCTTCAATAAGAAATTAATCCTTCCTTGAGGATATTTTTGCCGGTGATAGTTTAGTCCAGCACTCCCAGACGCGAGTCAACATACATACTTATGAAGCTTTTAAGTAAGTAAGTAGTACATAGATAAAATATAAACAATAGTATCTTAAACATTTCAATTTAGGGTTCTGAGGTTTGTTTAAAATATATAAAAATATAAAAAAAAATTAGTTTTCATCTGATTTTTTATGACTATAAAATATCTAATTAGCTACATAACCAACGTTGTTTATTAATTTTTATGCATAAACTTGAAAACTGTAACTGACTGACTTAACGCCAAAAGCATTTTCTACCAGCTAAACTCATAAGACGCAGAAAGCATGTTATGGATTTGGATACAGTGCTAGAGTTAAATACATTGTGTAACTATAACAATTATCCAGGAGGCGTGTAGTGAAAGACGACTAATTCCTGAAGCACGAGGCGGGCAGCAGCGTCTGCGTGCGAAATATTATAAAAAAACTGCGCTCGCCAACCCGCCTGCCAAGCGTGGCGAGTATTGGCAATCCCCCCCCCCCCAAATGATAAACGCGGAAGTCAATTGGGGGCCTATGTTCAGCAGTGGACGTCCTATGGCTGAAATAACCCACAGAAAAATGTACGGTAAAGTCGATCTTCAACCTTGTAACATCCAGTTTAGCTAAAAGTGTACACAAATGGAAGTATTTAGGTCAGCAAATGCAGAGTATCCCGAGAGTTCCAGTCACCCGCCTATCCCTAGGGTCCCGGGTTCCTCGATGGCTTTTATTGTGAGCCAAACCACTGCGGTCGGACGAATATGAAATATTTAAGTTGATCTGTGAGAGATTTGTGAGAAGCACGAGTATTATGTATTTAGCGAGAAATCGATACGATTTAAAGTCGCTAATAATGCTTTTTACAATTTACCTTTTACCTACTGGTAATTTCTATTTATTAAAAAACTTATTTATCGGTATTAGATTATTTTTTCTGAGTTTTAAGTCTTGTCTATGTTAAACAGTACATATCAAGACAGTCAAGATCAATCAATCAAGCGCAAATCTTGGAGCTGAACAAAACAAAATACCATAATATTGTTGTTCTGAGCTATGTTTAAAGTTTCATGTCTCTAACTCATCGGGAAGATAGTTCATTTTTGCAATTTTTTTTTTTTTATAGTGAAGCATACTTATAATAAATAAATTGTTTTCACAATCACACCAATTATTTAGGCAAAGCTTGTACTATGGCGACTAAATAACGGATAGCCATAGTTAAGTACGTTTATAAACATCTATGACTTAGGTACAAATGCTCGTGCTCATCACACAAACATAGGCCCCTTGCGGGATTCGAACCCGCAACCGCTGGCTTTGTAGTCCGGAGCGCGAACGACTACAACAGATGGTCGTCAATATGATAACTTATTTTTATCCAACATGTAATGTCTGTGTTGACCAGATATACTAACGGGTACACAAGCTGAATATTAATCAGAATTAGACTTTCAAATATAACCAAATAAATAAAATAAAAAACCAAAAACAGTCCCAATTCTAATTAACAATTCAAAACGCATTCAAAATATTTCACATCAAAAATAACCCTCATCAAATACGGTTCCTACCTAAAGTGCCGCAATGAAATCGTAATCAAAATGACAAACACGATTACCGTTCGCAAAAACCCGCCATTTTGCGATTTTGCACCACTAATGTCCGCTTCTGACCGGTTTAATCCGGATTGATCCGGGAATTAGAGAAACCGGTCACGCCGGATCCTTGTTAGAGTTATAATCCCGGTTAATTTTCGACTCCTTAACGCGTTGTGTTCATGTTGATATTTGCATAATTTTCAAGGGACATGTCGTGACGTCCTGAGGGATAAGGGTGACGTTAAGGCACCCCCAACTGTTGTTTGAATGTCAATTTAGTGGAAAATCTTGATCAAAGAAATAAAGTATGAATAACGCAAGCATTAGGTATACGAGTTGAGGGTTGGTCTACGAAAATGGCTGGTGGTGGATGATAAAGCGATAGGACCAAATTAATGTTTGTTTCCTGTGTTTTGTTTATTTTGTATATAGATATATATGTGTTATAGATGTGGAATAAAGGTCTACCTTTCTAAGTAACTATACAGGGTGTATATAAAAATTGAATACTCCTTAAAACCACATATGCAACACCTTTTACTATGGAAGGAACATCAAAATTGTGATTTTTTTTTCAGATGCTCCATATATTATCATCGCGATAGCGCGTTAGTTTGTAAGGAGGATCTAATTATTTTTTTACGATTTCGAAGTTGCTTGCTTCCATAGGAAAAGCAGCCGCTTACGCGGATTTAAGGAGTGTCTTATTCTTTTGAACACCCTGTATTAAGACCTAGACTTTATTACCATTATTGATTTAAGCCCACAAATAAATCACCCCAAGCTTCCGTCAGTTTGGATATCAAAATATTCGTAACAAAAAAACCTCACGTAATCCTTCCAGTGTATATTTAGGCGGGACTCTAACGCTCTAGCATGACCACCAAAATACGATATGATATGACATGATAGAGTGATATATCCACATCAACTGTAAAAATATGAAAGATATGGCCGCAATTTTGAATTTTTATCGAAACAGCGATCATAATATGTGACGTCACCGGCACGGGGATTCAACATGGTGGCTATATCTATCATATTTTTAAAGTTTGTGTCGATATATCGCTATATCATATCATATTGTGTTTTGGTACTCATGCTAGGGAGGCTGGTAACTTATATAGCACGTATGCGGTATGGTATGTTACTTTGCAAACAAATATTGTTTCAATTTACTAAAGACAAAATTTATTTACCTATTTTATTACCTGGATTATAATAACATCATATTATTAAAGGTTTAGAGAAAGGAATAAATAACAATATCCATGGGTATGTATTATATATAAATGATTATTGTTAGTGCAATACTGACAGATAATGATTGCAAACTTGTTGAAGTTTAACATACACTGGGTAATAAAGTTTAGATTATATAAAATAAAAAGAATAACACAGATACCAAAGTCTAAAGAATTTCATTGGTTTAATATAAACAAGTAGAAAAAGCAACAAACTTGGCCTTAAATAAGCTAAATCGTTTTAGTCACTGTAGAGTAACTTTTTTGAATAAAATACAAATGACTAAACGCCACCAAATAAATCACCCAATATCAAAACATTTGTAACAGCTACATCGAAAAAAACTCGCGAAATCCCCGAAGTGAATAAATCAAGTCGGAACGACTGCAGAACCGGATCAGGGCGGTAATCCCCGGTCTGGTAACCGGCCGTAGCCGGATTTAGCCGGATACACAGGGCCGGCCACCTGCGATAACCTCGGTTGCAAGAACTTGTTAACTGGAGAGGTTTTTGCTTAGATGTTTTGATGTTTATGTACTATTAAACTAAAACAAACCATATATAGTGATATTTTTAAAGTTATGGAGCAATCGTCACATTCTCCTTCTCATATTTTCATCATCATCATTTCAGCCATAGGACGTCCACTACTAAACATAGGCCTCCCCCAACTACTTTCAGATTAGCCGGTTGGAAGCGGCCTGCATGTTGCGGCTTCCTGCAACCTTTACTAGGTCGTCTGTCCACCTTGTGGGTGGACGTCTTATGCTGCGCTTACCGATACGTGGCCTCCAATCTAGAACCTTTCTGCCCCATCGGCCATCAATACCTACGTGCTATATAGATGTCTTCGTTTTATACAACTACTTTTCTATGGGGCCAACTCACATAGAAAAGAGTGTATGTAAGACTTTTTACAACAATTAACAAGAAATAGTTATTGGAGTCGGGCGACGCCAAGTACAAAATACATCAATGAAAATTGACAATCTAATCCATAGTTTATTATCATACAAGTCAAGCGGTAGACTTGATGACAGATCTTTACATTCAAGAAAACATTTTTTTTCTATTTCATGGAGTAATCGCATCAAAGGGCTTCAACAACGTGAAGCGGTGATGATGAAGATGTGAAGAGTAATGAAGAGTATTTAACTCGTATGGGGACTTAATTAATTTGTAACATTCTGCAGTATCTATTTACGTAGATTAAATGCCCTAATAATGGAAATGTGAAAATTCAACAATGCCAAACGATTCAAAACCCTTACGGACAGATAGACAAAGTAAGTGTTATAATTTTGATTGATTTGATGTACTTAGGTAGTGCTAGAATAATATGGACTTGCCTTTTTTTCAATAACTGATACCAAATAATTCTGGAATCCCTGAGGCATGTCCAAATTAACATCAACCCTAGAAGTTATAAGAGTTCTGACCACTGCAAATAGGATTCACTTATTTTGCAACTGCATAAAGCTAAATAAAAAGCTCGAAAGATATAAAGCTGAATTAAAGTAGCGAACGCTGAAGCTCTCACTTAAGCTTCGAGACGCGTAATAACTATAACTGCAGCTCGCAATTTAATTAAATAAATAAATTGGATTGCTTCAAATTGTTTGCTGCAATATTTTTAAGTTTGCTCAAAGAAACGTTTAGCCTTCAGTTCTTACAGGCCAATATAGGTCGTTTGAAGTGGAATAGCTTTTTATATTAGCCTGAACTTAAGAAGTTATGTTTTCTAATAACGTACTTTTCAAGGAAATTAACTTATTTATTAAGTTTGTGGCTTCTTGTAAGACCAATCTCTGTTAGTCACTAAAGGATTATTATGTAATGTGACATGCAATAAACGTTTGAATTTGAATTTTTTACAAATAATTTCTAATGTCACTTATAGTCCGCCAAATAAACGGATTCTCTATTAGTAAGTCAGAGTTTATGAAACTGGATTTACATTTAAGACTCTAAATACTTTCGGGGTTTCACACTGTTTTTGGTACCAATTTTTGTTTAAAAAAAAACTGTTCATATCTTGATTTTCCATTTACTAGGTTCAAATTTATTCTAGCACACCTTGTACCTTATACATGCTCCAATTACAAAATCTAACGCTCAGCTGCATCAGCCGTTTATGCATTCATGTTGCCTTGCGCTTCGCGATGCAACACGGCGCGTCGGCAGGCAGCGACCGACACCGGACGTGATCCGGTTATAGCCGGTTACGCGCGCCTTGAACCGGTTTCAACTTGAGACGGCCGGATTATTTCACTCAGGTTATTAGGTTATGGATGAAGATTTATTTTGGCATTTCTTTCCTTCTTGGCGTAAGTAATTAGCTTTAAACGCAATGGGTTCAGTTCAATTCCCGGTTTGCGTAAAATTAGATAACAGTTTTTTTTAAATAGATGTGCTGGCCAATGTTCCTGTTAAAATTCATTGTCAGGTACGGGCAACACAAGGTAATTTCTTTACTTTGAGACCATTACGATTGGTGTGTTTTCTGATATATACAGGGTTACATTGCAAAGGGGTGCCAAATCTTTAGGAGTGGCACAGAATCAGTAACTTAATCGAACTATGCAAAGAATAAAAACATTTTGTTTCACATTTAATTATTCCTATCCTCTGTTAAAAATCGTACGCGTGGATAATTTAATTTAACTTATTCATGAAAAAATTGCACCGTATGTGCACTGCGTAGGGTACTTGTAGGCTCGCCGTACCTACGCCTCTGACAAATGACCGCGCGGCTTTCGCAGTCTCTCTATTGACTTTATTTTTGGAAATTTTAGTTTTTTTCTTCCGTAAATACGATTATTAAAAATAATAATGATTAAGACGCTTCTTTATATTGTTCCCTAGATCTTATCTTTTAAATTTTATTCGCCGGTAATTGTGCTTTAAACAACTAAATTATCTAAACAATTGTTCTATCGAACTAAACATGTTCTTAGTAAACTTACCGGTATTTATTCCAGAAAAAGATCTAATTAATACGCGAGCAGCCGTTAAACGAATTACTGCGCGGAGTCAGAAAGAAGAAGAGTAATTGATCAGATTACTTCGTTAACTGCGAAGTATGCAAACAATTGGAGAAATTCCAGTCTATCAGTTTTATAGTTTTTCTTGACTCAACTTCCATATATCAATTGCTGA
Organism: Anania hortulata; assembly: GCA_963576865.1. Classification (NCBI taxonomy): domain Eukaryota; kingdom Metazoa; phylum Arthropoda; class Insecta; order Lepidoptera; family Crambidae; genus Anania; species Anania hortulata. The sequence continues at coordinate 899,780 of OY756408.1, read as the reverse complement.
AGCACAAAGGTAATACGAGACTTGAAGAGAGATCTATGATTTCTCGTCCGGTCAACTTGTTATTTATTCGGAGTCTTTTTATAAGGTTTTACGAAACTAAAGTCATTACTTGTTAGAATTTAATAAAAACAAAACCTTCTTATCTTAGTCGAAACAGAAATATAACTAACAAATATGCCAAATAGAGGTGCCAATATAACGAAATGTTGAACTTAAGTAACTATTGTGATAGTGAAAATATAATTTAAAGAATTCAATAATTCATTTCAATTTAATTTCAATGTTTTTAAGAATTTCGAATTTCGGACGATTTTTTTATTATTCGTACTTGAATGTCGGAATATAAATTCAAAATTGAAGCATCTTGATCATCCCCAAGCATAAAATTGAGATTTACTGAGACTAAGGATAATTAACATTAAAATTTTTAAAAAAAACCCATACTATTCTTGATTTAGTATAGGCACTGATTTGGTATGTATGGGCATAAAAAGACACTTAAGAGGTTTTGCGTTATGTCATTTACATGTTGTATAATTAGAAAGTGGTAAATTTCAATTGCCGGACGACAAAATTAACACTCAACTATACATAGTGGGGAGGGGGGAGGGATGTTCATCCCACAAATGCGCCTAATTGCGACGCCGGTGCAGCGCTAAACGCATTACAGAGCCACGGACGGGATATCTGATAACCGATTACTCTTTACCGTTGGGTAACCATATTTCCCTGCCTTCCCAGTCAGTTCACTAGGAAAGGGAAATGTATTTGCATCAAAAGCAGCTTTGATTTAACTATAGAAAAAGTATAGGTAACTAATAAATGATGAGAAATTAATGAATCTATTGTAATGACTGGTGCCAGAATAAACAGAAAAAAAAAAACAAAGGAACTTCAAAATTATAGACCAAACATTCATATTAAGTATATATTATACTTGTAATATATAACTGGTAGGTACAATAAAAAGTTGGCGAAAGATACCTGCTAAAGGTAGGTAAGATAAAACAATACTTATCATTCCTAGAACCCACATTAAAGAAAAGTATGTAAATTCGTCTACCGTAATATTTTATCGTAATCAAATGGAAAGATTTAATATTCGGAATGAAAAATATCCTGGCTTGGACCTTACGGTAGCATTCCTAGTAAAACATTCTTTATCAGAATTACTGTCTGAGGCCGTTGGGAAATCTTTTTAATGTAATTTGGATTATTTTTTTCAATTGCTATACAAAAAAGGTACCTAAAATAGTAAAGTATTTGGCAAAAAAATATAAAAGATTTCTCATCTTTACTTTTGTCATCTTCATTTAACTATCATCGGGATGATTCTGATTATATTAAAATGATGAAATATTATTGTGATTATTAAAATCATGGTTATGATATCCAAAAATAACTATCCAACTTTAGCAAAACATATAGTATTTTGTTATGAATAAAAACCATCCATCAATTTTGATCTTGATTCCAGTCTTACCAAAGGGTTTGTCTTGAAATAATGATTCAAGATCCAATACATTTATTTGCTTAAGAATGAAGACTTAAATGACAGAAATAAGATCTCATTGGCACAGAATATTATAGGATGAATCATTAGAGAGAGAGTAAAGACATTTAAAAAAAAGGTTCTCTAAACAGAAGTGACATGATAATTTATTTTATAGTAAGTAGATTTAGAATCATACAATCAATTAGTAATACTCCATAGCACTAAACTACTAACTTTAAACTTACCACCACAAGGTTTAAATTGGGTCGTGAATTTAAACTGAATTTAATAGAAATCAGTGCAATTAATCGCTAAATTAGGTCACAAAATTATGTCGGTCAACTATCGGGTTTAAAATTAATTAAACTACGTGAGCAATTTAAAAATTAGTAGTGGTTCAGTTAACGCGTCGGTATTAGAGCGAAAGTAAGCTAAATTAGTACGAGAGTAAGTAAAGTACTTTTATTACTTCTCTCTGGTAATGAAAAAATATGTGTAATTAATTAGAAATTCTAGTGCATTATAATAAAATGTTAAAACATAAAATTATACTCGAATCACTTAGTCATATAAGATTTAAAAAAGTTAGTAGCTTTAGATTACATAACATTATATTTAACTCACTTTATGACTTAAAACAGAATCTTGAAAACAAAAGAAGTTTGAAAAATTTTAACCATGTTAAAATTTTGTAAACCTCAAAAAAAAAACAAAGAAGACAATGAATAAGAAAGAAAAAAGAAGTTCAAAGAATCACTAACCTTTTCAAAATGTTTGACCTCTGCCAGAAGAACGAAGTTGATATGAATGAACCTGGCGTCCTCGCACGACCTCGACTTGATCCTATATCCTGGTTTCTTAAAGTAGTATTTATAACCCGTATACTCCGAACTATCAATGTCCACTTTCAAAGCACCTTTGAACTGCCAGTCACCTCCACAACCGTAGCACAGGCCTCGAGGAGTATGCTTCTCCCAAAAGGACTCTGCAAGGCCAGGACATGTAAGGCCTTGAACTCCGCCGACCCCCGCACTGCCACTGCGGGGGCGGCCAGGCCATGTCCCTGAGGTGTCGACGGGCCTTAGGCCTAAAGAAACCCTTTGCAGCTTCCACTCTTCAAGTTTCTCCCTGTCAGCTGCGGGTCTCCATCGCCATTTTGATATCACTCGTGGTTTTTTTAAACTGTTTCTCAGTTAGTCCTCTTTCTCATTTGGATCTTATGTTCGTTAAAGACCAATATCATGGAGATCTGAATTTTGAAGCGTTGGTTGAGGAGATGTGTCAATGGAAAACTTCGTAACTCATCATAATCCTAATTCAGATGACTACTGTATATTGTGTCAGATGTGCACCGTAAATTAATTTCACTGTCTTATAAATACTTTATCATTGCATAGCCTAATTTAGTTCAACCTGAGAACTTGGCTATAAGCAGACAGAACTAAAGAATAGCCAAAATACTTATACAATAAACACGTGTCAATGGGAAACATACAATTAAATTGGTTGGCTGTGTTAACATAGTTATCCCTAAATTTAAAAGAAAGTCATTGTTAGTTACACCATTTATAAATCAAGACTGGGTAGACCGATTTTTATGATCTTTGACATAGTTTATATATAGATTATATATACTGTGTCTTTGATTTGTTAGATTCGTATCTGCCCCGAATAGCAGAATAACTTTTAAAACATCAAAAAATTCACAAAAAAAAATTCAGAGGCGGTACGAAGTTCACCGGGACAGCTAGTAAGTATTATATAGTTTTTATTGAAAAGGTTATCTCTGCATTCACAATTCTAGTTAATATGTCGGAGGTAATATATCAGTTGAGAACAATTTTCATTTGCCTTAGTTGGAACCGCCTATTTTTATTTTTTAAGAATAAGGAGGAACGGTTTTGTAATTACGTTTAAGATGCATTGATTGCACGCCAAATTAGAGTACTACAGTTAGAAACGGAACTTAATCCCCAAAACATAAGTAACAGAACAAAAATCCGAAACCCTCAAACTCTGTACTTATTAATTAGACGAAACAGTAAACTGGTGAAAACCGAATCTCAGGGAAAGTGAGTACGCTGGTCTTTGAACGAAATCCCTAAATCATCGTCTCTTTACCCCCCTCCTCCCTTCAATGCCTATTAATCAAATAACTCTCTTGTGATTAATTAGAAAATCAGCAATTAGGACAAGATCGATATTAAGGGAAATCGCGCCGAGCTAAGAAATAATGTGGCGATAATGTTAGAAGAAAATATTATATCATTAACAATAAGTATACTAAGAATTATACCTCATAGTTGATGTGAAGCCTGTGCCCTGCAGTGGGACGTATATTATTATAGGCATACTTAATTAGCTTTACACTTAGTGTAAGAGCAGACTAAGAGTACCTATATTAAATCAATATTAACACAGAAATAAAAAAATAATTTGTTTTCACAATCATCCCATTATCTACTCCCAAACGCAAAGCTTGTATTACGTTGACTAGATAACAGATGAAATTACTTAGATACCATAATAAACATCCATGACTTAAATACAAATTGCTCGTGCTCATCACACAAACATTTGCCTGTATGAATCAATGGAATGTGCATGTCTGGACAATCTTTTTTATATTTAAAGAAGGCATATAAACGTAAAAATAAGGGTTTCATTAGGTATAAAAAGAGCAAAGATTTGCAAAATATGTCTACAAAAAATTTAATCCCACAAATGGTCCCGAAGAAACAATAAAGCTTTTCAGCAGAATATTCCTTTTTAATCCCGAATTTATTCTTAATTTCGAAACCGCATTAACGAGATACCTTGTCTAGAGACCGTGAAACGATTCCCGAATTTGTGTAATCCCGCTTTGTAAGAAGGAATTTGATTCTCTTATAACTGGTACAGACGATTAATATCTCACGGCTGATGTTTTGATAAAATATACCTATATTGTACATTTATAGTACTCTATTGCTGATACAAGTTCAAGAGATGATCAAATGTAAGTTTTATGGTAAAAAGAGGTTGTAGTATTAACCGCAATTGGTTTTATTGGTTTTAAAGCAATTAATAGAAGTGTCCTCTTCGGTACTCTTATAGATAGATAGATAGATAGATAGATACTCTTTATTGCACACCACACAAAAAAAAACAGTACAGAGAAACAATAAATTTAGAATGCTACAATTTAGGCGGTCTTATCTTATATTACACTTAAACTATACTACAGCTCACGCTTAATTTTGTCTACCTTTAAAAGATATAAATACTCTACTTATAATAAATTGAAATCCCTCGCTACGTTCGTTTTGTATAGGATTTTATCGAAAACTGTCGCAGGGAGTTTGATACAGTTTTCACTAAACTACACTGATTCATGAGAAAGGATTATTTTTAGATATTGATGTCTAGTCACTGGTTACGGAGTGATTAAGAACTTTCGATTTCTTATTTCTTTTATTCGAAATCGACTGCTTCGGTAAAAATATCATCAGTTTTCCATCTCACTAGATTTATCTCTACTACTACATCTCGGTGTTTACACTTATCCGGTTTTGTTTTAATGGATAACCGGAAAACTCAGTCTTCAATACATGACAACGACAATTTTCTTGTCGGTGTATTCTTTAGCAGTGTAAATACAATTAAAAAATAATCAGCTATTCTTCACTCCTTGTTCAATACAGATTTTTTTTTAAATGTAAAATGTAATTGTAAAGTTCCATGTACATTTTCTCAGACAAAAATCACTGAAATAGTAATTAAAAATACAAACTTTAGAAAAAGAACAGTGTGATGTAATGTTAATTAAAAATCTGTTCCACAGAGCAATAGCGAGTGCAGAGTAAAACAATATTACTATCCAACAACAGCATTCGTTGAAAGCATTCGGAAACTGTATCCGAAAGTAGTTGAAATAAACCCAACACCAGGCGATCACAATAGTGGCAGATGTGGTAGGGTCCATTATCAATAAGGCCGAATGATAATACACGACAATGCAACAAGGTATAATAGTTAAGTGAAAATAAGAGGTATCAAAACTTTTGAAACTGGTATCGAAACTAGATAGAGATATATCTAATATTGTGACACTAAACGCTTCCTACGTATTGAAGTATACGAGACCGTGACTTTGCATATGCAGCTCAGTGCGCTCTCTGACAAGTTAGAGCAATGATAATTAAGCACGAAGCTGCTGGCTGCGGATGAAAAACTATTAACCGAGGATTGTGTTCAGTGTCGGGCATTGGGCTAGACCTATGTCCAGCAGTGGACCGACGTGGGCTGATTATGCTGAATTGATTTAAAATGTCTTCATGAAATTTGCTCTCGTGAATTTGACATTAATTCCTAAGTAATACATGATTGTGCATCAACAGCTAAATTAATACATTCAAGTAACTCAAAAATGTATATTTACACTGTTTTTCTGTGAGCCTACTTTATCTCTCTCTAACAGAACCAGAAATGTACCTAATTAAAAATCAACGCAAGCAAATTGCTTAAAACAAACAGAAATAAAGAAAGAAACAATTATTTGCTTCTGCGGCCAATTGTACAGATTTTGGAAGTGTTCCAACTAGGAATCTTAGTTTAACGTCTCTGGGGAAACAAATGACATTCCGTTTAAGTGCAGTTGAAGGTAGCTACAATAGTTTTTGGCTGGCAAATTCTACAACTGACTTGGGAAGTATCACATGGTTTCGGTTATCATAACACGTTACTTACCGTTTAACTCATGGTATTAAATTAGTTAAGAAGATATACGTATGTCCGCCAACGTGTTCCTTCTGATTTCCCATAAATTAAGGATGAAAGTTAGATCGCCGCTAGGAACGACATGTTGAAAGATTTTTTCATTTTTTTTTCGTCGTTGGTTAAAGTTATGAGAAATAAAAAAAAACACGTTGTATTAAAAGATTGAAGAAAGTATTGTAAATAAAATCAAAGCGAATTTATCTTATCATTGATAAAATCCATTACTTTAAACAAAACCATGTTGGTTTTAAATGCTAAACGAATTTTTGACTATTAACAATTCAGATGAAAGCACGTAAAAGCGTCTGCTCAAGCGGATCGACGTTATAAATGCTATGCAGCACAGAAACCACCACTCGGAAGTAGTGTTGCACATCACCGACAGAAAAATGGTATCGATGATGACTATTTCCTCAAAAAATGACGATGCGAATGTTTTGCTTATTCTACTCGTATATTATTATAGTCATCGGCTGTCATATGATAATGGATGGATGGATTTTATTAACAGTGACAAGGGCGAAATAAAAACTTTTTTTACCAAAAAATTTGGTAAAAATAAGTTCTGGTCACTAAGAAATTGAGGAACCAAAATATTAAATCTGACGACCGTCTGGTGTAGTGGTTCGCGCTCCGGACTACAAAGCCAGCGGTTGCGGGATCGAATCCCGCAAGGGGCAAATGTTTGTGTGATGAGCAGGAGCATATTTGTACCTAAGTCAAGTTTATAAAAGTATTTAAGTATGTTTATCCGCTATCTAGTCGCCATAGTACAAGCTTTGCTTAGTTTGGGGCTAGACAATTGGTGTGATTGTGAAAACAATTTATTATTTAAAAATCTTTGTACCAGACTTCATAATCACGATTGATTCAAGTATTTATTAGAAACAATCTGTAAGCATGACAAAATTGATTAATAATTTATTGCATTCTACGTTGGTAAGCATAGTACCTAGTTATACAAATACATGGTATTTAAAAGAAAGAAAAAATCAATCTCTGCTTGTCGTGCTTTATTATTTGCTAAAACCCTTTTTTGCTAGTCAGCCAACGCACTTTAAACAGTCGATCGATATTGAAGTCAACTATCGATAAACCATCGATAAATATGCAACAGTATCCGGAAATAACGCGGCGAGCTGTATAAACTCACGTGAACATGCAAAAACTAGTTCAACCCAGATGAACCCGGTTCAAACCAGACGAATCCGGATTTTTCCAACTGCGCTATCCTTTTTCGGCGATGCGAATTTCCTTGAAGGTGCAAATCTTGTAGCAGTGAGATTTATGAATAATTCCTTCTGTTGCCGTTATAATGGATTTTAAGAATTTAAGGTAAGTTGAATTTAAAAAAGAAGAGTATTTTTTTTTAGAAAGAAACGGCCTTCATCCCTAAAAGTATTTATTTGTCTATTCTTTTATTACTGACTTACTTTTCATTTCGCCTTTTCATACTATTGTAACATAAAAGGGTAAATATGTCTGTATGTTTGTTTGTAGAGAGTGATGTCTGGACGAAGGACGTGGGAACTAAACGGATTCAAAATTTAGTAACTAATAGAAAGCAAAGTACATTCTTCCCAAATAAATACTGAGCTATTTTTACCCGTCTGCCGAAGAAGGTTATCGACTTAAACCACATTTTCTGAAGCTTTGGTAAAAAACTCCGTTTTTCTCCTTCTTTTCTTTTACAGAGTCTAATGATCTGTTTAATGTACCTATTTATAACACCTATGTTACATTTTAAAACGCAATAAATGTATTGAATACTTATAAACATGTTAATAGATAACTATGCTTATGAGAATGACTCATGATGATTTAAGTATTTTTTATATTTACTACCGTCTTGTTTAGTGGTCGCGTTCCGAACTACAAAACTAGGCAGTTGCGGGTTGGATACCCGGGGAAAATGTTTGTGATAAGCACTAGCATTGGCACATAAACAATGGATATAAATGTATGTAAGTCTGTTTATCAGTTATCAAGTCGCCATAGTACAAGCTTTGCTTAGTTTGAGGGCTAGCAAAGCTACGTCGACTCGTAGTTTATTCGAAATCCATGAAAATAAGAAAGAAAGAAAGAAACGTTTATTCGACACAAAATAATTATTAAAACCTGATTCGTTCAGCAAGACAAATCAACCTTTGTAAGATTTCAATACCTTTAAAATCATATTACTTACTTACTCAAGTAATCTTGTTAAAACATAATCTTGCAAAGTGAAAAATATGCCGCTGAATATATATCCCATTTTTCATCAAAATCGAGGAAATTCCATTAATATAATGCCCTGATCCCTTGGACCGGATCTCTTTATTTCCGAGGGATTTTCTGAGACGGCTGTACGGACACCGATATTTGCGTTTGTATATAGGGTTGCAAAGTATTGTGAAACTTTGACACTTCGTAAAGTAATAATCATCCAGAAAGACTTTGCGGTTCAGTGTTTTTTATCTGTTTATGTATTTTGTAAGCACAGTACATTGTGTTATAAGACTTTTGTCATTCGCTACAGGCCTGTCATTTCTGTCATTATTGTTTTATTATTTCTTAGTGATTTTATCAAGGCTAGATTCTTCAATAAAGCGTCAGATTTTTTAAAAGTTTACCTTTTTTTAAACTTCAATTGCAAACATCAAACAAGCAAGAAGAAAGTATAATAAGCCTATTTATTTATAATACCTACCTAATGTTATTTATTACTATAAAACCTAGGAATTTTTTCAAAACTTGTTTATCTAATTAATACATATCAAAATATTATATAACAGGTGAATATTTAGTTTCAGTGGTCACTCTGTATTTATAACGTACCTAGATAACTTTGATATTTGTATTTCCTCTAGACCTTTTTGAAAACGAATAGGTAACTTTTCTAGAAAAAAAAAACATATACAGGGTGTAACGAAAAGGTGAAATAAAACTTTAAGGGGTTATTCTACGGCTAAATTACATCAACTTTTTCTATGGGACCAACATCAAAATCTCAAAAAAATTGACGTTTCCATACAAACTGATGCCAGCTGGTCGCGTTTTAGTATGGGAAAGTGTTTTTTTTTTTGCGATTTCGATGTTGGTCCTATAGAAAAAGTTGATGTAATTTAGCCGTAGAATAACCCCTTAAAGTTTTATTTCACCTTTTTGTTACACCCTGTATACTTATTAATTTTAAATAAATAAAAATTAAGATTAAATATTAATAAAAATAAATATTTGCTAGACGCACTAATTCTCGTGGTTTTAATATAATTAAAGACCAATCATTACTTAAGGTACACATAGTATGTAGTTACATGTTAAATAAGAGTAACAACCAGGAATCGGAAACCGGTAATTTTACTATGGAATCTTAACCGGAATAATAAAGGTTTTTGCTAAATTAACTATCACATACTCCAAATACCGACTCAAAACCTATGGCAAATTTAGTTTTATGGTCAAATCTTTACAACTACTATCAAATATTAGTAATGAGTCTTATACATTCTGAAATAAATATAAACCGGTTTCGATCTTTGCTTGCAGCTTTGCTACTTAGTATGGCAGTATTAAAATATAATATTGTACATTAAAAAGAATTTAAAAAAATAACGACGCTACTAACTTAAGAGATTTTTCAATAAATTAATCACGCCTACAAGTGAAATTAACATCTAAACAAATGTTGTTTGTTATCTTCTTTACTTTATCTATTTTTCCCTATGTATAAAGTAAAATAAAGTTCATTTATATCTTTTAAAACCATTTTTCAACCGACTTCCCCCTTTTCGGGAAGGCCTATGTTCTGCAGTGGACGTCCTACGGCTGAAATGATGATGACTACTTAGATATAAGACAAGCTAATGCGTATTGTCAACTGCATGCCCGTCTCACCCATAAGGCAATTCAGGTGACTTGAGTGCAGACTTTGAGTTGAAACAGTCAAACTGTATAGGATAGATAAAAGCGTTATTTTTAAACTATCCCACTGCTAGGCAAATCCCTCAACACCTTTCACCAATTCAGCGTAAAAGTTTCCCAAGACTTGTCACATTGACACAATTTAGGTTTTGAGTCTACCTCTTCACCGATAACCGCCTCTAGGTACTTACTCATTCTGTGACACTTTTTGCACACGTTCGTAATGTTTGTTAGTAAAAAAAGATACACTTAGCCCTCACATGCAGGCCGCTTTCAACCGGCTAATCTGGAAATCACTAGGGGAGGCCTATGTTCAGCAGTGGACGTCCTATGGCGGAAATGATGATGATGGTCAGTGATCGAAATAGGTAGATTGATTTGATGTTCTTTGGTAGTGCTGGCATAATATGGATATGTCTTTTTAAAAAAAATTATACAAAGCAATTCCAAAATCCGGGACGCATGTCCATATTAACATCAATGTTTGAGATCATTAACCCCAAATCAATCTACCTATTCCGATCACTGATGATGATCCAACTTACAAAAACACAAGTATTATGTGGGCATAGCTGTTGATAGCATAGCGATTGACGATCCAATTGGAGTTAAACGCAATAGGTCCCGGGTTCGATGCCACTTTGGATTAATTTAGAAGAAGTTTTTTTCTAAATTGGCTGGAGCCTGGATGTAGTCTGGCGCATATAGGTACAAAAGTGTTATACTTTATTCGCTTGTTTTTCGCTCTCAGTGTACCACAAGCCTGACTCTCTAAACGTTACGCTTGGCAAGAGTTTGTTCGGCACATTTCCTAGCAGTAGAATTCCTGCTTTATTGGCCCACGGTCGTTCCCGGGTTGTAACGACCAACTTTTCTATTATTTCAGTGATTTCAAAACAGCCAAGATTTTTCGATTACGACGACTTTCAATTGTTTAGAGATTTAGAGATGTTTTTGCATTGTTACCGATGTTTAACATCTTTTAAATAATAAACAGTAGGTGTGTAATAACAAACAATAAACAATAGTGTGTTCCATTCAGCTAGTTTTTCTACATCAATAAAATATATATAAAAATTAAAAATAAAATTTACAAAAATAAGCATAAAAATTCAAAATCCAATGATTGAATAATAACGAAATGCCTGTTTAAAACTAAAAGCGGAATAGTAACCAGCGTAATTAAAATGCACAAACTCGCAACATCGCTTTTCTATCTTGCTCGCACGGTGAGAAAAGGGTCGAAAGTTCATTATTTTTCATAAAAATAATGTTTATTTTAAATGGTAATATCTTTTTAGTATGTATGATCGCTATAGTATAACGGGTTAACAGGAACGCCTTTCGTTAGTTAACATACATACTGTATAAGGTTCTAATTTATTAGATAACCTATTTCTAGTTGGTGATTTTAGTGCTCAAATGCAATAACTTTTTCTAAGGGACCAACTTTGTTTTCTTTGCGTTTCGATATTACTATTTTTTGGATTTTGTATTTTGAACTTTTATATGCTTATTTTTGTGAATGTATATTTTGATTTAAATCTATTAATGATGTAGATAAACTGGCTGAAGGGAAAGCCCTCTTTTATTTTACATACTGTCTGTATACAGGGTTTCATTGCAAAGGGGTGCCAAATCATTAGGAGTGGCTCAGAATCAGTAACTTAATCGAACTATGCAAAAAACAAAAAAAAACACATTTAATTATTCCTATTCTTCGGATTATAATTTAACTCATTCATGAAAAAATTGCACCGTATGTGCACTGCGTAGGGTCCTTGTAGGCTCGCCGTACCCACGCCTCTGATGAATAACTGCGCGGCTTTCGTAATCTCTCTATTGACTTTATTTTCGGATATTTTAAAGTTTTTTTTTTTCGTAACATACGATTATTAAAAATAAAACGACTAAGACGCTTCTTTAAATTCAAATTGATTTATTTATTTGCTCGAAAAGTGGTACATATTAAGATGGTTCAAATGACAAATATCGCACAATTAGCCATAAGCTGTTTATATTGTTCCCTAGATCTTATTTTTTAAATTTGGCACCCCTTTTTAATGTAACCCTGTATTTATTAAGCTACTACCACTACAGTACAATAACTAGATAAAGAAATGAAACTGATGAAACTATTACCCTTATCTACACTCAAGTCCCGTACCTAGGCTGGAGCAATAAAAGATCGCCTAAAATGTGAAATGCTCGAGGCAGTGTCGTCGCAAGGAACCGGATATTACTTGAATGTCGAGGTGGCTTTACCGAGTTATCTAAATTAGCATCGTCTACTGAAGGATTTTGCATTTTTGCAGCATTACGAAGTATTTTGAGATCTTTTTTTTATTTTACAGTTGTTGATAGTTTTGTTTTAGAAAAAAAATCGTTTAAGAAAAAGACTTTGCGACAACACAAGACAATATGGTTGAAAGTAAGTTAATATACAGCAATAGGTTAATGAAAATGAAAAAAAAACACATTAATAAATATGCGACCACACATCAATTTACCTACGAAGTACAAATTCGTTAATAACATGACATGTGTTACATGACAATATTTTTTATTATCTTTTCCCAGCTGGAGGCATATCCCAGTAGACGTAGTCCAAAGCCATTTTAAAAATGTTATTTTTCTCAATTAAATTTAAGGTCATTTACAAACTAAACTGTAATTTATTTTGTTATTTTCTGTAAATTATATTGCATACATAGTTCTGAATGGGTCTTCTAATCTATTCTAAAATACCATGCTATTACGCCAATATAATAATAAATATTGGACAGCATCAAATACATCGCTCGGATCCTGAGGTAAGTTATAGTTAGATACTTGTGTTATAAAAATGAGAAACAACAACGGTACCATAATACTACAATACTTCGTAGTCTACATCGACCAGACTGGGAATCGATCCCGACACCTCGGAGTAGGCAACGCCAAGTCCGGTGTGCTCACCTCTCAGCTACAGAGGTCATAATAGTATTTTTCACTTGTTGATTATCTCCTAAATAACTACTAAAATGCAGAAACTTACACACTAAAGATTTGGGTCTCACAAAGTTTTAAGTAACTCAAGTAGTGCCATCTATCTTCAGAGAAAGTTTCAGATTTATTAACAGTCCTCGTGCTTAATTAGAGTTAAATGCTTAATTACTGGAAAGGAATTATATAAGTGTTGATAAATATTTTTAGTGGGAAAAGTAGTGGAAAGGAAGTGAAACTTCTGGTAAGAAATGTTAAAATTTCGGCTTTTGGGATTAGTAGTTAGTACCTATTTTAAGTTTTCAACTTTGTCGGCTGTTGTGAAAGGTTTTGTTATTTTTTGTTATCTCAGTTATTTATGTCCGTATTTGCTTTTTTGGACGAAATATTTTAGGCTTGGACTAAAATTAGGATGGCTACTAAAATTCATACTAAAAGAATGAATAGGTAATCATTAAATATATACATATATCTTATTTTCATCATCATCATCATTTCAGCCATAGGACGTCCACTCCTGAACATAGGCTTCCCTCATTGACTTTCAGATTGTCCGGTTGGAAGCGGCCTTCTTTAGTTTAACTATAATAATATATTATTTATAATTATTCAAAATTCACAGCTTTTATTGATATTACAAATCATTTTCTCATTCAAAACTTACATCCAACTTAAATTGATCTTGTCTTGAAATAATATATTTTTTTAAGTTACTTCTAGATTGTTCTAGGTCATTGTATAAATGAAGTTTAGTGGAAGTAAGACTGATGCTCAAACGGCTAAGACAATCTTCCGATGCGTTTAACTCGGAGTTTAGCGGCAACTTAAACTTGAGTACTCGGATCAGTGAACCCGAATTGTGGATGGGTTTGTGAATTTTGGGCAAGTCTTTTCAAAATTTTAAAGATTAAATAATTTTTTTGAGCATTTCGATAATGCGATTGAATAGTAAAGTATCATCAAAGAGCGAATACAGTCAAGTTTGGTTCTCGGGTCAATTTAGAAAAACGATCAATTTAATATTGACTCGGAGTCAGCTTTGGATTTCATACTGCAATCTTTGTTGAATAGAGCATGTGTTAAGTCTAAATTTATTTTAGTGCTGTTACAAAACAATGTAAAGAGGGGTCAGTAACCGAAAGGCGAGTACCCCGGACTTGGTTTTTGCCATCTCTTAGGTCACGGGTTCAATTCTAGTCGGGTCAATGTAGAGCGAACTTTTCTATGTTAGGTCGGGTCTGGGTGTTGTGGTACCGTCGTTGTTTCTGATTTCTATAACACAAGTGCTTTAGCTACTTACCTTACGATTAGAGAAATGTGTGTGATGTATAGTGATTAATTTACTATATGTGTGTACCGGCCAATCTGGAAGTCCTTAGGGAAGGCTTATGTTCAGCAGTGGACTTCCTATGGCTGAAATGATAATTATGATGTGATATTGTTATTATTATTATTACATTAATGTGAATAAATTAATCACCACTCTTTGGAAGTACACTGCTAGACATAAAAGGCCTCCCCATAGAACGACACCACAGCGAACGACCCTGAGCCGTTTGCATCCAGCGGCTTCCCGAGTTCTTGACAAAGCCGTCAGTTCACCGGGTGGGGCCTATTCACGCTGCGACTTCCGAATGGTATGGTCTATGATGACACTATTAACACCACCACCTATTAACTATGTCGGCCAATGCTTTGTATATCTCACACATGTTTACATAAATAAAAATTATCTTATCTAACGTCGAATAAATTAATAATATACAGGGCTATTTGTAAAACATCAACAACTTCCTAGGGGCTAATTCTGGTGCCTAAATACAACAACTTTTTCTATGGGAACAACATTGAAATCTAAAAAACAATTCACTTCTCCGTACAAACTGATGTCAGCTGGTGGTGGCTTAGTATGGGGAAGTGAATTTTTTTTTTGCGATTCCAATGTTGGCCCCATAGAAAAACTGTTGTATTTAAGCACCAGAGGCAGCCCCTAGGAGGTTGTTGATGTTTTACCAATAAATAACCCTGTAGACAAAAAAGACATTGTTTGTCCATAAATAAAATCCATAGATTATTTACAAGGCTCTAGATAATGTATCCTAACAAATAATTGCTTACACAAATCTTTGCTACACACGTAAAGTGAATGACTTTAAGTTGTCCCTTCAAAGTCAAAAAATCAAAGTCAAAGCATTTATTTGCATAGAATAGGTAGATAAAATTTAAATTACAATACGATCTTATTGAGTAAGTACAGTGTTTACTCTTCTGCGTAACATTGACAATTCCTTAATACCATGGTCGAATGCAAAACAATTTCATCGTCGTCCCAGACACTTCAAAACTAAGCGCTATCGTTGACGTCCGAAGCGTCGATAAGCGTAACTCACTGATAGCTCCGATAGTTCTAACTTCAAGTTCCAAGTTGTCGAAGAACTTGCAATTAGAGACAATGTCTATTCTGCCTTAGATCGGATTTTCAGTCTAAAATGTATAATTTATATAACAGGAAAACGGTTAATACCCCTCCACCAATCCGTACCATGGTCACTAAGGCCTACGTGGTGGAAAACGGTTCAAACTTCCTCAGAATTAAGGACATGTCTGTGCCCTTAGGTGGAACGTTTATAAAAACATCATTATCTTAGCCATAGGACGTCCACTCCTGATCTTATGATCAGGAGTGGACGTCCTATGGCTGTTCATTCCACCACCATTCGCCTTGCAATGATTTTCGGATTGGTTGGTTGGAAGTGGCTTGCATCCAGCGGATTCTTACAACCTTTACTGGGTTGTCCTACGCTTCGCTTGACGGTACGCTGCCTCCATTCTAGAACCTTTTTGCCCTATTTACCTAAAAAGACTTAGGTAGAAAAAATATTAACCGCCACCAACTGTGAGCGACTGACAATTTTTTCGAGTGTGATCGTAAACTCAGACTGAATGTTTCGTCTGCATCTTGCTGCACAATTTGCCTTAAGGCCAGGTTTTCCGACGACTACGGGAAAAATATGTCCCCCCCCCCCCCCGCAAGTGAAACTCGCGCGAGCCATGACATACGATGATTCCGCCTGGTCCATCCGACATTGACTGGTGCCATAGTAAAAATAAATGTAGTAGTAAGTATATAAGGTGCTTTAAAAATATCTGCCACGGCTATAATTATATCCGGATCGGTTATAATTGTTTGAGAAAAGACAGTAAAAGACAGCAACGTTAGCATTTTGGCGGTAACATGAACGAATTCGTAACCGCAGCGCGTGGGACGTAGTACAAGCGGGCTGGTTAGATGAGTGTGGACGGTTTGAGACTAAATAAAGCCTAGTCATTAATTAATACTATTTTTAATGAAAAAATTTAAAGATGTTCTAGGCATAAAATTTCTTTACTATCGTAATCTATAAATGGAATACTTTCACCCATTTCAGCCGTGGCAGATATTTTTAAAGCACCTTATATAGTACCTATCAGTATAATTTTTCCTGTTTTACAATGTTTTTAAACACCGTGTAACTCTAAATACGTAAAACCTCTTAAGGACTGATTCTGGTGCTCAAATACAACAACCTTCATAATAAATGTCCAATCGAATCTAGTGTGAACAAAAGTGTTGGCTTGCATACGTTTACACTGGATGCTATAGCTGAGCAGCCGTCTGTTCTACACCTACAGGGTGTATAAAAGAATAGGACACTCCTTAAAACATCGAGATCAGCTGATCATACACAACAACTTTTACTATGGGAGCAACCTCGAAACGTGTTTTTTTCTTTCAGGTGCTCCATACATTATCATTGAGATAGCGCGCTAGTTTGCGCTAGCAATTTTATTTACGATTTTGATGTTGCTCCTATACAAAGAGTTGATGCCTAAAACATGAGCAGCTGATCACTTGGTTTTAAAACCGTACGCGCATGTTTGTCGCTCTAGGTATTGCTGGACTGATGAAGTCACGAAAGACCTGAGAGAACTTAGGACGGGACTGGTACGAAATAAGGCAAGCACGGTCAAGTAGCAAGCAACGATGTCGGAGGCCAAGATCCATTTCGGGTCGTTGGGCCAATAAAACGAAGTACTTTGCTAAGCTATTTACGTTCGGCACGTGGTAAGAATGGGAGAGGAATGTGCAGTAAAGAGCATTTATAAGACGACCGTACGCGCTTGTTTGTCGCTCTAGGTATTGCTGGACTGATGAAGTCACGAAAGACCGGAGAGAACTTAGGACGGGACTGGCATGAGACAAGTCAAGCAGGGTCAAGTGGCAAGCAACGATGTTGGAGGCCAAGATCCACTTCGGGTCGTTGGGCCAATGAAACGAAGTACTTTGCTAAGCTATTTACGTTCGGCACGTGGTAAGAATGGGAGAGGAATGTGCAGTAAAGAGCATTTATAAGACGACCGTACGCGCTTGTTTGTCGCTCTAGGTATTGCTGGACTGATGAAGTCACGAAAGACCGGAGAGAACTTAGGACGGGACTGGCATGAGACAAGTCAAGCAGGGTCAAGTGGCAAGCAACGATGTTGGAGGCCAAGATCCACTTCGGGTCGTTGGGCCAACGAAACGAGTACGTAAGTAACTAAGCAAATACGTAGCCAATCTGCGTCCGCGGTGTGTAGTGGCGTACAGTAGTCGTCTGGTGTTGAACGAAAAGGATCAATAATTAAAAAATAATCAAAATCAGTTGCTTTTGGAGTCGGTCCAAACGAAAACATTGAATCTCTCATCGGCTGGCACCGACTCCAAACGTAAGTAATTAAACCTTACGTGTTAAGATTATTTTTAGCTATTAGTCGTTTTTTTTTTAAATTTACTTATTTTATCTATTTTTAGAGATAAATCCTAATCAAAACAGATCTTATGAGTGGAAACAAAATTTAACTGCTAAACACCGATTTCATTTAATATTATTTCACTCTTAGGGGTGACATTTTTTCCGCAAATTATATTATTTTGCGAAAATTTAATTATATTATAGTATTATAGTAGATTTGAAGTATAAGCTATTTAATAAAAAAAGGATTGTCAAAATCGGTTTACATTTGTCAAAGATATTGGGTAACATAAATACAAAAATCATTTGGCGTGGTATGGAGTTCATGCAATGTTTGATGATTTTCTTATATATCCCATCATCAGAAATTTATATGGGACTATTCTGAAAGTATTACCTTTTAAACAAAAAAAGAATTATCAAAATCGGTCAACGTAGTAACGAATTATCGCTGAGCATCCTCCTTTTTTGAAGTCGGTTAAAAAGGGGTTACCTGTATAACGCCTGCTCACAGACAGAGACCATAAGTTTGGTGTGAACATTGCCTTAAAATGTTTAGTCAAAAACGTGTCATTTCAAAAGTTCGTATGGCAAGCATGAATTACTCATGCATCAAACCATCTCACAGTTGAGCTGAAGCCCTAGCCCTGCAGTGGAACGTTTATTAGACTTGTTTTACTGTTTATTACATACATATGTTTATAAGTTTTTCTTTAGGAGGAGGAAAATAATCTCCAAGCTTTGATCCAATTAGCGAGATACGTATCGTAACATAATTAGCGTTCAGCGATACTATGATGGAATTACTTCCCTATTCGAACAATATCAGGGCTATTCAATCAGGCGTCCCGCGGGAACGCCCGCTTGTTTCCCACCAATCAATGTGTACCTGGAACAAGGAAAAGTTTTATTAGTCTTTGGTTTTGACGTTTTATAATACATAGTAGTATTTTTTTAAATAACTGCGCAGACATACACACCACGTCCAATTCCGTGATGATACTCTAATATAAGTTAATTTTATTAAAAGAACAAAACCGTTTTTTGAAGTCGATTTTATTTTTTTAATAAAATAAACTTATTTCATCTATTTTCGTGATAAATCCTAATTAAAACAAATCTTACGAGTGCAAACAAAATTGAACTGCTGAACACCGATTTCATTTCCTATTTTTCTGAATTTTTTCATAGTGTCTTTAAAGTATAAGCTTTTCAATAAAAAAAATAATCATCAAAATCGGTTCACATTTGTCGAAGATATTGGGTAACATAAGATACTAAAATCAGTTGGCTTGGTACGGAGTTTATGTAATGTTTGATGATTTTCAGATCCCATCATCAGAATTTAACGAAATTTATATGGGACCATTCTGAAAGTATTACCTTTCGAACAAAAAATTATCAAAATCGGTCAACGCAGTAACGAATGATCGCTGAATATACATAAAAAAAAAACGACGAATTGAGAACCTCCTCCTTTTTTGAAGTCGGTTGAAAATAACGTTTATGTTTAAATGTATCGTGTCCTCTGTAATGATTGTAAACGACTTCAGACTTTTTATTCGACGACGACCTCCGTAGCCGAGAGGCGGGCTTACCGGACTTGGTGTCGCTATCTCTGAGGCGGGACGGCCGGTTCGATTCCCGGTCGGTCAATGTAGAAAAATTACTTTTCTTTAGTGTCTCGGGTCTAAGTGTTTTGGTACCGTTGTTGTTTCGGATTTCTGTAACACAAGTGCTTAAGCTACTTATCACAGAATCAGAGAAATGTACGAGATGTCCATTTTTTTTTTGCATTTACAATAATGCTAATTTATTGGTAAGAACAGTCGCTCGGATAGCAAAAGGTTCGAATGTCACAATGGACAATAACGCATATATTGCTTTGATCCTATGATAAGTAGCTTAAGCACTTGTGTTACAGAAATCAGAAACAACGACGTTACCATAACAACCACACCCAAGTAAATATAGAAATTTAATTTTTCTACATTGACCGACCGGAGATCGAACCCGGGACCTCAAAGGTAACACCACCAACACCAAGTCCGGTATGCTCGTCTCTCAGCTACGGAGTTCGTCATTGTCGTCAATGTAATTTAATTTAGTAAAATACATTACATTAAATTGTACCATTCTAAATGTATTTTTCCATTATGTGGTGTGCATTATAGATAACCTATTCTATTACAAATTTGATGTCTTTGGTCATTGTTTAAACCGTCTATTTTTGTAGAATAAAGAGGGTACTTTTCGTCTCATGTTTATACATTTTTGGTGATATACTCATGAGAAGAACAACATGTAGACGCCTCTCCATTGTTCAACTGAATACTTTATCTTTACTATCATCATTCATTTCAGCCTAAGGACGTCTACAGCTGAACATTGGCCTCGGCAGACGGATTGGCGAGCGCAGTTTTTTGTAAGTGCCGTGTGGGGACGGCCTTAAAGAATACACTTCCCCACCGCCTACAGGAGGCGTGTCGTAAGAGGCGACTAATTTCTGTAGCACGAGACGGGTAGCAGCATCTACGTGCGAAATCTTATCTTTACTATACATTGACAATCAAAGTGGGGTTAGTAAAACGTCCTTTCTATAGTTACGGAAAAACGTACGTAACGTTTCGTTCTTAGTACAATAATATTATTATCGTCGTTTCGTACAAGTTTCTATAGATTTAATCCGTTTCGCACTCGTTCATAATTTATTAATAACGAATTAAACCACGATGAGCTTACAATGACATTTTGCGGTCGTTTTGAGGTTCACTTAATTAAATTTTAACGTTCGTTCCCGCGAATTTTATATCAAAACGAGTGAACATTTTACATATTTATAGAGATTTATCTGCAAAATACATTGGAGTTATTTGGCGAGAGTGATGATTTTTGCAGACATACCTATTATAATTGTAAAATTATTTATGGAAAAGGCAAACCATTTTATTAAAATTTACATGAAACTATATAGGATGTCCACCTACAAGGTGAACAGACGACCTGGTAAAGGTAGCAAGAAGACGCTGGATGCAGGCCGCTTCCAACCGGCCAATCTGGAAGTCAATGAGAGGTCTAATGTTCAGCAGTGGACGTCCTATGGCTGAAATGATGATGATGATGATGAAATGAAACTTGTGTGTATTTAATCACTAATGTGTATATATGTGGAAGCGCCATATTTAATTTAATTTGTGTAATAAAATTAAATGAAAAAAGTCCTTCCTAGCACTCTGTCTCGCTCTTATTCGTTGTATAAGCTATGATTCTAGATATAGTTATTACCACAGTACTCAAACTCAAGTTGTTTAATGCAATCATATATCGCTATACTATGATGTTGTGTGATGTTGTCCAATATTTATACTGAGTTATAACAACTTTAAATCCCAGAAGTAACTAAAGTACGTAAGCCAAAAATCTCATTATACTAAAACCCAAAGCTCTCTGTTCTAATTGCGTCAAACATAAAGAAATTATATAGAGAATCCACAATTTGGGCTGAAGTGGGTCCAATACACAAATCGACTTTTATAAGTAATGAGCTGAGATTTCGTGGGAAATCTCCTTAAAATTTAGACGTCCCCTTTTAATTTTGAGTTCCCGCAGGACCGGGGAGCAACTAGGGATTTCCCGGGATTTCTTTTAGCATTTTTATGCCTAGTAAGAATCCTTTTTGCTGGGAAGTCGTTAATTTTTTCCGTTTTATTTTTTATTTATCTAACATCAACGGAGGTTCTTTGTCTTTTTGTGAGAATTCAAAGGTTTTTGAATTAAGAACGCCTGTTCTAATGAAAATAATAAATTCATTTCAAAAAGTGTAACGGTTCAGTGTAACATAAATAAACGAGTAAACCTATTATAATGACACACCCGTTTTTAAAATCTTTTTATAGCTGTCAGGTTGTATGGCGTTGACAGAGACAGATAGATGTTCTAGTCCCATACTTAACTCGTGTGTGCGCAAGTGGACCTTAGTATACTTTCGATACCACTGCTAGGCAAAGGTCTCCCCCAAAAGTGGCATTATTCATAAATATTTTTCATAAAAACATATCTAATTTAATTCGTAATTTTTACTTAATTGTAAAAAAACATTTATTTAGTTTACCTATGATAATTATTATTAAGTTATGTCGTCACACTTTTGCCCTTCGCGTTCCACTTACCTACGGTAGACCGGAAAAAAAATGGAAAACAATAAGGAAAAATTTTAGTGGCACGCAAAGGGTTGATGAATTGCGTTTTGACAGCCCTTAAAAAGTATATCATTTGATTCATCGTGTCAACTACACCATTGGAAAGCGCATAATTTAAAATTAGATACACTCACTCAAAAGAACATCCTATCTTCAGTTCAACGAATTGAGCCGTTATCAGAATCAAACATAACTTTTATATTGGTCTATCTCACTTCAGAAACCACAGATTGAAACCCCGGATATAGGAAGCCGTATTTATTAGGGATCGCATCGTAAAAGCCGCTATCTACAGTTTTTACTGCCTCATTCAAGAAACATAAATAATTCACACACTGGATGGTATTGGGAGTATTGGAGCCATGGCATCATTGAGGTTTTCATCTTCTGCGGTTTTGGTAAAGGTGTTATGTAAATGTGTATCAGTCTCTGAGATATTTAATCGATAATTCAATATAAACAGCACTGTTACTTAGAGAATTTTGCAGACATAAAACCTATGAGCTCGAAAGCAGGTCCATTGTTTAATCACTAAACCTTCTACTGGTTTGTGTTAGACTTTTGAACTGCAATGCAAATCTTTGCGTCACTACATAGATCGGGTTGTTGAATAAATGTCGCGGAAAGAAAGAACCATAAACAATAACAAAATTTTAGATTTATCTCTTCTTCTTCATCTATACGGTCAATCCCGGTTGCGTCCAAAGCTATTGCTTTGGAGCCCAGGGTCCGCTTTCCTTGATTTACTCCTCCACTTCGCACGGTCTTGAGCGTCTCTAGTTGTGAGATAAAAATTTTAGATTTATCTATTTGATTGTATTTGATTGGCTTAAACAAGAGTTGACAATGGATAGTTAGAAATACAATCGATGGTTAATAATTTAGGACTAGATTGACAGCCAAATTGTTTACGCAACATTATAATGTTTGGATGTTGCATGTTGCGAGTATCAAGCACCTTCGATGACAAGATATATTTCAGGGAATGTAAATAAATACCAAATGTATCAAATGCTAATCTTAATCCTGAAGTCTACGCAAACAAAATGGCCGTCTTAGCTAGTTTAAGCTAAAGCTAATACAATATTCCACCCACTATCGGTTCGGATTCCCATAAATCCAAACGCGGACTTCCACTGTATCTTAGTTTGCTGTTTATTCTGAGCGTGCTATAACGGATATTAAACTTCTGTTATACAGCATATTGGGACTCAAAGTGTACTATGTTTTCTCTGTTGTTGCAAATTTTAAATCAGTTTTTATGCAATACTAGCTGTCCCGGCAAACTTCGTAACGCCTCAAAATATTTTTTTATTTTAATTTTGTAATATTTTATTATTTATCAGAATAAATTATATAATAACTATTCGGGGCGGAGACGAATCCAACAAACCAAAGATCATAAAAATCGGTGCAGCCGTTTTCGACTAACTAACCCGACTTTGTTTTATATTTATATAGATTAGACATTCAATTTCCATATTTTTAGCAAATAACCATCTTATTCTTAGAAAGCAAAACCTTGCAAGATCTTGTCGTTTTCTAGCGAGTCCAGGTTTTCCTTATGTCAAATTAAAATTAAGTAATTTAACTATCTTTTGAGAATTTGTGACTTTCAACTAAAAACTAGAACATAAGAGGCAGAGTAAAATGGCCCAATAAAAGGCTTCAAATCGATCACCCTGAAACAATTGGCAAAACTAAATCCGACGCTCTTCAAACCCAAAATGATTTAAACGAATTGAACTAACAGAAAAACCAAACCAAATGTTTATTCTGGTGAAGAGAAAATGTTAAAAAAGCCTTTTAAAGCGAACCAGCTCGCACGAGGTATCTAAACGGTGAATAAAACAAATCTGTCTTCGTAGCGTTTAGCTCTTATTTCCATCCACTTCTCAGCTATTTCCTAGTTTGCTTGTGGTGCAAAGTTGAGGGTATGGCGAACAATAATACTACTTCTTTTACTAATATTTTTTGCCATACCCTCAACTTTTGTAATATTTTATTCACGTGTCTCTCTTGCAAATAAAGTCGCTGCCTTTGTGCATTTACTGAAAAATAGGGGTTTGAGATTCTTGTAATAAAATATTTGTTACAACTCTACTATAACCTAAACACTCTTGGTTAAAACGTCTTACCTAATTGATTTTGTAATGAATACATAATATAAACTTGATTAGATTCAGTCACTGCACATTTTGTGTTTGGATTAGACACCAGATAAATTCTTAATTGCTGAACATACTTTGAAGTTTGGTCAGAGTTCCTATGCATTTGATTTCAATAAACCTTTTTACCTTACTTTATTCAGAAAATTGGCTTTCCAAAATGCTCCCTGTGTCTTGCACCAACCCCCCGACCATTTCCCCACTCATGCCGTCCTACGACATGCCAAGCGCGCCAACTATACCACCGTCTTGCATTCTTTGCGATGTACCACGATGGTAATATCCTCAGACACAGCCGATGAAATATAGAGCAACATTAAACGGAGGACATTTGGAATCATGAAAGCAGAAACTGCAAGGAAAGAAATGGGGATGTACGAGTATTAAAAGAAATGAAAGCTAAAGTTTACAAGAAATATTGAAATATTTGTAGATTATTTCTTGTGTTTTTAGAAGTGGTTGCAGCTGAGTAAAAGTCATACCTTACATTCTTGGGTTGTGAATTCTAACCTCAGCAGCAGTACCTCTTAATTCTATAAAAGTGGAAATTCTGGATAAGTGACAAGTCAAATTCCACTTGCTTGGCGGTAAGAGAATTTTTTCTTTGAGAGAAACAGCGGTGTGAGTTGACACTATATGTGTAACATAGTCTAGTTCTAGGTAGTTCTAAGTAGGTGCGTGCTTAATTTTTACTGTACCACTTAACACTGCTAAAATAAATCAATCGAACAAACTTGAGGAGCTGTACCTATCGCATATATAACATAGCCCATAGACAAGGAATGACATTTATTTTGTTCCACAAAAATTCCACCAATCTGTGGTTGTACTGTTTTTGTAGGGGCGAAGTTACCAGGACTTGTCAGTTTATACAAATGAAAGTGAAAAAGCATTAACGTGTTTCGAAAAAACGATGATCCGCATACTGCTCTATAGGGAAAGTGCTCCATGACCTATTGTAAAGATTTCTTGACGAAAACGCAAAGTGCAGCATACTTTTTAAGACAGTTTCGTCGTTAAAAGACCGTATTTATAAGTTCCGTCTAGCAGTACCTTGGTACCTGTAATTTAACATATAACACGACCAGGAACTTGGTCTGAGTTATCGGATTTTCTTCAGTGCAGGTGCACAAAAGGTAAGTATTTACTCGCCTTTTGTGCCTCAGCTTGAGATAATGAACCAAAGTCACAGTCCTTTGTGTTTTAAAAGGTGAGGGTGAAAAATTAAAACTCCTATTGGAATAAAGATTTTCATCCGAACTGGGAGGGAGGGCAGCTGTCAGATTTTTAGTATTAGACTGTTTTTATTTTATCCCAATTATTTTGACAAATTGCTTATTATCGATTTCAAGAAACAGTGATTGCTTAAAACATAATAAGAATAAATAAAATCTTCGAACAATTACATCAACCCAACCAAATCCCTAACTAACCAAAGATAGGTACTCTTTATTGCACACCATACAAGTAAAATACACATTATTTTTACAGAAAGATGTACAATTTAGGCGGTCTTATCGCTAATAGCGAAGCTTGTACCACAGTTTATATATTTGTACTATGGCGACTAGACAATGAATAAACATTCATAAATACATTTATAAACCCATGACTTAGATAGAAAATGCTCGTGCTCATCATACAAGCACTTAAATCGTGTCCATCTTTATTCCGTAAAAATATGTAGTTTTATACCAGGACCAGAATAGTCAAATAGTTAGAATTATTATAATATTGGACAACATCACATGCATTGCTCTGATCCTAGGTTAAATAGCCAAAGCATTTATGTCAAAAAAATCTGAAATAACGACGGTACCACATTACCCAGACCCGAGACAATATAGAAAAAATAGTTTTCTACGTAGACACGGATTCGAATCGCCATCTTTGAGGACCCCCTCAAAGATGGCGACGTCAAGTCCGGCGTGTTCGCCTCTCGGCTACGGAGTATGACGCATTTGACATGTGTCATAGGCTTACTATAAAAGGGGCGTCAAGTTTTTTAAGTTAGAATACTTTTTCAGTATCTGATTCTTGTTCTCTCTCAGTTTTTAATTCTCATCTTAAAGTGCCTCTTTTAGGCCGGATTCGACCAAGCTGGTGTAAGTTTTAACTTAAGAGTTTACCACTGCTTAATCTAGAGTAAGCTGATTTTTCATTCTACCAACCACTAATCTATGAAAAATATTAAAACGGGCGATTTTGACAGTGTGTAAATTAAACTGAGAATAAGTAAATGTCAAAGTTGTCACTTGTCAAATCCACTCCTGTCACCTCGAAACTGACATGTTGTCAACATCTAGCATTGACACTCTATTATCCTACAAAATTAAAATGTTGTGGCATTTCAAGTCAACCTAGAAGAAATGGATTACATGGATTTTGGTAGGTTTATCAATTCGTTGATCGTTCACTCTTGAACTACAGAATAACAATACTGAGCATAGTGTATTGCTCAAAAAACGTAATCGAACTTATCCAAGGGTAAATTCAAGGTGTAAAATTATACCCGTAATAGTTATTCTGGTATAGCTTTGTGTTTGGTCGAATCGGCCCTTAGGCTACTAGTATCTGAACTTCTCCTTTTTTGAGGTATATTAATTGTATTTAAATGATACCAGTTTTTAATATTCAGATTGTAGAGCAACATAACGTAAACTCAATATAAGAACTCCCGAAACTTCTAGCACTCTTCCAACTGTAAATTAGAATTGAATCAGCCGACTGTGCAGCTTATTTGAGGGGGGTGCCCTAGTCAGTGGGAGCAAATCATCCGAGAATCGCTTAACGTACTTATTTCCATTCCAGGCTATTTCACACGTTCAACTCAGCCATTGCTGACGACATTTTGGTGGACACACGGGCTGGTATTTAGGACAGCATCATTTATATATTGTCCACCCACAAGGTGGACAGACGACCTGGTAAAGATTGCAGGAAGCCGCTGGATGCAGGCCGCTTTCAACCGGCCAATCTGGAAGTCACTGATTTAGGGCTATGTTCCGTAGTTCATTATGTATCTTGGTTTTGTAATCACGGTTAGTGTGACGATTATGTTAGGTAAGCTCGCCGAAAATCCACTCGGGCAAAAATCGGCTAAATGATTGATGTGTGTGTTGAAATATTTTTTTCTCTGTATAGCAGAAGATATTCTAATTTGCAATAAATAAATACGCGAGCTAGACAACACACAAATTGCCACTGTCTCAAAGTAAGCAAATTGCATCTTTGTGTTACGATTACGAGGTACAGACAACAGCTCGTCAACCTACCACTTGCTCTCATCCTAGCTGTATATACTGTGTCCTAGCACTCTTCCAACTGTTAATTAGAATCAACTATGCAGGGGGGTCCCTTAGTCAGTTGGAGCAAAAATCAAATTTTCTCAATTGATATTGATTTCTACATGTCTTAAGGTTGAAAATCGGTTCATTGACGTTTTACTTTTTGGGTAGGTTGACCTGCCGTTGACTGTACAGCAATGAGTTTTGACAGTAGCGTCTCCCACAAACTAAGGCTCGAGCCAAAATTAAAAAAACAAAAACTGACCGGAATCTAAAATCTGAACGCGTCTTTCGTCTTGTTCGTCTCCAAACACATTAAGACTTGCCCCTATTTTAAAAAAAAACTAAATTGACCGAGAATTAAACAACAAAAGTGTCCTGCCTTTTGCGTTCAAGGCGATTAATTACCGCGTCCCTCTATTAAAAAAAACATTGGTCAGCGTATCAAATGCTGACCAATGATTTTTTTTTAATCGATAAAATCGAAAAAGAACATTGTTTATCTTCAGTGCATCTTCTTCATTGTTTTCTTAAGTTGCTGGATGCCACAGAGAAGAGGATCTTCTAATACAAGTTTTATCTGAACTTAAAAGAAGCTATACCAACCCTTGTAATGTAATGTATTTAAAAGTTGAATAAAAAATCATTTCTTTATTATTATTATTTAAGATACAAACGTGCTCGATGAAATATATGTCTGTGTGTACTACCTAAATAGGAATCTCAGAAAACAGCGAGTCTGAGGGCGATCGAGCGTGAACTACATTCATATGATGTTCCCGGATCGGCGCGATTACCAAATTGATTCTAGACTTGGAGTTTCCTCGAGGGTCTGATGTTTACTCTTCATTGGTTTGGATTTTGAGAACTAATAAGCTTTATTTACTCGATGAAGCGAATGTTTCTGATACATTTAATTACCAAATTATGCACTATATTATGTCTTTCAGTTCTGGATACCAAACAAAACAGAGATGCTAAAGTATCAAATCAATATTCCGATATCGATTGTTGACCTTGAAAATAAATAATTAACAAATATTAGACAATATCACATACATTGCTCTGATCCCATAGTATCCAAAGCACGTGTGTTACAGAAATCAAAAACTACTTTTACTATGAATGCTAAACCAAATGTAAGCTGTGGAGAAAAAACAAAATAAGCTTAAAGGTCTGAAATAATAATATCACTGATTTAGAGGAAACATTCTTAACTGAACAAAGGTGCCATCTTTTCTTTTAATACAATATACAGCAATTCGTTTAAGAGAACTTAAACAGCTTTCAAATTAAAAAACAACACTAAAGAATTCCAATCACTAGAAAATTATTAAACGATAACAAAGGCGTCTAAGAAGAAGCGAAAAACTCACTTTTCAAATGACATCTCGATTTTCCAAACACAATAGCTAAGCCAATATCAAATGTTGCCCAGACAAGTTTTTAAAGGGAAGAAATTATTTTCTCCGTGCAGTATTTTTCTCTTCGCTGTCAAGAAAGACAAAAGCGATGCTATGTAATTGGAAATAACGTTTTGTGGAACGAAAAATGAATTTATGTAAAAGGAAATGAAACGAAACGTGACTAGGTCAAGTTTCACATAAAGATAAAAAATTATTTCTGGATTTGGTAGTTCTAAAGTAGATTTTTTTTAAAAATTTGAATAGAAAGAACAATGTAGATCAGGAGTGCATGTGATTTTATGTATTCTTTGCAGAATTTCTTTCACAAAATATTTTTTTCTTCGTTTGTCTTCTTCATTCTTATTCTTCATCATAAAATTTACGGACTTGCTGGAACAGGACAACCTGACATCTACCAGAAATTGTGCGCGCCATTAAAAATAAGGTGGATTACCCGCTCTTTAGTTACCAACTTTGCAAGATGAGACTTAAGAGCTTTAATGAAATGCTTCTTCACTATCAAAAGTAATTTTTAATTTTTCAAATCGTTCATAGTGTGATGTAAATTAGAAAATATTGAGCATCCAAAATAATGGATAGTATCAATACTATCGATAATATTGCTGTTCTGTACATAAATACTATAGGCCAGCTATCGGTAGACTATCGTCTGGCTTTAAGTTTTGTTTTTTGCAATTACAAATATAACTTATTTTAGATAATTCCGCCTCAGGTGGCGGTCGATTTTTTTCAAGTGTTGTATCATCTTAGATAATAATCTTGCTACCGATATTTGACTATCGATTGGCTACTGTCAAGTTCGCAATTCGCAACCACTGCTGAATACTCAGTTGCGAGGTACAAGCAGCTAAAGACAGAAATCGCTAAACCGTCTTTCATACAGAGGTCTGCCACAAACAAATTGGTAAAGGGGAGACCAAGGAATTAGC
The DNA here is from genome assembly GCA_963576865.1 of Anania hortulata. Taxonomy (NCBI): domain Eukaryota; kingdom Metazoa; phylum Arthropoda; class Insecta; order Lepidoptera; family Crambidae; genus Anania; species Anania hortulata. The sequence continues at coordinate 869,857 of OY756408.1, read as the reverse complement.
TAAGCTATGCATTTTGCATGACTGTAGTCATAGAGCAGAACCACAGTCAATGGCGCATACTGTGATACCCGATCTGCCCTGCTACTTGCACGATAGACGACATAAATAGAGCGATGAGAAAAGCCGTAGTCGTAGTCAAATTATGGTTGGAATCCTTTGAGAAAACAGAAAAACATACATATCCTTAGGATTCTTTCTCGCATTTTCAAGTGGCAAATTGTGACAGAAAACTAACGTAATCGATACAGCTCAAAGGATAAAGAAACTATAGTGGCATATTTGCCGTAGAACCGATAACCGATGGAGTAGACGTGTTCTTGAATTAAGACCGTGACTAAGCAAGCGCCAGCGTGGAGCGCCCTCCAACAAAATGGAGCGACGATCTACGCAACACAGTGGATGGAAAAGAATAGCTTAAGGTCGGGCTCAGTGGCATTAGGAAAGGCCTATATCGAGCAGTGGACTGATGTGGGCTGATTATGATGATGATGAAATTCACATGTGATGTGATGAAGGTCACACCATGGCAGAGAATTGAATAAACAATGTTACCCCTGACAAAACCAATGCTCAAACCACGGAGCTAGCCAGTCATGTGTTCTCTGGAGGCTTTTCCACATATCCTTCCCGCATTGCGATGCACCGGTGATGCCATTAAGCATGATTGTATTAGCTGCATCTCAGGTGTCAATTATGGCGCGTGGCGCGTGCTCGTTGTCGATTGGAAATTCGGTTGCACGAATTAAGTGCAGCTTTGCTAGGATTGGTTGGAGCTGGATAGATTGATATTACATTACAAGTATGCAAGTATGATTTGAAGTTCAAATTTAAGGTTTATTGACTATCAAGTATTTCAAAGTAAATGCAATAAATATTAATGTTGATATCTAAAAATATTGTTGTTTTTAACCACAAAGTGTCGTGCCAACAGGAGGCGTGTCGTAAGAGGCGACTAATTCTTGTAGCACGAGACGGGCAGCAGCTTTTGCATTCGAAATATTATAAGAAATTGCGCTCGACTACCCGCCTACGCCCAAGCGTAGCGAGTATTGGCAATCCCCCTCGATGATAGGTCATTGGGGGAGGCCTATGTTCAGCAGTGGACGTCTTATGGCTGAAATGATGATTAAGATGATAACTACAAAATATTGAATTTTTCTACGTTATATTTAAGTAGGTATATAGGTATAAATACAGTTATAAATAGTAAAGCCAAGACCCTTAAATAAAGACGAATTACTTACACCTTTTTAAATCAGTTGTGTTAATTAAGAATACAAATGACATGCAATTAGCAGAACAAACATAAAAATCTTTCTAGTCCGCAAATTAGGAGTTAGGAAGAGATCAGATAAATCTCAGAGCCTTCAGTATAATTAGTTATTTAAAACGAAAATTTTAAAAATTAGAAACGTTTAATGTACTTTTGTTAAAACAGAATTAAAAATGTATCAAGTTTATAGTTACAAGAAAATGTGACTTGGAATGGTTAAAATAAAAAAAATAAAAAAACCATGGTCGATTCGACCGAATTTGAAATTCACTATATCTATATCTATATATTTTAAGTTAAGCCAAACTACTTACTACTTGGGTCTACCTACCTACTTAAGCTTCTACCTCGCTCCATATCATTACAATTTCAAATGTAAATGTCTCTGATCTTCCTTCCCATTTTTCTTTTCGCCGTTACCCGGTTTTTAGTGGAGACAGCCAGTTCTAACCGGATCTGTCCGGCTAATCGACGATTTGTTCCGCGCGTTGTCGTCAGACATTTTGCGTCTTTTTGTTCATTTCTTTCTTTGCTTTTTCAGGGAGATAGTTAATGGGGACCAAATTTAGAAGACTTTGAGGTTTGTTTGTCAATGTTTTGGTTTTTGACACACTCAAATTTGAGACGTTTTCTTCTTCTGTGCCATTAAATTATAAGTATTAATATAATGTTAAGACTTGACTCCTTATATAAAGATCCCGGTTAAATTGTTTTAATGGCATGATGACTTTTAAATATTAGCATTCGTATATAATTATGATTTTAGTAAGAGATAATGATTGCGCATTTCTTCACATGGTCTATCTGTTATTTAAATAATATCATTAAAATCTGTTTTGCTGTGTTTATGGTTGACTAGCAAAGTCCGTGAAAATAGAAATTTATTTTAACAGTGTCGTGAAATCGGGTCAAAAACAAAATATACGTATATAACTATTTTTAAATTAATAAATCACTATGATACCTCGTACTTATCTTAGTTTTAACATTTTTGATCATAAGTCATTGCCACTAATATTTATCTTGTCCGCAAAACTACCGTGCATCCAGGATTAAGTGGTCAACCGATCCAGCAGTAATGAGGTGATTTGAGGGCTCTATTTGCACCTAATGGAGGTTGTTATGTACTCGTACCCTAGAGAGTTCCAAGGGCAATAAAAATGCATTGCTGAGATTGTAAATTTGAAATTGTTAGCACTGCTTTCTGAGTTCTGTTGATTAAAAAGACATGTGTAACGAGTTCTGTTGCGTTTTCATTCAATTCAATTCAATTCAATTCTTTATTGCTTTTCCACAATGTACATAAAGGTCTTAATAATTAAAATACAGATCATCATGGGCCTTGTCTGGCACAGCAACACAGTATATAATAATACAAAGCATGTATTTTATATGGTTATGTACTATTAAAGTAAAGGCATAAGTTAAACCTATAAAAACATATATTATTACTAAGTATTATTACTTAGTTTTAGTTTTACTTTTATTTATTTATTCACCATGAATAAATGGCCAACACAATGATTAAGAATAAGAACAATAATATTTGATTGCAAAAAAACATGGTAAATTTAGGTCTTTTGAGGCATAAAACATGAGCGTTCATGTTTTGCTAATTCATAATAGCATGCCAAATTCTACAATAAATTAAAATATAAAAATTACCCATTAACAATAAATTCACTAAATAGATTGAATTAAACATGAAAATTAGAACGAAATAATCGCACAATTCAAACACTATAAACATTACAATTAAGAAATTTGAATTACATTGAATTGAATTTACGAAAGAGAAGCTTTTTTCACACTGGGCAAATATCACGCTGTGTTTTTTATTTTTATTTTTTTACACATTATAGACATACATATATTTCAATGCAATAGAATACTCTGAAGACATATTTTTGAAGCAATATAACTTCAATTCGCGTACGATGTGAATTCTTAGAGAATCGTAAATGTCGTAATACGATTCTTGGGATATTGTAGTTATGCGAATTCGAATTCTCTTGCTACAAAAATACGTATCCTGATCTTTTTCATTAAATACGAGTAATAGCTTTCCCATGACTCTTCAGTCACATTTCTACAGTCATTAGGTACTTCACAACCCAATAAACTCCCCTTTTCTGTTGATCGTACATTACATCCTTTCTTAATCCAACCTCTGCCGACGGTACCATTAAACAAACACGCACTTTGACAAATCGTTGCCTTGTCAGCGAATGGCTACCCTGATTGATGTCCTCTTAAGATAGACAAGGCTGGTGTTGTGAATTTATCGATTGATTTTTTTTTTGTCGGTAGAATTCTATGCGCTAAATTATACCTACTTATACTGCTGCGTTCCATATTAAGAAAATGCTCTGCGGCAGTACAAGCAGAGAAGACTTAGACATTATTAAAATGTTATTAACACTATGTAAGGCAAATAAAACAGATCTATTTCATTCGGTTGCCTATATCAATCATCGGTTATTTAGTAACTTTAACCTAAATGTTCGACACCAGACTATTAATAGTCAATAACTTTTATGAGTTAGCTGTTATGAACGTCAAACTGCAGGTAGGCTTACATCATCAATATTCTTGCTACTGATAAAGGCATTAGATTAAAGGGTGTGGTTTTATACATTCTCCTTTCTTTTATTTGGAGGCTGTCTGAAACAACCAACTTGTACACCTATGTTAACCTTAAATAAAATAATGAACTTAAGTAACTGTTTTGGTGGTATTGATGGCGCAAGAAATACTAATAATATTACATGCAGTGTTTACGAGATTATCGATATCTAAACTATCGACATTTACACGTCACTAGACATGGATAAATCTATCTGATGCACTGGTGTGTTCAAGGTATTCGGAACAAGAAAACGGATCAGATATTCGGATTCCGTGTCTTTTTTCCAAATAAACGATGTAGCGTTACAGTAGTTCCAATCCCAGGATTGATGTCCGAACGTTTGGGATCGAGTAATCGGCTAATATCGGACCAAATAAAGAGTTTTAGATGTTTACAGATTATGCTGACCTTTTCTAAGATTGGATACGGTAGACTTTGAAAGAAAACTAAATGAAATAGGTATGTAATAAATAGGTAACTACTAACTTTGATATTTAAGTTTATAAATTAAATGCCTTCATGCGAATCGTTAAGCATCACACCTCAGCAGGATTGTCGTATCTAGTAGCCATCGTAAATGTAACATAGTATTATTGTAAAATTTAATACTAAATTTATAAATTGAAATTATAAAAGCGTAGGCACACCCGATGTTATGCGCCTGATAAAAACAACATAGCAATAAAAGTTTACAGTTGCATTGCTTGAATAAAACATGTAGGCGCTTTCTTTACGGGCTACTGTTTAGACTTTACGACTGTTGTTGTGGTACAAATAAGATACGTTTTGATTTAAATATTTATTAGATAACCAGGCCTTTATTGTTTTAGACCCCTGATTTTAGAATTTTAAAGATGTAGGTATCTCTTAGATATATAACTGCACATACCTACATTAAGCCGGTTTTTTTTATAGATATTAGAATCATGTTTTGGCTAACGTCTTTAAATTTCATAATTGAGTTCTGTCAACCGATCCGAAAATAATAAGCCAGCTTTGAAATGACAATACCTCTTTGTTCAACTTCACCTAACCATAACCATTAACGGTTAAAAATTACTGTTTGTACATTACATTTCACACATGCAGTATAGTTCCCAAGGGAGAATGCGAGCTGTTTGCCCCGGTCCGTCTAGACCGGGGTATAATTTAGCCCGGACCATTGTTAAGGGTTAAATATGAAGAGATTTGCACACTAGATTTAATTAAATAGTTAGTGCTTTATACATGAAACTCTTTGGTGTACTAAATCGTCCAGTAATGCCCTGGCTTCTGTCCAGTCCAGGGCTGGTCATCTATGTAAATAAAAATTAATGTTTTTAGTTTGTTTGCTATGCGTTACTAAATCATTGATCAGATTGTGATAACACTTTGGTAGGGACTTCTGAGGACGCCCGAGAGGGTTTTTGAATTAAATTGAAGACCGCGCAAACGATGTCGCGGGCAACAGCGAGTGTAAAATGAAAATATTTAAGGAAACTTACTTTTACAGAATCGTTATCTTAATTTATAGTATGTACGGGACCTCTAATGCGAAATTTGTTTAGGGATGAAATCATTGATATAGAGTTTTGTCACTGGGTGAAGTCAATTAGAAAAGTTTACAATCTTCGAGAAAATAGCGATAACTTTTTATTCGTTTTGAAGTCTTCTGTAGGAAACGTATTTCTAGGTGCAGTTCATTAAAAAAAAATTGACCTTTTACAAAGTTGAGATGGGATAAAAATATTACTTATAATAAAATTAAAATATAGTGAAGGTTACTAATAACCACACTGGACTTATAGATTACAACAATTTCATTAATTTAATAAATAGTTTTCACAATCACACCAATTATCTAGTCCCAAACTAAGCAAAGCTTGTACACATACAAACATTTGCCCCTTGCGGGATTCGAACCCGCAACCGCTGGCTTTGTAGTCCGGAGCGCGAACCACTAACCAGACGGTCGGTTATGAAGTCAATTATTAAATAGACTTCTCAAAACGATGTTGATTGTATGATTGTTGTAACTTGTTTATTTATTCACGATAAAATAAACGAAGCATAAAACTGTTTGAATTAGTCTTTAATATAGTTTCTTATTTTATTCTCTGTGCCCACAAACCCCTGTCCCACGACACCCACGAAGAAAAATCTGAACGAGGCGACTAACAAAGCAGTCCATGAAAGAATTTAAAAAAGTAATATCGATGGGGCAGAAAGGTTCTGGAATGGAGGCCACGTACCGGCAAGCGCAGCGTAGAACGTCCACCTACAAGGTGGACAGACGACCTGGTAAAGGTTGCAGGAAGCCGCTGGATGCGAGCCGCTTTCAACCGGCCAATCTGGAAGTCACTGGGGGAGGCCTATGTTCAGCAGTGGACGTCCTATGGCTGGAATGATGATGATGAATATCGTAGGACGTCATGTCATGATCAAACAAAACTACTATCAGTGCATAGAGTCAAAGCGTAAAGAAAATTCATAGCAAACTATCAGTTACTTCAATCAAAAACTATCTAAGATGCAATCATTCGCCAGGACAGATGTCTAGATTGGAAAATGTCCAAGATTTGAATAGGGTTATCTTCTGAGATACTTATTGACCAATGGTCACGGTAGTAAATCACGATGCAACTTGACAATGCTTTAGATGAATGTAACAACAAAAATAAGCATTCTTCATTTCTATTCTGTGTTTTTTTGCGAGATCGAATCAGGAATAAGAAGATTACGTAAACGAACAAAAGTCGCTGACATAGCCCGACGGATTAGCAAGCTGAAGTGTCAGTGGGGCACATAGCACGTAGAACTGACGGCCGATAGGGCAGAAAGGTTCTAGAATGGAGGCCGCGTACAGGCAAGCGCAGCCTAGGACGTCCACCCACAAGTTGGACAGACGATCTAATAAAGGTTGAAGGAAGCCGCTGGAAGCAGGCCACTTTCAACAAGCCAATCTGGGAGTTACTAGGGCCTATCTATGTTCAGCAGTGGACGTCCTATGGCTAAAATGATGATGATAATGATGATTCCTGCAATATGACGTTTTTCTTGCTTCATGGTCAGGTGGAAAAAAAAAATATTTTAACCCGTTAACATCCAAGCGGTCTCATGAGATCGCATAAAAATAGAATTTCTATTTTGTCTCATTTATGTATGCTTGTCAAGTTGTCAGTTAATGCAATGTAATCTGTAGGACTTGTTTTATTTAAATAATTTATTACAATGAATGTATAATTATTTACAAATTGTAAATATTTTTATAATTTTTAGAATACTACAAAAAGAGATTCACTAGTTCATTAAATTTAGATTATATTTTGTATAATACCTACCTACCTATAGATAGCTTAAACTTTGAGAGAGGTCAAACAATAGTTAATAATGTAACAGTTCTTATATTAAATTCGTATGTACCTTTTATTATATTACTAGCTGTCCCGGCGAACTTCGTACCGCGCCCATTAATACATTTTTTTTCGTGAATATTTCAGTGTTTTTTTTAGTTATTCTGCTATTCGGGGTGAAAACAAATTCAACAAAACAAAGATCAAAAAATCGGTCCAGCCGTTCTTGACTTATAAATGGTGTAACTAACACGACTTTCTTTTATATACATATATAGATTATGTCGTCTATGTATTTTTGGTGTAAGGCATAACGATCCTACTTCACGGAATACAGACCAAAACACAAGTCGCCAAATCGTCACAAATAAATGCGTATCTCAGAAACTGTGAGTTAGCAGATTACCCGCGGCCGCAAGGGATACGCTACTTAAACAGGGATTAGTCCGAATCCCCCTTATCCCCCCCTCTTTTATTTCCGGTTCCGAGGCGGACGTCCGTCAGCGAGCTAAAAAAATTCACGAGACAAATTGTTTTGCTGCGCCAAATTCCGTCTTTAGCAATCGTGATAAAGTAGAATTTGCAATGGTCGTGGATCTTTGAGTTGAAAAATGCAAAAAAGTATTTTTGGATTTTTACGGAGAGTTCAGTGGGTTAAGTAGTTTTGAAATATAAAAAGGAGGTTTCCGTATTTAATTTTAGGTCGTGGAAATTGCTATGTAGGGTTTTCAAAGCGTGTATATAATATAACGCAGCTTAAAATATGATCATCATCATTAGTAAAAGTCAGTTCCCTGTGAACATCATATGCACCTTCCAATGTCCGCCACTAAGCCCGATCCTCGGCTGTTTTTTACACTCCCGGTCAGCAGTTTTGCGTACCTATATGATTGCTTCATCTTGTTGGATTGTTGCCAGCATATGATAATATCATATCGTAAATATATATTATCACAACACTACGTTTTAAGCAGAAGTGAGCCCTTTGACACTTGATTACATTTGCCGATGACTTTATAAACGATGGGGTAGAATTTTTTTTTGACGCTATCAGCGTCTTAGGAAGTGCAGCGCACTTTAGAAATGGGCTAGTTTCCTGGGTCAAAAAAAGACTATTCTATTTATACCGTCAGTCAGATTATCAAAAAATATTGAACCCATATTTTGTCTTTTGTTAATCAAACAAAAAATCCGAAGATAAAGTGCATCAAAGTGAGCACGTGACGTCACGCCTTGCTAGAAAGAGTCGCAAGGCGTTACGCGGAACTCTAACGGGCTATATCTTCATCATTTTTTGTTTGATTGAGGAAAGAAAAAATACGTGTCCAATATTTTCTGTTAATCTAACTGACGGACTAATTAGATTTTTTTAGGAAACTAGCCCATTCCGTGTTATTCAAGATATTAGCAGTGGCTCGTAGTAATCGTAACGAAAACTAAAGAAGACGTGGGAGTAAAAAGTACACATTGACTAAAAAGTAAATTTAATAGTAAAACAGTAGGCAGTAGGTCAATTGTGCAAGTGCGAATCCTTACGACGTTTAGACATAATAATATCATCCGCAACTAAAGCTCTTTGAACACTTAGTGATACAGGGTAGAGTGGAAGGTCAACGTTCTCGCGGCCGATCACCCACAAGATGGACAAACCTTATAAAATCTTCTACGAATCGTTCCGGGATTGTTGAGTGTGCCCGCAGTGCCCCGAATAGAGAAAGATGGAGAAGTCTTGCAAAAGCCGCAACCAACTTATCAGACAATCCATAACCACGACCACTCCGCCAGGAGTGTACGGCTAAGAACAAGAAGGCATAACTAAACAATTAATAATATAAATAAATATTGGACAACATCACATACATTGCGCTGATCCCGTGATAAGTAGCTTAAGCACTTGTGTTACAGAAATCAGAAACAACGACGGTACCACAACACCCAGACCCGAGACAATATAGAAAAGTTATTTTTCTACATTGACCGACCGGGAATTGAACCCGGGACCTCAGAGATAGCGACACCAGGTCCGGTATACTCGCCTCTCGGCTACGGAGGTCGTTAATTAAAAAACTAGCAAGAATATTATTATTATAATATTATTGGTAGATATTTATTCCGGATCTTTAACAACATATTGACTAAATACTGTTTGTTTGATTGCTACGAGCATAAATTATTGAATAGTACTCAATTTTTCAACCTGCACATATTTGACCGAACACAAGACTTAGTTAAATTAAACCAAGTTATTTATGCTAATTGGCCCGTATACGACTTCTGTACAGTACACGTCCTAATTTTGTGTGCCAAATTGTGAGCAAGACCCCGAAGAAGTAGTGCAAGAATATTTAGTTTCCTGATTACTAGCTAACTCATTCTCATTAGGTAAATTCCTTTTGAAACCCAAATTTATGATGCCAGTCGTTTTTTTTATTTATTTAAGAAAACCATTGACGTTACAAACAATAATGAAACAAAGTACAATATCGATTGGTAAGGCTAATTATAGGTCTCCCTTATTTATAAGTGTTTTAGCGCGAGATAAAAGAAGAGATTACTATAAAGTAGGTAATATTAAGATTTATAACAATTGAAATACAAGAATACCAAAAATAAAAATCCGGTTACCAAAACATGCACCAAGATAAATCGCACCTATCCTCCGAGTTCAGTTATAATATGCGTAGGTATTCAACTCAGAAACAATTATTTTTAAACATGACGTTTAAATTACATTAGAATGCGGAAAATAATAGTAATAAGTCCAGTATTGTTGCTAAGTATCAGTCTCACTTTATGCTTCTTACAATATTTTTTAAATAATTTGTTTGTAGTTAAAAATGTCTGTCGCTAAATTGGTACCAAAGACTGTTAATTTATACATTCAAAACTTTATATTCACAAACGGATCCCTAAATTGACTACAGACGTCGAATAATCGGCCGATCCTCTGAGTAAGGAGGTATTTCGGCACCCTTCGCGGATTTCCGTAATCTCCATACTTATCTGCCAAACAGGGAATATTCCGATATGCCTGATGTTATCCCTTTTATGCTGCCTTTGGGAGCTGTTGATATAAATAGCTACGAAAAGAGAGTAAATGGAATGGTGACATGACAGCATTGAAATGTATCTGCCATTCGGTTGCAAAGAACTTAAAATCTTCATTTGATAATTTATCAACATGAACAATCTGATGAGCAATTTTACAATTAGACAAAGACGAAAAGAATACAAAGGTCACTTAGGTTATCAAGAAAGATAGACTTAAGCGTTATTATTATAGTCCACCAAAAAAGTGATCATCGTCTTTTAAAGGACCTTTGAATACCAGAGGCAAGATTACACTTTTGTAGCCAAAATGCGCAGATCATGAAACAATTTTTATTTCCTACTCGTATATTGAAACGATGAAAAGACTATCAAAATTTCGGTCAAAATAATATTATCAAATCTTGATAGCATACTATACAATATCTATTTACACTATACGATATCCAGGCTATTTCAGGGTATGCCAACAGCAATAACACCATACCTACCTCAGGAGCTTCTAAGTCTAGCTAATCTGGATGCCCTAACTTAGAGCGATATAACCATTGCGACAAGCACTAAATTCGACTAGAACAGTCTAGAACATTGGTTCTCAATCTTCAAGCGGTCAAACACCACCCGGCTTAGTTACATTTGCTACACCTCATGTTTGAATCTAAAATGACGTTAACACATACAGAAATACGCTTTTGTGAAGGCTTTCGTTGTCATTGATGCCTGCCACGCTACGTCTTCCAGTTTGTTGTTGCCACTAAAGAAACATCCCCGAAGATCAGTTCTTCGAGCGATGTGACTTGACAACTTAGTAATGGATGTGGAAAACCGCTGAATACAAACAGCGCAGATACACTTGCTGTGGTGTTCTATTGGAGACACCTATGTCCAGCAGCGAATTTCTAAAAGTTGATGATGAAAATGATGATGTCAATGAGGACACAATCAGAAAACTATTAGAACCTTCATTTTGTGCTCCTAATTCTAATTTTGTTTTATTTTTATCTTTTCATAATAAAGCACAGCTACAGAGAACAAACTAAAAAGCATACATAAACGCCTTCTTAACAGTTGCATCAGATTCATCTTCGGCCTCCGCAAATACGATCATGTTTCCAGCTTTAGATCCCAACTTAAATGGCTTCCCATCAGTCAGCGTAGAAATTTTCGAATTCTTGGCATTTTATACGGCATTCTTAACAATCCCTCCTCACCGTTATATCTCAAGAATATGTTCTCGTATCTATGCCAATCTCATGACCGCTCTCTCCGTTCCTCTAAAAATCTTCGGCAGGGTACACCTGCACATCGTTCTACATTCGTTTCTAAATCTTTCTCTCTGAGGGCGACACGACTTTGGAACTCACTTCCCCTCGATATCAAGGAGTCGGACTCGAAGATCATTTTCAGAAATAAGGTTAGACAATTCTTAAAATAGATAAATTGCACCTATATTATTAATTTGTATGTATTTATTGTATGTATTTTAGATATATCTGTATTTATTATTATTTATTTATTATTAATAATTTATTCAAGTATATTAAATTTAGTTTATTGTTGAATTATTTAAACTTTTATGTTATTTTATCTGTTACCTGCACCGCACCAATTGAAAACTTTCTGCATGACCCAACGGTTGACTGGCAGAGAATGCTATTAGCATTAAGTCCACCCTTTGTACACTATTAGTGCAATAAAGTTTTAAATATATAAATAAAACAAGCAACAACAATACAGTGTTAAATCTGTGCTCTAATTACAGCCATTAACAAGATCAAGCATTTATTATTAAGAAAGGCATGAGCCCATGACCTACGAAAACAGCGCATCAACTTAAATCAAATCTAAATCAGATGAAAGATGGTGCTGGCATTTGCACAGATCGCAAATCGCTGCGAACTTTTTTTTGTTGCAGTAAATGACTGTGACCTGAAACCTAAGGTTATAAACAGGTCGTTAGGTTGAACGTAGGTTATAGTTCAATAGATTTTTTATTTTCATAGATATAAACTACTTTTTCTATTGAATAATTGGTTAAAGTAAAAAAAAACTGTTCCCTACTAAATACAGATACACTACTACTCGACTGAAATGTATAAAAAACAGTTTTTTTAAATTTGTTTCTCAAGTCCTATGTTAAGAGTTGTTTATAGAACTACCAGTAAAAGATGACCGTAGTCGAACCTAACACCCGTTTACTATTGACAAAGTGGGATCTACCACCGAACAACTTTGAGAGCCACTGTCCAAAACTACAGTACCGCCCCGGCTCTGTCCGGGTTGCCAAGAGATTACTGAATCCGTGCTAATCCTTTAAATTTCTAGGCACTTGTTAGAGGTTATTCAACTCTAGATCCGAAGCTATTAAGTGTAATGGATTGAGTAGTTCGGGCTGACTCGGCAAGGATTGAATTTCGATAGGATTGGAGTCAAATCTCAGGTTTGTCGAACGGTAAAATTATCGGGTAAAGTTATTTACGTAAGCCTAAAACAATTGTACGTAAGGTACAGAAAAATAAATTTAATTACATATTTCAGAAAACCATTTGAAGTGCGCAGTTTGAACAAGGCAGTACATACAGTCACTGCTTTATTAAATGTGTTTAATACACTCCCTATGGATATATTATTTCTTTTTCTCTATCCTCTACTTCTTACCCGTAAAATTTACGCTATCATTTTTTCGCTCGTTATTCTCAAAAAAATCACTCATTAAAACTGAAAACTTTTCCACTCATTTCAAGTTATTAATTTCCCATTTCAGCTTTGAACCCTCAACTTCAGACTTTTACAACTTCATAACAACTTTTTGTAATTAATTAGGCAATAATAATTAATATGAAACCGTCACTGTTTAAAAATCCTCGCCAAATCCTCCGACAGTACAATGACAAACTTCCTCCGCGAATTGAACCACAAACCTAGCTTATGGTATGGTACAACTGAAAGGAAAATAAATGTTTATATTTATTTGATTATTAAACATCATCATCACCATCATCATTTCAGCCATAGGACGTCCACTGCTGAACATAGGCCTCCTCCCCAATTGACTTACGGATTGGCCGGTTGAAAGCGGCCTGCATCCAGCGGTTTTCCGCAACCTTTACCAGATGGTCTGTGCACCTTGTGGGTCCTTCTCTACGCTTGCCGATACATGGTCTCCATTCCAGAACCTTTCTACCCCATCGGCTGTCAGTTCTACGTGCTATGTGTCTCGCCCACTGCCACTTCAGCTTGCTAATCCGTTGGGCTGTGTCAGCGACTTATTTTCGTTAAACATCATGTCAGTAAATTCCAAAACGACATTACGAGGAAAACATTAAAATTAACTTACAAACAGAACATATTTTCTAATAAGTTTATTGACATTTCTGTGAACTTCGCCATGCTACAGAGAAAAATTACAATGTTCTGTAACATACAGAATTAAACACGAATATCGAGTGTAGTCCAATGATTTCACATCGCAAAAAATAAGAACTTAAGTTTCAGGAGCTGGTAACAGCTTTTTTTTTTTCTGTCAGTAATTAAATCCGGGTATAAAGTGTAAGAGCTATGCAATGTTACTACGGGCTCCATGAGTTCAACTTTATGGTTTCCGCTAATTTCTTATGACCCGAACCAAGTTGTCAGAGCCGATAGCGGTCGGGTGTAAGATTAAGAAGTCACCGACGAACATGCTTCCTTACTTTGTTTCCTTAAAGATTAGGGCTGTCACTTTGGACAAATTGAACAGAGTCGAAAATAATTTATTTGCTTCTAACATTAGGCTATCGATATAAAACCTTTAAAAAAAACTTTTTACCTTTTTTTGACGATCTCCGTAGCCGAGAGGCGAACACGCTGGACTTGGCGTCGCCATCTCTGAGGTCCCGGGTTCAATTCCCGATTGGGTCTCGAAAATGTACTTTTCTATTATCTCTGGTCTGGGTGTTGTGGTATCGTCGTTCTGTTTCTGATTTCTAACACGAGTGCTTTAGCTACTTACCTTAGGATCAGAGCAATGTATGTGATGTCCGATATTTATTTATTTATATTAAGGATTGTAAAGGTTTTTGAAGCTGAATAAATAATACTAGATGTAAAATAGTACAAATAGATGAACGGTCCTAATAAACGAACGGAAAAATGACGGATCACAGCCATCTATGAATAGTAATTGATTGATTTTATTTAATATCGAATTGATTGATTGATTTTAGTTTCTATAATCCATCAGAGAATTTACACACTGAATCCATTTGCAAATTGACAATTATTTTTGTGCAAAATTGGAAGTATTTTTTTAGGAAATGAACTATTAGGTTGATTTGATAACGGATGGCTTAAGCCTCAATGGGATTAAGGCGTATTTGATTTCGTACCTTAAAAGAAAAAAACGGAACATTTATGCTACGATTTGTTATCCGTTTGTTATTATTTTTTTAATACTAAGGCCTTTTTTTAACAAGGTGAGGTTAGAGGTATAAAAACTTAAGCCTCTGAGTTAACTCTAGCAATAAATACGGTCTTAAGTACATAAGTATTTTAATACTCACTCACTCACTTATTAAAATCCTTATTAAAGTACCTTATGTGTTCCTAATTCCCTGATTCCCTGAGGTCAAGAAGCCTAAGCAAGCAAAGCCTACATAATTTAAGTATGCTACTATGATACCTAATTAGGTATAAAATGACTGTTGACGAATTCTTAGAGACTAATTTTAATAATGTGACGGAACTTTACATTTAAAACTGTATTTATAATTGAAAATAGTGTGACTTATTTACCAACCTCTATTATTATTATTTTTTCGTTTTATTCTGACATTGTTGTTTTTTTTTTTGTTTTTTAAATTTTCTTTTGACATCTGTATAGTTTTTTTTTTTGTAGTTGTAATTTATCTTAGGTAATTAATTCAAACACGATGTATATTGTTATTGAATAAATGAATTAAATTGAATTGAATTAAAGATTTCATTTCAATAGGTAGATACCCAAGTTTTTTTCTCAAGCACAGCTACGTAAATATTTTTCCAGTCAAAATATTGCACATTCGCATCTTGAATTCCGTGGACCGCTTACTTCGACTTCACCTCCGCAGAAGTCGTAAATACTGTGAAGTGGTCCGTGGAAGACATTATATAATAATGTCGTCTCTTGAAATATGTGAGAGAATTTTTTGAATTTATTTTACTAAAAGCTATTTTGTGTAGAATGTGAATTTTGTTTATTTGATATAGTATAGTGGTAAATAAAAATAATGCTAGTTGGCTGAGACCAACAAACGTTGTTTTGTGAGTCGCGTTTTTGGAGTTGCGGCCACTATACTAACTAACCCACCCTGTTTTATCATCATCATCATCATCATCATTTCAGCCATAGGACGTCCACTGCTGAACATAGGCCTCCCCCATTGACTTCCAGATTGGCCGGTTGAAAGCGGCCTGCATCCAGCGTCTTCCTGCGACCTTTACCAGGTCGTCTGACCACCTTGTGAGTGGACGTCCTATGCTGCGCTTGCCGGTACGCGGCCTCCATTCTAGAACCTTTCTGCCCCATCGGCCATCAGTTCTATGTGCTATGTGCCCCGCCCACTGCCACTTCAGCTTGCTAATCCGTTGGGCTATGTCAGCGACTTTTGTTCGTTTACGGATCTCTTCATTTCTGATTCGATCTCGCAAGGAAACACCAAGCATAGCCCTTTCCATAGCACGCTGTGCGACCTTGAGCTTTCTTATGAGGCCCAAAGTGAGAGGCCACGTTTCAGTTCCATATGTCATCACTGGTAACACACACTGGTTGTAGACTTTCGTCTTGAGGCACTGAGGTATTTTGGACGAGAAGACGTGGTGTAGTTTCCCGAACGCTGCCCAGCCGAGTTGGATTCGACGATTGACCTCCTTCTCAAAATTGGATTTACCCAACTGGATAACTTGTCCTAAGTAGACATATTTGTCAACAATTTCGAGAGTAGAGCTCCCAACGGATACTGGGTAGGGCGCAACATGGGCATTCGACATGAGCTTGGTTTTGTCCATGTTCATTCGCAGGCCTACTTGTTGGGAGACTCGAGTAAGGTCATCGAGCATTGTGCTGAGGTCTTCAAGCGATTCTGCCATGACCACAATATCGTCGGCAAACCGAAGGTGAGTGATGTACTCGCCGTTGATGTTGATGCCAAATCCTTCACCCTGTTTTATACGTAAAACTATTGTCATTAGACATACAGGTTAAAGTAAAGTATTTCTATACAGGGTTATTTGTAAAACATCAACAACCTCCTAGGGACTGATTTTGGTTCTCAAATACAACAACTTCTTCTATGGGACCAATATTGAAATCGTAATTTTTTTTTAGATTTCAATTTTGGTTCCATGGATTGCTGATCAAAATAAAAATTAGATTTTTAACCTTTATCATAAGAAAAAAATGTATCCCTAGTAGGCACGGAAATGATTGCTACTTTTAATTCATTTTCATTTCATGATATAATTATTTTTTTTAAATATTAAATCACATGTTAAATTTCATTGCCAATGATTTTTCGCAGTATCTTAATGTAACACTTTTTTGCTATTTGCTACTTAAATGAAATGTCGTATTTAGTTCGTGCGCTACGTAATGTGCTATTTATTTATTTTATTTATTCAAAAACTTTATTGCACAAAACTTTAAATAGTGTACAATAGGTGGACTTAATGCTAAAAGCATTCTCTGCCAGCCAACCTTAGAGTCATGCAGAAAAACAAGTAATGGGTGCGGTAAAGGTCCGATATAAGAATTACCTTACATTAACAAATTACGTGGTAAGCTTAATATGATACAATCAATAATATCTTTCGGCCCTTTTGTTGAGGAAAAATTAAATAGTTTTAATATTGTTTCCGATCGTATTGTCAAAATTAATACTCATTTCGCCTACACAATTATCCGCTATTGTCTTTTTGTCCCAAAATTCACATTTTGTGTCCGTTCTTCTCATTTTTGGAAATTTCCAGGTTTGACTTCAAAATTAGACGACTCTGTTAAAAACATTCTTTCTTCTGTGCTGAACCTCTCTTTGGATTGTCGAACCTGGACCCAAGCCTCACTCCCTATCAGGTTCGGAGGTATTGGGATACGCAAAATTTCTAGTGTTGCTCTCCCTGCTTTCTTGTCCTCGGCTCATAGCACCCAAGTGCTGGTTACTAAAATACTTAGCAAGTCTTTTGGTAATCCAGCAATTGCCTATCAAGTCGAGGCCATCAACTCATGGAGACATTTATGCGCTGAAGATATTCCTTCGTCGGTATCTTTACAAAGACAATGGGACGAGCCGCTCTGTAGACTAGTACGGAATAATTTATTAAACACGTCTACTAGTCCTGCAGATCGGGCTCGTCTCCTTGCCGTGGCCGAGTGGGAATCAGGACTATGGCTTCAATCTCTCCCATCTCCACAGCTAGGTACTTTTTTAGACAATACTTCCTTTAACCTTGCTGTATCTCTTCGTTTGGGGGCACCATGCAATGTCCCACATCGTTGTCCCTGCGGCGATATGGTTGACTCACTGGGTCATCACGGCCTGTCGTGCAGCAGAAGCGCCGGGAGATATTCCCGACACACCAGCCTTAACGACATCATCCGCAGGGCTCTTGCTAGCGCGCTTCGATACCGGCTATTCTTGAACCGAATGGCCTGGTGCGGAGTGATGGCAGGAGGCCTGATGGTATGACCTTGGTTCCGTGGAAGATGGGTCGGCCCCTAGTGTGGGACGCAACCTGTGTTGACACACTGGCTCAGACTCATCTTCCACAAACCTCGTCAGGGGTAGGCACTGCTGCTGCATCAGCGGAGTCCCTCAAACGTCGCAAATATGCAGATATTAGTAATACCTGCATATTTGAACCTTTTGGGGTTGAGACGCTCGGGCCTTGGGGACCTAGCGCACATCGGCTGTACAGTCAGTTAGCCAAGCGGCTGATTGATTGTACGGGCGATCGGAGGGCTGGCGCATTTCTAGGCCAACGTATCAGTTTGGCTATACAGCGTGGAAATGCGGCTAGCGTTCTGGGGACTATGTCACTGTGTTCGGACGGCGATCTGGGACCCGTTTTTTATTTGTGATTTATTTTGTAAATATTTATTTGGTAAGTTTTAGTTTTAAGTTTTATTTTAGTTTTCTTTGTATATAACCTAGTACTAATTAATTAATTAAAATTTACTTACGAATTAAATTAGTAAAAAAAAAAAAAAAAAGCTACAATAATTACCTATATAAATAAAATCAATGCACAATATATATACATATACTACTTATATAATGACTAAATAAACGTACGTACCATAAATAAATAAATAAATATTGCAATTACTGGAGTTTATTTTTGAAAGAACTTTTTTTTTTATTTGCTATGTGCCCAGTATCGTTCGTCATCTATGATCGCATAACTACATAGCATGTTTGTCTTTTTCCAACACACGCACCTAGAGCAAATCATTCCTACTCACTCGCGCTCATGAATGAAATGAAATGCGCATGATCTATGATTTCGCAGAGTGCGATTTGTAGCAGTATATATGAAAAAAAATAGCAGGTGTGAACAATGAAATTCATTTTTCACCTGCTTTTCATGAAATCTTCAATGCCTAATCCCTAGTATAAATTCATGTGAAATAAAATATGGCCGTACAATAATTAAATAAGCCATTCCATAACGGGAACAGTAACTTAGAAACAACTTGACTTATTTAACAAGTGGCAAGTTCAAAATTAACCGAAGCCCGGCTGTCTTGTAACTTCTGAATCAGATTTGGAAATTAACTTTGTTAAAAGTGAGAATAACATTGTAGCGGAATGTTTTTGGTTATCAAAATTAATTTCCGGACGTTATGGGTATTTATAGAAATGTGGAAAAATTCTAGAGCGAAGTTTTGGCAGTTCTAAAAAAAATTTTTGTAAACAATATTACAGGTTTACACTTACGTTATGAACTAAACTCTATTTTGAATATGTACTCCGGTGTCGTGTGAGGACGGCCGTAAAGAATACACTTCCTCACCGCCGACAGGAAGCGTGTCGTAAGAGGCGACTAATTCCTGTAGCACGAGACGGGCAGCAGCGTCTGCGTGCGAAATCTTATAAAAAAACTGCGCTCGCCAACGTCGCCTTTTAGGACGTCCACTGCTGAACACAGGTCTCCACCAATGGCTTTCATCGGGGGGATTGCCAATACTCGCCACGCAGACGCTTGCTGCCCCTCTCGTGCTACAGGAATTAGTAGCGTCTTACGATACGCCTCCTGTTGGCGGTGGGGAAGTGTATTCTTTACCGCCGTCCCCACACGGCACAACGATAATATTTATTTATTTATTTTAGAATAACCAGGGTTTACAAACTGGTAGTAGGAAACAATATATGAGATTTATAAACTCACAGGTCTTCACAGGTAGCATATACCTAATATATGCTACCTGTGAAGACCTATAAGTGGTTCATGAAGTTAATTTAAATATTTTAATTATATAATACCCATACAAAAATAAGCAAGCAAGCATTCTCGCCTCCTTGACTCGTGGATACGTGTGTACTTACGTTACAATAAACAATTTATAATTTTTTATACTAACACTTACGCAATTTATTTACAAAAATAATAAGTACAATGTGTCAACATGGAAAACCTATTACTAACTACAATACGAGTTAATCACAGCCCTGCGACATGAAAATGAAAAGAAAAATCACAAAGGTCAAGCGCGGACGTATAAATTAAGGTTCCGTACCAACTAGTGATTTTTATATTTTTAATAAAACAATTTATTCTTATTTTGTTGTTTGTAATTTATTATTGTTATTCTGTTTAGCATTTTCCAACTTTGATATTTGTGTATTAATTTTGAATTGATTTGTTGTAATTTTGAATTGAATTTATATGTCTAATACCTACCTACACTGTAACATATTCTTTGCATGCTATTGTCTATAGCTGAATAAGTGAAACTAATTTAAAATTGTAATCTTCTTATTACCTTGTTCAATGGCAATTAAATTATTCTGATTCTAATTCTGATTCTGATTCTAATGCATTGACACTGTATATAATCCATTTTTCGTCCGTAAACTATCTTGACATTCGTTTTTAATGAAATTAATAATATAAAAAATAAGATAGACACAAAAATATTAACAGGTAGGTAAGCACTATTTTAATAAATCATAATACAACATCCTTTTTAGTAAAATAGTTCGTATATACACTGATATTTTAGAAAAAAATTGCCAATATTGATTACATATTCGACAAGCAAAGAAAAACTGTTTTTAATGCGCGGTGTGCGTATTACCAGTGTCTTGTAATCGAAAAGAATTATGGACAAGTGTACCTCGCCTAGAACCAGGAACAACAGATTGCCCACCAATATAGTCATAATACAATTGGTACCCAAATATGGCTTTTATTGCAGATACAGCCAAAGAAAGATCTGCGACAATTATTTAGAATAAGAAGCAAAAGATCTGGTAAATTTATTTCTCTAAACGAATCCAAGATGTATTTTTTGGAGAACATTAAAAAATATATATATCTGTTTTTTTTATTTCACTAAATAGATTTTAAATTAAAAATAAAACTTGAACAAGCATTAATACCCTCTCTTCTATAATATTTAACCGTCAACGTTTGGAACCTATTTGCTTACGGAACCCAAAAATTCTTCCGTGTCAACCCTATATCACAACGTGACGATCAATCAGCGTGTCTGTGCCACTACTCTGCCATTCCATTTTAACTCTTATTCCGTTAACTTAAGGTGTATTATTATTGAAAATAAACTTACCTAGTCCTTGAACCGCTCATGGCACAATAAAAATAGGTTCAGTGGGTTAACTCTTTACAAAGGTCAGCTACATACTACATATTAGTTTTCCACAGCTTAAAGCAGTTGCATCATCTAATTCAATGATCGTCTGTGGGCGCCTCGTTAAACGCGACAAAATAAATCGCAAAAGGACCTATCATGGCCTGTTTACCGTCAATGTGTGTTGAATTAATTGCTGAATGCGTTATCATTGAGAAGCGGGAAGTGTACGATAAATCAGTTAGTCCTTGTCAGCCGCTGACGTTAATGCTTTAAGCAGTTGGCAGCTGACAAATGGATTGACTACATTCTTATCCCATCAAGTTTCCGCCGTACAATGCCTTAATCAAGCACATACCATGATCGTACTGGGAAAGATTGAGGGCACACAGACACAACAGAGTCAGTACGTGGATAAAGATATATCAATTAAAAAAAACTGCCTTCGAGAGCTGTGTTTTAAATTTTACGCGACAGCAGAGTACGTAAGATTTATGGCATTGCAACAAAATTTTGACAACTGACTGCTACGGGGAAACAAAGGATATTTGATGAGGACCACGTAGCGTAGGTAGAAAATAAATATATAAATAAAGTAACTAAGGTAGCCTACTGTATCATCTGTACAGTGTGGTCCCCGCCCCGCTAATGTTATATTAGTGTACGCAATAAAGAAAAGGGTTTCCTCTTAATGTAGCGAATGTCGGTGATTTCAGAGACATATGGCTGTAATTATTACTTTGCGGCCCTTAAGCTTGTGTGGAAGAAGACTTAGAAGTTCTAGTGAGGAATTGGAATTACTTATTTGAAGGAGAAGTGGGGTAATCTAAAGTCTTGTGTTATGAAAAATTAAAATGCATTCATTTATATCAATTGTGAGGAATAATAATTCGATATACCTATACTAATTTTGAGAGGTCGAATCAGAAATGAGGAGATCCATAAACTAACAAAAGTCGCTGACATAGCCCAACGGATTGGCAAGCTGAAGTGGCAGTGGGCGGGCCACATAGCACGTAGAACTGGCAGAAAGGTTCTAGAATGGAGGCTGCGTACCGGCAAGTGCAGCGTAGGACGTCTATCCACAAGGTGGACAAACGACCTGGTAAAGGTCGCAGGAAGACGCTGGATGCAGGCCGCTTCCAACCGGCCAATCTGGAAGTAAATGGGGGAGGCCTATGTTCAGCAGTGTACGTCCTATGGCTGAAATGATGATGATGATGTTGACACAAATTTTGAATATTAATTACAACAAAGCTACAAAGTCGCAACTTGACAGTGTTGTAATAAGTTGTATCTTCTTCTGTTGCGCTTTGACCTGGTACGGTTGTACCCTGACTAGGCAACTGCCTATGACCGTAGATGCGGCGGTTCTGGTTATTACATTTGAGTGATTGCCATCAAACCCCTGTAACCCTTAGACAGAGAAACCAGACCATTTTTGAACCATAGCTACACATCCAGTGTTATTTGTTCCAAAGACCGCGATCGTACGCATGATTCCGCCAACCGTCTTCCTTACCGCGTCTGACCATCTCGTATGTGGCCTTTTTTTTGACGCTGGAAAAATGCTTATCGCATACCGGGCCGCCTTGGGGGAACAGCCCGGTTATGTCGGACTTCCTTGTCGGGAGAAAGCGAGAAGACACTGTCCCCCAGCGAGGACACCCACTAAAAACTAGCGGTGTACCACACTAACGTAGGTATGCAGGCGATACATGAGCACCCGTGTTCTGAAGAGCTATTCATGCATCGAACACGGCTATTATGCCGGGCCTCAGGCATAGGGTTTGAGTGATCCTGTACGACAGCCCCGCGCTTACTAGCCCGCTAGAGAGAGGAAGTTGAGCTCGGCGTAACGCCATCTCCTTCTCTTCCCTCTTCGTCGGCGGATCGAGTCAGCGTGAGGTCTTCCTATCTCGTATGTGCCCTACCTCGGGCACGTCTGACCAATAATAATGTACAAATTTGATGTGATTTTCATAATATTTTTATATAATTTTCAATGTTGATTAAGGTTATGTTCGGATAAACTAGGTCATAGATATGCGTCGTAGGTTTTACATTTTCGACATATTGCGAGACGCCACATTAAACTGACCGTACATCTCATAACTAATTCCGGAATTACGCGCCGACTTTCAATGCCAACCGTAAAGTCGGGGACGACTGTATATTATCATTTAGCGGCTGAGAGGCAACCATAACTTAGCACGTGACTATATTTACAGAAACTCACGATAAAAGAAAGAACCTACGAAAAAAAACCTAATGTTTTAGATAGTTTATTTAAATAAATATTTTCCGGTCACGGAACATGACGTTTAGGTAACTATTTGGCGGCTATTACCATTTTTTTTCACGATAAGTACCTATCAAGTAATTTTTTTTTCTTTTGAAATTGGCAATTCCTTGGCAACCGTCTTTTATGTTCCGCACTACAAAGCCAGGCGGTCGCGCCTTCGAATCCCATAAGAGGGTAAGTGTTTGTATGTGATGAGCACGATCATTTGTATTTGATTCATGAATATCATATAATGTATTAAATATAATTAAACCGTTCTAGTCAAAACGTAAGTAACGTAACGTAAGTATGGTAAGAAGCCAAAGTATTATTAGTATTAAGTAAGTATTTGTTATAAAAAGTTTTTTGTTTCCGTATTGACCGACCGGGAATCGAACCCGGGACCTCAGAGATAGCAACATCAAGCCCGGTATGCTCGCTCGCCTCTTAGCTACGAGTCGTCAAAAAATAGCGTTGCATAGTTTCATCATCATCATCATCATTTCAGCCATAGGAGGTCCACTGCTGAACAAAGGCCTCCCCCAATTAATGATCATCGCTATCGCCATTGCCAATACTCGCCACGCTTGGGAGGCGGGTTGGCAAGCGAAGTTTTTTAATAAGATTTCGCACGAAGACGCTGCTGCCCGTCTCGTGCTACAGGAATTAGTCGACTCTTACGACACGACTCCTGTTGGCGGTGGGGAAGTGTATTCTTTACGGCCGTCTTCACACGGCACTTGCATAGTTCATAAATTAATAAATATACGCAAGACAACGCCAATTGTCGTGTCTCGAGATGAGAAATTAACATCATCTTGATAGGAGATACCAGACGGTGAATTTCACTGGGTCTCCCAGCATACTCAGAAGTAGTCAATTAAAATAAATTAGTAGTAATCTAATTTTAACCAAACTGGGAACCAAACCTTATGCTTATGATCCCTTATATGGTGAATCACCGCGCTACTACGCCCATCGGGTCGTCAATGTCTTGACTAAGTCATCCAGTTTTAGACGAAACTAACAATAAAAATCATTTTGACTAAGATTTCGCTAGTCGAGAAAAATCAGTGTACTTTTCACCGTTCCGTGTCAAAATTCCTTCCAGTCCCGTCAAATTGGCACAGTCGCCCGGCAATACCGTGCAGAGAGCCTCATCACGTGACACTTAAGGCGCATATTTCTCGACCGCCCGTTAAGGGTCGGACGGTGGTGGAATTTTGATTATGGCGTTAATGGAAATATCCCCCTTTAGTGGTGGAACTACTATGGGGTTTATGCAAACCGAGATTGCTTAAGAGAATACGTCGCATTTCCGTAGGAAAATAATGCCTTGTGAAGGGCTAGCTAGTAAATTTTATTACTTACTACTTTAAAATTTAAGCTTTTTTATGCTAAAAACTATACGTAGATTTACTCATAGTAAATCAAATCATAGATAACAAAACAGATGTTTAAATCTACCTGTTAGTTAAAAAATCGTAATCTTACAAATACATAAAAGTAACAGCAAAAAGTACAAACAAAATTTTTGTAAGATTTTAAAGAAAACATTTGATTACCATTTTCAAAATTAGCTCAATTTTCTCGAAACAAAATCGTGTCAGAATTTACTGAATCATTCCCACAAAAGTCCATGAATATTTTTAAGAGGAAATGACTCATGATGCTCAGGTGCCCTCGAGATAATCAGCTGTACAGAACGAGAGGGAAAACGTGCTCTATCTCTGTCTAATCGCACTCCACAGGTAAATGGGGCGATAAAACTTAATACCAACTCACAGAAATGTTACAAGTTTACATTTTAACAGTATTTTATAAACAAAATTATGTTTATAAACGAATGGGTTGAACTCAATATACCTGATACGTTTGAACGAAAAGTCAACAGTCCTAGTTTTTAGGTCGTTGTTTAAATTCTGCATAGTTTGTGAAAGTAAAGAATAGTTTAAACTTAAATTGGCATGGTTTGAAAGTTACAATTTTGATTTATATAACTATTAGGCATTACTTTGCAGAAATCATTAATGTTCTAGCCGTTTCCACCCTTAAATAATACGTTTGTTTACTTTTCTTTCAATTTCCAAATATTTATAACATTCCATAGTATAAATAATTAATTACACTTGAAAATTCCCGGAAAAAACTCAGCAAAAATTCAATGCCAGAAATGATTAAACATTGATTTCCAGATAATCCTGCAAAAGGCTGCATTATCGCGCTGCTGGCGACGATAATAAAACTGTCGATTACCGGAACGCCCGGCTTTTACCGGTAATGGTGCGAATTACCGATTTCAATTACGCGAAAAGCCGAAATGCCGAACCGCGGTCACTTTGCTGTAGAAGCTTTTTAAATAAATATAAAATGAGCGAGTACATTACTTTAAATTGTTTTAATATTTAAACTTATTTCTTAGGCAAAACGTGATAATTTGGCTACTTTATGTTATATTTCGTTAACTTTATTTTATGAAGTACATGTTTTTATTAGTTTCATTAGGACCAAGGATGTTAACAAATGATCAGTTATAAGTAGAGTTTAACCTACTTCTAAATTGTATCGATTTGAAACTTGGTAATTATGTCAACAGCCCCTCTGACATGACTTGGTGGTCATCACGATATGATATTATAGCGATTGATCGACACCAACTGTATTTTTTAAAATGATATATACATAGCTGCCATGTTGAATCGCCGTGCCAGTGACGTCACATGTCATCAATATAGCGGCTATACAAAAAAAATGACCGTTGGTGTCGATAAGTCGCTAAATCATATCGTGTTTTGGTGGTTATGCCAGGAAGGGCAGGATGGCAAAATAATAATCTAATACATTCAAGCTGATTTGATGATAGAGACAGGTGAATAGTGGACCTCTTAAAACCTTTGTGTTTTACTAAAAGATTCAAAGCCTAGATACCGACTCGTATTTAAAAATACTCTTCGCTATTTACTACCTTTGAACCTTTCCAATCGACAAATTAGGCCACCAGACTAACTCCATCTCCAAAGTCGGTAAAAACAAACTTTTCTTTCCTAAAACAAACTTCGTGTTGACTGAAAACTTTGCTCCACTTTCAATCTAACGTGTCGGCCATGATTTTTTAAGTTCGATTTTAGTTTACAGTTTAAAATAGTGTAGCTTTCAATGTAGTATTTCTTTGTAAAGTAAGCGTATAAGGTGATTTTTATAAGTGTTAAATACAGGGTTTGTTTAAAATCATAAATAAAACTTTGGCCAAGAATCAAGTCATTTATCTCAACTTAATTCTGTTAGTAAACGAATGAGGAGCGAAAATTCTTTTTAAGAATGTGAAGACAAACATACACTTGTTTGTTCTTTTTACAAATATGAAAAACTTTAAGTTCCTATCTGGCCAGTGTTTCAGTTTAGATAAAAAGGCCTTTTTAGGCACTTAATTATTTTACTTTTTAAAGCTCTTGGACCAACAATAGGTATACATATTATAATAATAATATTGGACAACATACCATACATTGCTCTGATCGTATGGTAAGTAGCTACAGCACTTGTGTCATAGAAATTAGAAATAACGACGGGACCACAACACCTAGATCCGAGACAAAATAGAAAAGTTATTTTTCTACATTGACCGACCGTGAATCGAACCCGGGACCTCAGAGATAGCGACACCAAGTTCGGCATGATCACGACATGGTTATTGAGATCGTTAGAATTATGTTATCTAATTCAAGTGAATTTTGTTAAGATAAGATAAGATAATTTTTATTTACGTAAACATTTGTGAAATATACAAAGCATTGGCCGACATAGTTAATTGGTGTTAGTGTCATTAGTATCAACATGATGACATTAATGAATGAAAACTGTTTTCAACCGACTTCAAAAAAGGAGGAGGTTCTCAATTCGACTGTATGTTTTTTTTTTTTTTGTATGTTTGTTACGCGATTACTCCGCCAATTATGAATCGATTTTAATGATTCTTTTTTTGTTTGGTAGATCATACTTCAGAGGTGGTCCCATATAAACTTTATCGAAATTGATTTAGAACTTTTTGAGAAAATCAACAAATATATATAATAGGGGATGAAATCGGTGTCCAGCAGTTAGATTAGGATTTATCACTAAAAATAGATGAAATAAGTAAATTTTATTTAAAAAAATAAAACCGACTTTTTAATAAAATTTATTATCATGAAAAACTTTGATGTAGTTGAGAAAAATAAGCCGTTTTATACATTTTGGTTAACTAGCCCTTGAACCTAAAGGAATAAGTACATAAACACATAATCGTATTAACAGTATAAATATAAGAAACAGCGCGAAATGACCGACACAACCACAAGTCCTACCTAAGTCTAATAAACGTCCCCATAACGTGAGGCAATAAGGCTCCCCCCCCCCCACTGCGAGGTAATGATATGAGAGCAGAGAGTTATTACCGTGGTGGCGCTAGTGGGCTAAGATTTACTGAATAGCGACGCCATTGGAGTAGAAGTTAGAACGCAAGGTTCAAAACCTGTAAAAACTATTTCAAATGCAAACCCTTTTATTTTATTCTGGCCATTTTCTACGAGTTTCATTAATTTTTATAATCTAGCGCGTTTAACCGCTTGCGTTCCGAGTATACTTTTTTTTACAGATTTTTTACAGAATTATTTCATCATCATCATCATTTCAGCCATAGGAGGTTCACTGCTGAACAAAGGCCTCCCCCAATGACTGATCATCGGGGGGAATTGCCAATAATCGCCACGCTTGCAGGCAGGCGGGTTGGCGAGCGCATCTTGTTTATAAGATTTTGCACGAAGACACTGCTGCCTGTCTCGTGCTACAGGAATTAGTCGACTCTTACGACACGCCTCCTGTTGTGCCGTGTGGGGACGGCGGTAAAGAATACACAGAATTATTTATGAAGTTTAAATAGATTTAGACGGAAAAACAATACATTTAGACCATAACTGAGAGTAAATTGCTATCTTTATCTAAGAGATCCTAAGAAATTACAGAGAGATAACGTTCTTCCATGTTAAACCGGATTTCACGTGGGTAAAGCTTCGGGATATCGTTTGAGACAAAAAAAAACTATAGCTAAAACATTATTATGTTGTATTTTTTCCAGTATTAATCTGTTTATTTAGTTTTATTTTTACATTAGCCTAGATTTTCCCACTGCAGGGCAAAAGGATTCTTACAATGTTCAACATATTGTTGTAAAAATAATTATTTAAAAAAAGTAGGACCCATTATCGTTACAATGGAAATGTAATTTTTCCGCGGAATCAAACAATAAGTATAGAAATTAAAGTCACATAAGTTATACTATCGTGTTACTATCGTCACATAAGTTATATGTGCCGTGTGAGGAGGGCCGTAAAAAATACACTTCCCCACCGCTAACAGGAGGCGTGTCGTAAGAAGCGACTAATTCATGTAGCACGAGATGGGCAGAATCGCCTGCGTGCGAATTTTTATAAAAAATTGCGTTTGCCAACCGTGAAAGCCTGTGTTCAGTAGTGGACGTCCTATTCCTATGGCTGAAATGATGATGATGAAAAATGATGAAGTTATATTATCAAAAATAATATACACACATAATGTCGTCTAATTAAAAACTTTCTCATGACATTATCATTTAATAACCCAGGAAGAGGAGTACCCAGAGTTGTAAATTGACGGTCATATGCTATATGCGTCCGTCATTTATGATAAATGCTCGGTCACATTGGACATTTATTGTCACGATGGTCACATATATTTTTTAGTATAAACTAAAAAAAAAGAAGAATAACTCTAAAGTAAGTTAAATGTTATGTATTTGACAATAAAAGAATACAATAAAACATGTAATTTGATCTGGATTGAACAAAAACAAAAACTTGCGCGTGACGCTTTTTAGCTTGTTCGTGTAGAAAGATAAATTAATTTTAGAAATTTCATTTCGTTATAGATCATCACTACTAAAGCCTGTCTTTCTTATAATAATGCACTTATTTGTGATCAATTTTTTTTTCATAGTTTGTCAATAGAATTGATTGTGACGTTAGTGACAATAAATGTCCGGTCACATTGAGAAAATGACCAATTTGCTCGATCATATTGGTCAGACATTTATAATGTGACGGACACATTACAACTCTAGGAGTACCTAATGATCCCGATAAAAAACACCTTTTAACACCAAGCAGCCTACTCGATATCAATTTTTCCTCTCAATCATTATCAATCTGGTTTGTAACAGACGGGTCGATTGCACTGACTCGTTAATCGACGTTCAACCGTAGTTAAACACGGTTATTGGTACCGGTAATCGGTATCGGTCGGTCGCACCGGGTACTAATTGAAAGATTTAATTTGCGAACGGTTAAATTGGTGTCGGCGGTGGTCAGAGGAAGTGGGCCTGGTCTGGTACCCTGTATCTATGCAGAGCTGAAGTTTGTAAACGGTTTTCTATGGCTATTGATATTTGATTTGATTGATATTGGATAGATAAACTGGATAGTTATTTTATTATTATTTTATTATTGTATTGAATTGAATCGAATTAAATTGTATTGGATAGTTATGTTGTAATGAATTGAATCTGAATTGTATTAGATAGTTAGTTATATTATATTGATTTGAATTTAGAATTGAATTGAATTGGATTGAATTAATTAATGTTTCTTATGTCACTTATACGGACTCTGTCTGAAATAAATTTATTTTATTTTATTTTTATTTGATATTGAAAATTTTTTACCTTATTTACATTATCTGAAATCAATATTTGTATGATAGCTGAATATGGATGTTAAGAAATAAGACGACATTAATTTGACTTGACCGTTATTCGAAGCTTAGTTTAATTGAGATAGGCACTACGTTTCCCGCCTTATATCTATCTCTTTCTATCAAATCTTCTGTCTTTTTCTATCTTTTGTCCCACCACCCGGCAGAGGGGGCCAGTTTAAAATGGGCCTTGCCATTTCTTGCTCATTGGTGTCTTGTTTCCCGCCAAAAGCGGTCGTACTCTTAGAAGTACGTAACGTACGTACGTATGTAAGTTGGTACCTCACCATAATCCAGGAATATATATTACTATCAAGTGAGCTAACTTCTGAAAATAGCTTACTAACGTATCTACAAACAGCAGGGTAAGATTAAATAAAGGAAAGTGTCTAAACCATTTCCGTAAGACAGTGATCATATTCACGTAAGTACCCTCAGAATTTCTAACATTTTACTATCGTGTTCCTTTTGCAAAGTTACTTTTAATTAATCGCGTGATTAAAAGTGTTAACTTTTTAATCATGATCATTGCAAAACATTTGATAATATCTACCCTCTAAAGGAGTCACGAAATAATTTTAGAAAGTGAAAAGTTATTTTATATGTGATATTTATGCAACGAAATTTTGAATTGTAATAACGGTTTTACGTTCGAATAATAATATAGAAAGGTCAAGTTCTTATACCTTTTTTATTGCATCCGTGCTTCTTCGAGTGTTTTTTCTGTAGTGTTCGAGTATTCTGACCTCACTTTTATTTTTAGTATGGATGAGTCTAATAATGGAAAAAATACTGAAACACTAAAAGTTCAAGCGGGTCCTTCTGGTTCAAATCGGAAACGAACGCGGTCCAGTAGCTCGAGTTCCAGCAGCAGTAGTAGCAGCAGCTCTTCCTCTTCGTCCGAGACGAGTCGTGATCGTAACCGACACAAGAAACGAAGAGGAGGCAAACAAAAGCGAGCTTCGGAAAGAAAAAATTCTAAGCTGTGTAAGGCTGTCCGCGACCTACGTGAGCAATTGGCTAGGAAGTCCGAAGGTCCTGTAAGTACAAGCCTTATCGATCATGATGACGCAGTTTCATTATTGTCTAATGTGAGTAGCGAATTTCGTGAACATTTACCTGACGTTCAATCAGAAAACGATGTTACTAAATATGATAGTTTTAAGGTGAATATTGAAACCAAACTAAAGGAACCTTCCGTTCCCAAGGCCCCTGAATCATTTCTTAAATTATTGATTGATGTTCAACATTTAGAAAGTGATGCTTGGAATGAAATACGGTATTCGGAAACCCAAAAATCTTACACCTTTTCTCCAGGTTTTAAAGATCTTGATGTTAATGAGGAGGTTAAAGGTTTTGAGTCACCACGTCATTTAGCTCTTTCTGATAGAACTTTTGGTGCTCTTACAATGTGTGTGTTGAAACAACAGGAATCATTGCAAACAGCTCTTCGAGATTGTCTACGCGCGAGCGCTTCTCCGTATATCTAGTTTTTATATGTATAGATAGGTAGTTCCTAGCAAATTAATATTGTATAGCTTAAGCTTAGTAGTTGTACTTGTATCGAAAAATCACCTCATGCATCATACGATTGTTCTAGCCAACCACAGCTTTCCTTTCACCTTTAACCTTGAAGCCCACAAGTGGGATACTCTGAACTTCGTTTTTGTTTCTTATTCTAATTTATATAGGGTCTAAATTGGTTATTGCCTACAAACAGTAGTTAAGATTGAACTCTCGATGTTACACTTCACATTTAGTCGCTGTCGCCTTAGCACTGTCCCTTGTAAAATTATTATGATATTTAAATACATTAAAAGGAGTATTTTAAAGTTTAAATAAGCTTTTATTCCTCCCTTTGTTCGAGTAGCGAACAAAATTGGCGACCGTGACAGGACAGTGCCTAGTTTTGAAGCGATTTTTGGAGTTTTACAGAACCTTTGCCTCCGGTTGAGGACGGATAGAGGTCATCACCACGTCAATCGCCACATTGAGTATCACCGAGGGTCCTGGAGGGTATCCGGCCTTATCCTGTGCTGTGTGTGCTGACGTGGGGTCCGAATTCTACGTGTTCATCGTGAAAGTCTCCGAAAAAACTCGTGAAGTCGCAACTTAGGAAGACGAATCAAGGTCTCGCCGACGCAGCAAGAGCACTTTAAGGGCGCAGAATACCTAGGACTGCGCTGCCACTTCTCCTGTCTGATTGTCAAGTGAGCCCGTTCCTTTATTTTCCTTCCAATTTCCCCCTTAATTTGTGTATTCAGGGGTTAGTTTTTTAAATTTGCCAATATTAGTGCTAAATAAGAACCTATCGCAATACCTATTCGTGCTTTTATTTCTTGTGTAGCTTTCTATCGCTTTAAGCTGTATTAACTAGGTGCATCATTGGCCTAATTTCCCTAAATAATTAATTGTGTTTTTTGATTTACAATATCTGTCCGTGCCTTTTATCTCTTGTGTTGCTATCTGCCGCCTTAAGCTGAGCTAGCTAGGTATTTTTTTATTAGCACACAAGCCTACAGCAAGCACGCAGACGCATTTAGTATTTAAATCCCCAAACGTTTTTGTTTTTTGTTTTATAAGTCTAATTGCCTTCAATACTTACATATTTTATTTGGCAATCCATTTTTCAACTTTCCACTATCACTTTATCACTAAACATTCACTACATTGCCCATTTTGAACGCACCAAATCACAGCGAACATTTGCTGTTATTTACGTCCTTTCTTAAAGCTACTCTCATCAGTACTGGTTACTATTT
Source organism: Anania hortulata (assembly GCA_963576865.1). Taxonomy (NCBI): domain Eukaryota; kingdom Metazoa; phylum Arthropoda; class Insecta; order Lepidoptera; family Crambidae; genus Anania; species Anania hortulata. Next base: position 836,942 of record OY756408.1, on the reverse strand, counting down.
GCTACGAAGCGCATTCCTATACCTTTATTATTCAATAGGTACTAAACATCTTTTAATATTCATTATTTCTAATCTCCTTGCCCCGTGCATTCCAGCTACTCAGCGCTGCGTTTCTGTCGCTACGCTCGCACCACTGCTGGCGGCTACATCGCTGCAGCGCTTACTTGCGGCGTGCACTGCACTGCAGTCAGCTGTTTACCCTGGCTTCTCAGCACTTCGCACCGGAATAAACGAGGAACGTATCGCATGCGATTTTAGTCCTTTTTCTTGTTTGATTTGGTTGTTCCTTGTAAATAATGCCTGAAACTGATGCTTCGAAGTCTGAAATGAGTCTCAAAGATTTGCTTGCTAAACGCAGCTCAGTTAAGGGGCGCGTAACGAGATTTAAAAACTATTTAGATTCTTTAAGCAAATGTGATAGCCTTCCGCCATTAGAATTATTTAAACTTAAAAGTAAATTGTCTAAATTCGAAGCATTGTTTACAGAGTTTGACGTAGTGCAGGAACAGATAGAAGTGATTAATGTTTCTACTCAGGATGTCGAATTAAATACGAGGGAGTTAGTCGAGCAGGATTTTTATAATTATTTAGCTCAGGCACAGCAAATTGTTGACGCGAATAGTGATGACTACAAGTCTACCTCGTCGCGACGGTCCAGCGTTCAATGCCCGGGTCATGATGACAGTGAAGTTCTAGGGTTCAAGTTGCCTGTCATCAAGATACCTACTTTTGACGGAACTTACTTTAAATGGTTGGAATTTCGGGATACGTTTGTGTCGCTCGTTCATGAACGAAAAATTAGGGACGTTCATAAATTCCATTATTTAAATTCATATCTCGAAGGGGAGGCGGCGCGAGTTATTAGTAATTTAGAGGTCACTGATAACAACTATGCTGAGGCTTGGAAGCTTTTATGCGATCGGTACAATAATAAACGCCAGCTGATTAATAATCACTTAAAATCTTTATTCAGTCTCGAATCCGTGCGTGAAACGGAAAGGTCGTTAAGGTTTATTATTGATCATGTGTCTAAGAACTTACGTGCTCTGCACACTTTAGGTTTGCCTACAGAAAAATGGGACGTATTAATTATTTACATTGTTGTGCAAAAATTAGACTCAAAAACATGTTTTAAATGGGAAGAACACCGTAATAATTCGTTAAATGAAATACCGAACTTAAAGGATTTTTTCGATTTTCTAAGAAATCGTGCCGATGTTATTGAAACGGTTGATCGTAGTTCACAGCCGGCTAAACACGCTTCGTCCTCTAATAACACAGGTAGGCAGCGGCCACAGACTAAGGTCATGTTGGGTACTTCTTTGGAGGGCTCATCCCCACTACCACAGCCGTCTTCGTCGAAGTCTTGCAATGTGTGCCAGAGTTCTCATCGCGTTTTTGAGTGTCCTGTTTTCAAGGCTAAATCTATTGACGATAGAATGTCTACAGTCGAGTCTTTGAAGCTATGCCACGTTTGTTTACGGCAGGGTCACAAGCCACAGCGATGTAAGCTTCCTGGTGGATGCAAAACGTGTAAGCAACGCCATAATACATTACTTCACGAGCGTTTGTGTAAGGAGGAGGGTCCGTCTACGTCGCGACCTGTCATATCTATGTGTGCGTTGTCGGCTTCCGAAGCGCTTCTTTGTACGGCTGAAGTCGATTTGATCAACCCTGTTACTAATGCAACAGTTACAGCGCGAGCGGTGCTCGACAGCGGGAGCCAGTCTTGTCTCATAACATCTCGTATGAGAGATACCTTGCAGCTGACTTCTCAGTTTTCGGACAGGGATTTAGTCGGTATAGCCGCTACTCCAGTAGCTAATAAAATTGAGCGCTGCGCGGTGCGCCTGCAGTCTAAGTGTAGTTCCTTTGGCGCCTTACTCTCTTGTATTGTCTTACCGATTATTTCAGATAAATTACCAACGCGCTCTTTTAGCAGGAACCATTTAAATTTGGCAGGCATTCAGTTAGCCGATCCTCGATTTAACAAAGCATTGGATGTCGATTTGCTACTAGGTGCGGAATTATTTTGGGGCCTACTGGGAACGGAGCAGCGCTCGTTGGGTGATAATAATCCAGTTCTGCGAAGTTCTAAGCTCGGTTGGCTTGTCACCAATCCTGTGGCCTCCGATAATTCGGACTCTGATAGCCTTCATTGTAATTTGTCGCGAAATAGTGATACGAGTATTATTGATTTAAACAATAATTTATCAAGGTTTTGGGAGTTGGAAAAGGTACCCAGGAAGTCAATTTTATCCGAGGAAGAGGCGTCGTGCGAGCAACACTTTCTTGCTAATACTTCTCGCGATACCGACGGCCGGTTTATTGTCAAACTTCCACTCCGTACTGAAAGGGATTGTTTAGGAAACTCGTTACAGCTGGCTAAGAAGCGATTCTTCAACCTGGAATCTCGTTTAAAGAGACAGCCTTTGCTGAAGGAGCTTTATTTTGATTTTATGCGTGAATACGCTGACTTAGGTCACTTATCAGACTGTGGTGAAGTTCATCGGTCTCCTGAAGTAGATTTTTTTTTGCCCCACCACCCAGTTTTGAAAAGTAATAGCGAATCCACCAAACTTCGAGTGGTCTTTGATGCTTCGGCTCGTACAACATCTGGAATTTCAGTCAACGACATCCAGATGACGGGTCCTACTATTCAGGACTCGTTGTTCAATATTTTGACTCGTTTTCGTTTATATAAATACGTCGTCTCCGGGGATATAGAGAAAATGTACCGGCAAATTAAGGTTCACCCTGACGATCGTAGTCTTCAGCTTGTTTTATGGCGCGACAATGAGTCTCAGCCATTACGCACCTTGATGCTTAATACTGTTACGTACGGATTCTCGAGTGCTAGTTTTCTGAGTACACGTTGTCTCAGGCAATTGGGTGAAGAGACTACTGATCCTCTCATAAAGGATATCATTCAAAGAGATTTTTATGTGGACGATCTTTTGACAGGGGCTCAAACAGAAAATGAACTGCGTTATATTCAGCAATCCGTCGCTGAAGCTCTAGCTAAAGGAGGGTTCCATCTCAGAAAATATCGATCAAACTTGCCTTCGGTGCTTGAACATAGTTCCACGGAGTTTTCGAGCGATCTTATGATCAGTAACGCGACAAGCACTCTAGGTATTGGTTGGATGCCTAAATCAGACGAGCTACATTTTCCTATTGAGCTACCCTTGGTCGACGTCGTCACAAAGAGATCGATTTTATCTTCCACCTTTAAGGTTTTTGATCCGCTTGGTCTGCTGTCCGTGTGCACTAAACGGCCAAAGATGTTACTCCAAGAGCTTTGGGCTGAGCACAAGCTAGGGTGGGATGATCCTGTGCCAGAAAAAATTAAGTCTTCCTGGCTCACATTTGTTAACGGACTCAATAGTATCGCGGAGCTAAAGTTGCCTAGATATATTTTAATTGATGAGCCGGTGCGTATAGAAATGCATTGTTTTTGTGATGCTTCACAAAGAGCTTATGGAGCATGCATTTATTTAAAATCTGTTAATGAGCGGGGCGAGACTAAGGTAAGCCTGCTTTGTTCTAAATCACGTGTCGCTCCAGTGGCGCCGACTACTATTCCTCGTTTAGAGCTGTGTGCTGCCTTGCTAGGAGCCGAACTTTCTGCAGTGGTAGCGCAAGCATTGCGAGTGAAAATTGAGCGTTGCTTTTATTGGTCCGATTCGAAGGTCGTTTTGAGTTGGTTGCATACAACCAAGGGCATGAAAACCTTTGTTGCTAATAGGGTAGGTACAATAAAAGAACTGACTGATCCGTGCGCCTGGCGCTATATTCCAACCTCTCAAAACCCCGCTGATCTTGTATCGCGTGGTATTGACCCCACAGAAATTAGTAGTTTTGCGATGTGGTGGCAAGGTCCATCTTACTTGCAGCTCGAAGAGTCTTCCTGGCCGCCCTCGGATTTTGAGGAAAAGCCAGAGTTGCCGGAGATCAAGGTTCTTTCTGTTTTGGTGGGGGATGCTCCTCTCGATCTTTCTAGAATCTCTAGGCTGTCCATTTTACAACGAGCTTACGCACGTATATTGAGGTGGATTCATAACTCAAAACAGATAAATAAAAATAATAAGCTGAGCGGTCCATTGCAAGCATCAGAAATTGATAGCGCTACAAAGGCGTTAATCAGGATTTCTCAAAGGGGTTCATTTAACAACGAGATTGGATTGCTTTCACTAAATAAGGGTTTGAAGGCTAAATCCAATATCGCTTCATTAAATCCTTTTCTAGACTCCGATGGAATTGTTCGTGTTGGTGGACGTATTGCTGCTTCGTCATATGAGTTTGACAAAAAACACCCCATTTTGTTGCATGCCCGTTGTCATTTTGCTAAGCTTCTCTTTCGACAAGAGCACACACGGCTCTTACATGCCGGTCCTCAGCTTCTTCTCGCGTCCATTAAAGATCGATATTGGCCGTTAGGTGGACGAAATCTAGCTCGCAGCGTTGCTAAGAATTGTATCGTGTGTCATCGTTTTAAAGGACAGCACATGACTAACATAATGGGCAATTTGCCGTCCGAGAGAATTAACCCCGACATCCCATTTTCCAATGTAGGGACCGATTTTGCTGGCCCATTTTTAATTACTGATCGTAAGGGTAGGGGATGCAAAATTACCAAGTGCATTTTTTTATGTTTGAACTATAAATGCATTCACTTGGAAGCTGTCAGTGAGCTTTCCAAGGATGCTTTCATGTTGTCGCTTAAACGTTTTATTGGCCGTAGGGGATTGCCAAAAAAGATATTTTGCGACAACGGTACAAATTTCGTTGCCGCTGCACGCGAGATTAATGATTTTTTAAAGTCAGAGGAAAATATAGATTTTATTTTAGACTTTGCAGCTCAGCATGGCATTGAATTCAAGTTTTCGCCTGCGTACGCTCCTCATTTTGGAGGTTACTTCGAAGCTGGGGTTAAATCAGCCAAACATCATTTGCGTAGGGTAATGGGGGAAGCACACTTAACCTTTGAAGAGCTGTGTTCCTTGTTTACACAAATTGAGGCCATCCTTAATAGCCGACCTCTTTGTCCTCTACGCCCTTCACCCACAGACCTACAACCTCTTACCCCGGGTCACTTTTTAATTGGCAGGCCAATGACAGCGCTGCCAGCTCCTGCCCTGATGGAGTGCAACGCTCACCGCTTGGACCGCTACCAACGCTTGGAGCAGATGCGCCAGCATTTTTGGAGACGCTGGTCTAGCGAGTACGTCTCCGAACTACAGCAGCGTACAAAATGGAAAACCCGTTGCAGGGATCTGCAAGTGGACGACCTCGTATTGCTGAAGGATGACGCCGCTCCGCCTCTCTGTTGGCGCCTCGGCCGCGTCGATAAGATTTTTCCCGGTTCAGACGGTGTGCCCCGCGTTGCAGACGTAACCACATCCCGTGGCATTGTGCGCCGCGCTCTTAACCGACTCTGCCTCTTGCCGACCGCGGACGAAAGGAAGACTTGAAGGCCATGCTATGCCTTCAACGCCCCGGAGGATGTCTACGCGCGAGCGCTTCTCCGTATATCTAGTTTTTATATGTATAGATAGGTAGTTCCTAGCAAATTAATATTGTATAGCTTAAGCTTAGTAGTTGTACTTGTATCGAAAAATCACCTCATGCATCATACGATTGTTCTAGCCAACCACAGCTTTCCTTTCACCTTTAACCTTGAAGCCCACAAGTGGGATACTCTGAACTTCGTTTTTGTTTCTTATTCTAATTTATATAGGGTCTAAATTGGTTATTGCCTACAAACAGTAGTTAAGATTGAACTCTCGATGTTACACTTCACATTTAGTCGCTGTCGCCTTAGCACTGTCCCTTGTAAAATTATTATGATATTTAAATACATTAAAAGGAGTATTTTAAAGTTTAAATAAGCTTTTATTCCTCCCTTTGTTCGAGTAGCGAACAAGATTTAATAACATGGTCAAGAGAATCAGTGGGCTTCGGTGTCGAAGGCCTTAACGCTAAAATTCATGAACTTTTTTCCACAGGAGATTTTTACAGAATTTCCTTAGACTTACTGCAGCTTATATGTGGCCATCGAGCCGAGGTCATAGAAATGCGTAGACAGTCTGTGGTCAAGCATGTAAAGGATCCACTAACTAAAACAATGCTGCGGAAAATACCTCCTACGAGTACCCATCTTTTTGAAGCAGAACAGTTTTCATCTGTTATCGACAAATCTGGAGGGGTAAAAAAATGTTTTTGGCCCGCAAAGGCTAAGGGTGTTTCTGCCTCGCAGGTAGATAAAAACCGCACCCACTTTCCCTCGCAGGGAGCTTTATTCAATAAACAACCCTCGCAGGGTTTTCACGGGGTTACCAATGTCATGCATGGACATTGCTCCAATGTTCCACCTCCGCAGGTGGCTATAGTGCTTGCTGTAGCACAGAAAGACGAAATAATTATTCGGCCGCACCGAATAGTACGAATAACAATTTTTTTTCGCGGACGTTCGTCCCGACCTAGTGCCAAGCCTCAAGCACGGTCCAAAGGACATAATCGAAGCTCATCCCCGTCTAACTATCATAAAGATAGCAAAAGACGGAAATTCTGACTCGGACAAGTTCAAAGCTGGCCGCCTAACCCAATTCCAGAGTCAATGGGAACAATTAGGGGCACCCAGTCACATTTTAAAGCTGCTAACGGGGTATCGAATACCATTTCTTCAAAAGCCGCCACTGGTTTATCCCGGTTATTTGATAAATGTAGCCTCTGTAATGGAATCGGACGCCATGACACTTCTAATAAACCAAATAAAGGATCAGGGCGTTCTGGAAAAGGCCGAGCTATCGCCAAGTTTCCTGTCCTCAATGTTTCTGGTTCCCAAAAGCGATGGGAATTATCGTCCTATATTCAATTTAAAGAATCTAAACAAATACATTCTAACCGACAAGTTCAAACTCATAAACGTGCAGCGTGTTCCGGACTTCTTACAACCATTGGATTGGCTGTGCAAGATAGACATATCCCAGGCATATTTCCATCTACCTGTAGCTCGCAGCCACAGGAGGTTCCTACGTCTGATTTATCAAGGCGAACTACTGCAAATGACATGTCTTCCTTTTGGTCTCAGCACAGCTCCAAAGATCTTTGCAACAATAACCAACTGGATTGCGCAAATCCTTCGACAAAAAGGCATACGAGTTATTGTTTATTTGGACGACTTTTTATTCGTTCACCAGGACAGACGGGTTCTTCAGAATCATGTTGCACAGGCGCTCGACATCCTGATGACACTGGGATGGATGGTCAATTTCGACAAGTCTGTTCTGACACCGGTGAAAAGCCTAACTTATCTTGGTATCCTTTGGGAACCTTGGTCCAACCAGAAGCGGCTACCAGAGGAAAAGTTACAGGCTCTTTTTTGCAAATTGAACCATATGCTACAAAGGAATGTCGTTATATTCAAGGAACTACAGAGCCTGGTAGGTGTTCTCAACTTCGCCAGCTTCTGTGTTCCTATGGGCAGGCTAAATTATCGTGCGCTATTAAACCTTCTGAACAACATGCTGACTCAGAAGCTCACCAAAGTAGATTTACCACCCGATGCGAAACAGAACTTGGCTTGGTGGCTTCAAAATCACAGAAGCGTGTCGGAAATTCACATTCCACCGCCGTCACATTTCTTGACCACAGACGCCTCCGACATCGCATGGGGAGCTCGTCTGAACAACATGTCAATACATGGGACTTGGACAGATCAAGAGAAATCTTTACACTGCAACCAAAAAGAGTTATTGGCAATCCTAAAGGTTTTTCAAGGTCATTGTCAGCTCCTGAACCACAGCACAGTGTTGATACAAAGCGACAACAAAACCGTTGTAGCTTATTTGCGACGCGAAGGGGGAACGAAATCAATGTTTTTGATGAGCATAACCTACCAAATTTTCCAGATTTTGAGTTTTCACCGGATCCATGTCAAAGTTCATCATATACTAGGAATATACAATGCCCACGCTGACCATCTGTCAAGGCTGCGGCTAGCTCCAGAGTGGCATCTTCTCCCGGAGTGTACCGAAAAGATCTTCTCCAAGTGGGGAACCCCATTTATAGATCTTTTCGCATCCAGTCGAGCACACGTAGTGATAAACTATGCCACTCTGGACCAGAACGACAAGCAGGCGTTACTTCACGATGCTTTCTCCCAGAACTGGAATTACACACTAGCCTGGATATTCCCACCACCTTACCTCATTCCCAAAGTGTTGAGTCACTTGAATCAGGCTCAAGGGATTTACCTTCTCGTAGCACCTCGCTGGGAACGTGTTTTTTGGAGAGCGGACCTCAAAGCACGATCATTAGCAGCCCCGTTTACTCTTCGTCACCTAGACCAAGTCCTAATCGACACCTCGACAAATCTACCACCACCGAATGTGAAAGACATGACCCTCGAGGTGTGGAGATGTGGGGGTGGTCTGATAAACTAACAGATTGGAGCAAAAATCAATTAGAACTTCTCCAGAATGCTTGGCGACCGTCTACTAAAAAAACATATAATAGTGCTTGGAACAAATGGCTTATTTGGTCCCAACAACATAAAATTGACCCATGCAATCCTAATGGGCCTGATGTTGCTCGATTTTTATCAGATTTACATTTGATTCATAAATTGTCATATAACTCTATTTTATTACACAAGTCAGTCGTCTCCACACTTTGCAATCCAGATAAGTCTGGTAAATTAAGCGGTCATTACATGGTTAAACAGATTTTAAAATCAATTTTGTCTCAAAATCAGACATGTAAAAAACCTCCGATATGGAATGTAGATATTCTCGCAGCTTACCTGAAACATTACACTGTTGATTGGAAAAATTGTTTTCAGGTTCAAAGGCATACAGCTGCTCTTTTGCTCCTTTGTTCAGGTCGTAGGGTTCATGATCTAACCCTGCTCCATATTGACCCTGATCATTATAAGGAGAACGTTGATTCTGTTGTTTTTTGGCCAGTTTTTGGTTCAAAAACTGACTCGTCAAATTACCGACAGTCAGGATGGAAACTCTTAATCAATAATGAAGATAGGAATCTAGATCCTATTTTTGCTATCAAACAAACAATCGCTCTTTTAGAAAGTCGTAGACGTATGTCAAAAGGGTCTAGTTTGTTTATTAATTTTCGAGGCGAATCAAAGCCTGCGTCTAGAGCGATAATTGCCGGATGGATAAAAACCTTGCTTAAGGATGCCGGTATCACAGCAGCTCCGGGAAGTATCCGTTCTGCTGTTGCGTCTAAAAACTGGTTCGACAATTATCCGTTAGAAGATATTCTCGCAAGAGGCAATTGGCGATCACAGAATACTTTTTGTAAATTTTATAGGAGAGAAATAATACCTAACCCTTCAACCTCCTCAGTGAGTAGGTTATTCAATCCAGTCAATGATTAACTTCTAAAATGCGTTGCGTCTAAAAACTGGTTCGACAATTATCCGTTAGAAGATATTCTCGCAAGAGGCAATTGGCGATCACAGAATACTTTTTGTAAATTTTATAGGAGAGAAATAATACCTAACCCTTCAACCTCCTCAGTGAGTAGGTTATTCAATCCAGTCAATGATTAACTTCTAAAATGCTAATTACATATACATATATATTTTTTGCGATACCTTTTGTTTGTTTGCATTATAATACTTATAATTTATGAGAATAAATAGTTTTCTTTAGAACTAAAGAATCGTTATGTTATATGATTGATTTATTATACACTATACAACAAAAGTTTGTTTAACTTTAATGCCTTATATTTTCATCTAGTAAATAATACTTTGCGTCTCCACCACCAGGCGATAACAAACACAATCTCAATTAAACTAAGCTTCGAATAACGGTCAAGTCAAATTAATAGAAGCGTTTTACCTACCAATAAAACGCATATTAATTTACTTACCTTATTCGAAGCTTAGAGTCCAGCTCTGCCTGGTGAATTGACACAATGAGCAAGAAATGGCAAGGCCCATTTTAAACTGGCCCCCTCTGCCGGGTGGTGGGACAAAAGATGAAAGACAAAGACAGAAGATTTGATAGAAAGAGATAGATATAAGGCGGGAAACGTAGTGCCTATCTCAATTAAACTAAGCTTCAAATAAGGTAAGTAAATTAATATGCGTTTTATTGGTAGGTAAAACGCTTCTATTAAAATATATACAAATGTGTACAATATTTTGACGAAAAAAATAGTAACACAAAACTTTTTTTCTTATAATTAAAAGAATAATATAGACTTGGTTTACACCGTGAGTTGTGAAATAAGAATAATCAACCAATTTGAAAATTGTGTCGTCTTTATTCATTAACTTATGTCTAATGTGTAATATAAGTATTTGGCTCTCTTGTTCTGGTATATAATAGCCATTTTTATCAGGAGGTTAAAATTATTGTCTCAATTGAATGTTAACGTAAACAAGAATTTTAATGTTTTATATTTCAACAGTTACCGTCATTTATTTACCTACCACATCCTAAAAACTACGTAAATCTTAAATGTCGGAAGCGCCCCCTAATATCTATTGTAAGTGAATGGGGTTGAGGTGGATGGTAAATTTCTCAATAGACAGGGACCGGAGAAAGTTGCATGTTGGACAAAGCCCGGATTAACCTGTCTACCGGGATTTCTTGACCAAGGTTTTAAGTTTGTCAGTTTTCATATATTTATACTCGACACTTATGTACGGGTAGGTATATTATATGAACGTATCATTGATTAATAACTGTTTTCTTAAGCCGTACATATAAGGCTACTAAATAATAAATAAACAATGTATTATTTATTTACTCCGATATAAATGCTTTTTGACATTTGCCATTCGAACCCGCGACCGATGGCTTTGTAGAACGCAAACCATTAGGCCAGACGGTCGTCAATATTTGGTAAGCGATTAAATTTTTGTGACACATTTTAAAATTGTAAATAAGTTGTCAGATAACATCTTCAATATTAATGCAATTAGGTAGATAGGAAGGTTTAAATTTAAGGCAACTTTTTTAAGACGTAACTTTTTTATGTTTTTGCAAGTGTCAAGTTCAAAATTAAAACAAAAATAGAGTGAAAGTGCGTTCCGATTAACTGTAACATGCCACGTTAAGGCGTAGTTAAACCAGGGATTACTCGCGGCCGCGCGGTTGAGCTGGCTCGAACGGATCAGCCATCACAACACTACTAGTTGAATATTTGACCATTTTCACCACTATCTGAATAAAAATCCTTCGTAGTAATCATAGTTTAAAAAAATCTTTGGTCCCGTTTTAATAAACTTTTACTTTAGGGATTGTATTAGCTATATGCAAAATACATGTCAGTCCTATCATGAGCCTTAGATACCTAGTTTTACACAAAGACTTATAGTTACTTATATTTATTATTAAACATTATTTTCAAATTTAAAGTAAAAACATATGTCTCAGAATAATTAACGTGATTATGATTTATAATATTTCCAATTACAATGTTCTCTCAAACGAAACATTTCGGTAACTTACACCTGAACCGTTTTTACAAACACACTCATTTTAAGATTTTGTATCAAGACTTAAAATAAAAGCTATTTATAGGGTGTAAAGGGACAGATATTAATTACGTAGAGATAGTGATTACCTGTGTTACTGATTTAACTCCTATAAATGCAACAATTTAATTTACAAAACTATACTACAGATGTTTTTAAGGAAATTTTTGTAGAGTAGTTCGCACTCTGGACTGCAAAACCAGGAGGTTGCGGATTTGAATCCCGCAATGGACAAATGTTTGTGAAATGATTACAAGCATTTGTACCTAAGTTATAGATGTTTAAAAAAGTATTAAAGTATGTTTATCCGTTATCTAGTCGCCATAATACATGCTTTACTTAGTTTGGGAGCTAGACAATTGGTGTGACAGTGGAAAAAAAATACAATTAACATTCAAAATCTATCACAGTAGTGTTATTCGATCGCAAACGCCCGCATCGCATCTCACCGCAAATATGCGATAAATATCGAGTGACAACCGCCTCCGATAATTCACAAACCGATAATTCCGTGTTTGGGAATCGTTCGCGTCGATTACACAATGCCATATCGAAGCAGATTGATATACAATGTGCAATTAATTTAAGGTGTAAATCCAAATAGTTAATTTGTAACGATGTTTTAGATACGTCATCATAATTTGTAACCACTCATTCCAATATTTTCTACGATTAAAATAATATAAAAATTCAAATTCAATCGTTTATTTGCAAGAATACATCATACCATGCAATTTTTTAATGCAGAACTTAAAACCATTATTGTCCATGTATCCAGCCTGCATAAAATAATAAATGAAGATGTTTATTAGTTCTAAAAAATAAAACAAGAATATACCTACATCTTACAAACAAGTGTGCTGTTTTTAAGCTAGCTAAAGCTGAGCTAAATAAACAAATAACATTCATACATCATCATATTAGCCTCCTATGTCCACAGCTGAATATAGGCCTCCCCCAATGGCTTCCAGATTGGCCAGTTGGAAGCGGCCTGCTTTCAGCGGCTTCCGATCATTCCAGGCCTTAGGAAAATCTAGTCTAGTTAATACAATTTCAACAAAGACTTAGAGTACCTACGTATTAACTTACCCTTCAATTTGCCATATATTTCACATTTTTCATAACAATTTGTAAGCCCAAAAAAAGTTCATTGTTTAGGAAAACGCTAACTAAGTAAAAATCTGTTTAAAAAGCCAAGTAAATCTGTAACCATAAAACAAACGCACGCTCCTTTCCATAACGCGTTATTCTAAACAAATATTTACGGCAGTTAATTCGCAGGTAGCACCCGCCCGTGAACACACATTACAAACGGTTATTATAAATGGGGATTAGTTTAGTCTTGTGGGGTAAACTGCAAGCGAAGCGAAAAGAGGTTTTACAAGGTAATGTTTATGCTTAATGATTGTTTTAGTGTAATATGAAGTTAATTAGTCACATAAAATTCAATTTTTATATTTTTTTATCAAAAATAAAATTATGAAAATTTATTGAATAATACATGTATTTGTGCCTCTCTCCATGTTTGTCACCATATTGTTACCCACATTTTAACAAATAAAATGATTTGATTTAAACAAGGTAAATAATGGGTAACTATAGAATGCATTAAAAACCTTGGATTCCTTATCTCAAATAATGAAGACAAGTTTTAAGCAAGGTTTAAATAATCGTTAGTGTCATAATTTTTATTCATTGTGATATATTAAAAAAAAGTGATGCATTACAATATGAAATAGTTAGGTACCTACAGTAAATACAATGAAAAATAATATCTCGTCTGGGTGAGGCCTCTGGCAAAATTCATTGTCTGGTATAATACTTCGTAATACAAGGTTCATTCCATACTTTTAGAAGGCGATAATGGTGTGTTGTCTGGCCCATATTTATTTAATTACCGCCATTTTCTTTAACCTATACCAATATGCCTTCTTAACCTCACCGGAGTAAACGCTGCCGTTAATTAATTTAATTAAATCGAGTGGGTTCACTCTGTTTTCAGATTTATGGAGGTAAGGAGGATTTGCAAACAATTTGTTTCTTGTTTTATAGGAGTTGCCGATATTTACTTTTACTTTTCTTTTTTCTTTAATCTATGCTTTTATGAATACTTTTTATTATTATTAAAAGTCTGTACTATACCTACTAATGTATATTAAAAAAATACATTGTTTTCACAATCACACCAATTATCTAGTCCCAAACTAAGCAAAGCTTGTACTATGGCAACTTGATAACGGATAACCATATTTACATATTATTTATATCCATAATTTAGGTACAAAAGCTCGTGCCCATCACACAAACATTTTCTCCTTGCGGGATTCTAACCTGCAACCGCTAGCTCTGTAGTCTGGAGCGCGAACCACTACACCAGACGATCGTCGTATAAAACTGAAGTGCTAACTAGGCACAAAACCACACCACTGAAAACAGTTTTATATGTATATTGCAGAATTATCTATTTGGCGGTATTTTAAATATAATCATATAAACTGACCTTAATAAACACTAAAGGTACTTTGAACAACAATATTGGGGAAACTGTAGCTTACCTGAAACAAGCAAAAAAACACATTAAAATGATGACATATGTATATTTTTAAGTACATACTAGTGTTTATTTTATTATATAAATAAATTATTCCGACAATTATAATAAATAATAATAATAATAAAACGTTTATTACTAAAAAGATGTACATACAGTGGTTTACAGTAGTCCCCAAACTAGGTAATCCTGTCTCTTGGGGACTTGAGTTGATGGATTAACAGCTTCTTCTTAGCATTAATGTGCGCGCGCGCATGTGTGTGTGTGTGTGTGTGCGTGTGTGTGCTTGCGTGTGCGTGTGTTTGTGTGTGAGTGTGTGTGTGTGTGTGTATATGCGTGTGTGTGTGTGTGTGTGTGTGTTCATTTTCGGTTACTCAATAAAAACTCTGCTTCATTGTAGTTGATTTGGAGGAGCCAATCAAACGTCTTTAATCTGACAGTACGTAGGTGACTGGATTTGATGTCGTGCTTAGCTACAACTTTGTTATAAATAAAGGGGTATAAGTATTTACTGTGTCTTGCGAAAGAAGTGTTAACATGTGGGGTTTTAATTTTAAAAATTCGTTTTGCAAGTTGGTCCTGGTAATTATCAGAGCTGACGACTGCTTTGTGTGTAGATGTCACGGCTTTGTGAATATATAGTTTTCGCACGCTTAGGACGCCGGCCTCTGCATAAACCAGGTGAGTGGGGTATCGTCGTGGTCTTTTTAACATTACCTTAAGTACTGCTCTCTGTGCTCTCTCAATCTGCAACATCCAAGTCTTATCCGTTCCGCCCCACGCGGATATACAGTAGCTTATTACAGATTGACAGAGTCCGAGGTAGACCATTCTTAGCACCGTGCTACAAGCGGCATCACGTAACATTAACATGATATTTATTATTTTACGTACACGCTTTAAACTATTATATAATTATTAAATGAATTTCCATTTCCCTTGGTCATCGCACCACGCATGAACGGATGGAAAAATTTGGCTAATTCTTTTTTGTTGTGTTAATTATTGTCAGAAGGTTCTTACGGAAAAAAAAGAAAGTTGCGCAGAAAATCCTTTATGAATAAGACCACGCGAATGAAGTCGCGTGCAACAGCTAGTAATTGCATAATTATTTTAAAAACTGTTGTCATTCAGAAAAAATCTAGAATTTATGTTTTTGAAAGTTTTAACCCAAAATTATATTAATTTATCAATTGTACCAGCTGGTATGGCGAATTGTGTAACCTAAAAATTAAAATTGTGTAACGAAAAGGTGAAATAAAACTTTAAGGGGTTATTCTACGGCTAAATTACATCAACTTTTTCTATGGGACCAACATCGAAATCGCAAAAAAAAAACACTCCCATACTAAAACGCGACCAGCTGGCATCAGTTTGTATGGAAACGTCAATTTTTTTTTTGAGATTTTGATGTTGGTCCCATAGAAAAAGTTGATGTAATTTAGCCGTAGAATAACCCCTTAAAGTTTTATTTCACCTTTTCGTTACACCCTGTATATATTCGATACAAAATACCTGAGCAACCGAGAATAGTTTTCGAGGTTTAGTTTCCAGGCTGTCTGTCTGACTGTCAGTCCTGTGTCGCATTATCGTGTAGTCGGCCTCAAATACGTTGTACATTTTAAGTAAGCGCAGTTAGAAAACTATGTGGGTCAAAAAGGATAAGAGTAAGTTTGATACTACAAATCCAATATTGTCATAGTAAAATTAGAAAGATTGCCTACTTAGAGAACAGTACATAGTTACGTTTTTGAAGTAAAATATGAAAAAAATTCTAACAATAACACAAAATAAACAAAACTTGTACTATGACGACTAGCTGCCACACTCAGAGACATTGCTTATCTTTAATGGTTAAATAAAAAAAACAGTGATACTAAAGTAAATAGGAATAAAGACAAATTGAATGAACAAAAATGTTAATCATCACTTTATTGTTAATTGGCGACTCGAGTGCGGCAGTAAGTAACACATAAACAAACTTAAGGTGACGCAAAAGGAAAGAGATACAAATTTCGAAATATCGTCGTAGGTTATTTCGATATTTGTTACTCTGTTATAAAAGTTAAAGATTCGAATTTCTGCAAAATCAAATTCCCAACACTAAAATTTCCAATGCATTTCTAAGTATCCATAACTTGGGTATAAATGCGCGTGCTCATCACACAAACATTTTCTCCGGGATTCAAACCAGCAACCGTCTGGCTTTTAAACACCAGACGATCATCAATGTAATGTTGCTGACCTAATATTATCAGAAAATCCAATTTGACCGACCATCTCATATAAATTAATACTTAATTACATTACGAAGGAGAATAGAAAAGAAATCCGGCAACCCTCCACTGGCGCTATTACAAAAATTAACACTTGGCCACAACAACGCAATCACGCAAATGATTCCCTCGGCGATTATTTCAGTGCCCTGGGACGTGTAGGGATTAGGGTTGGATGCCACGGGAATGAGACATCTCATTTATCATACATAGTTTCTTTGTTGTGGTTATTGTTGTAGAAATAGTAATATATTTACTTAGAATAATAGACAATTGGTGAATTAATAGACAGATTACATTGTTCTTGTACGAGATTTAAGATGAGATGTCTAAACAAACCGACTCATGACAGGGTTTGGAAAACCGGTATTTTTAAATACCAGTGGCTTGTACAACATACCGGTAATATTGTTTGATACCTGTAATAAAAGTTAAAAAATACAATATTTCATGTATATCGGTATAGTAAAGGTTTTAAAAATACCGGTATTTTAAATATATAATACAGGTATTAAGGTAGGTATAATACAGCGGCATCAGCTAAGCTAACCAATGTCAAATGGGCGAGTGAGAGACGTATTGGTGTATCGCCGATGTTTGGCGTTTCGAACTATTCTCGTTTGTTTGTTTAGTGAGTTAGTGTCCAAGATCGCTGGATACCTTTACCAAAATTGTCATGGAAGATAAGTACCGGTATTATTTAAGTATATCACTTCATTTTGTATTATCGTGATACCTGTATTACAGGAACCGAAATAACAAAATACCGGTATAATTATCCTTATTTTTGTGTCACCAAAACTATGATAATTACATTAGACAGACATGACGTATCAATTGTGAAATACATTTCAAATAGTTTGTCTGTTATATTCTAAAAGGCATCAAATACTAAATGTTACTCTAAAACACCCGAGAAATGATTTTCAATCTAGCTGAAGAGCAGGATAAAGCGAAACAACAAGTAAAATACTCGGTCTCATGGCTTTTCATCTTTAAACACTATCAGTGTCCCAAAAAAAGATGAAATCAATATACTACCGACGGAAAAATCTTTGCTCAGACTAACCTTCATAAGCCAATATCTACTTTATTTGTTGGTGGTTAGAGTTGGAACTTCTAAAGCTCGTTTAAGTAACGTTTCGTTTTACGCACAGAAATGTTTATGCAGATTTCATATTCAATTTCCTATGGAGGATTTATTGTAGGTTTGATGCGATTCATTTTTGATTTGTTGTTATTATGATTAAGGGATATTTCTGTATTGAAATGATAGACGAGTATCGAAATATTGTAGTTATTTGTTTTGAAATTTAATTTTAATAATACATTTTAAATATAATTCAATTTCCATGGGTTATTCTTGATAAAATTCGAAAATAGTTAAGCCGATTTGACTTGATTTACGTTGGTTTCTTTATTGCCACAACATGGTTTGTATAAAAAGAAAAATAGAAAAATTTTCAAATTGAAAAAACTGAATGTATTGCCACCTCGTGTAAAATTTCCTTTGACGCCGAGTGTCTAAGTTTGGATAAACTAACATCTGCGGGAACATCTATGAATAAAAATACTTCCAGAACTACGATTAGAATCATCTTCTATATATATAAAAATGAAATGCTGTTCGTTTGTCTCGCTAAAACTCGAGAATGGCTGGACCGACTTGACTAATTTTGATCTTGAAATATTTGTGGAAGTTCAGGGAAGGTTTAAAAGGTGAGAAAATATTTAAACAATGCAAGGAAAGTAGTAAAACAACTATTTAATTTTCCCATATAAACGAATTGGCGGAACGAAGTTCGCTGGGTCAGCTAGTGGTCAATAAATAGGACAAAAAGGTGGGTGATATTATTTCAAACGTAGATTTTTAGGGCCCTTTTAAATAAAACGTTTTGAGCAGGCATAAAGGGCCGTAGTTTTAAACTTCTTCTCTCTTATCGTATCAATGGGAATTTGGTGGGGGGTAGTCGAACGAAAAGCATGGTCGATCTATTATAATGGTTTTTATTTATCATTTAAAGAGCTTTAGGGCCATTCTCACCACTTGCTGATAAGTTCTGGATAACCTATCTGGCACTTGTTTTGACAGACAACCCATACAATAAGCTATCAAAAAAGTGTCTGATAGGTTATATGGAACTTATCAGCAAGAGGTGAAAGAGGCCCTTAGAGTGCAAGTTTGTTGTAGTTTGTGTTAAGAGCTTTTAATTGCGAGTTTGGTGTAGGTTGTGTTCTAATGTTTGGTGAAGTGATAAAGATCTGAAACTATTGAAATATCATTGTATTCAACGCCGCATCGAGTGTCAAATGACTTGTCTCAAAACAACTTTAGACCCGATAGCGTCTTGAAACATACTTCTACGGGAAAAGTAACCTTCACTGAATCCATGAAAAGCAATAACATAAGATAAGAAATTTTTTATTTACGTAAACATGTGTGAGATATACAAAGCATTGGCCGACATATTTAATTGGTGTTAGTGTCATTAGTACCTATCAACATGTCTTACCGATATACGGTGTGTAAAATTTATAGTGTTAGTTCGTTAGTTCTCAGTTAACATTAGCAATGTCCATCAGTATACACAAAGTCTATAAAACTCAATAAAAACTAAACACCCGTTATTTATTGTAAACACATCAAGAAAATACTCGACATTGGCAGAATCACTGCTTTGCTTATGGAGCGGGATTGAGACTATAAAAAAAAAACGTGTAAATGGAAAACTAATTACTTCTGTGATCAATACTTTGTCATGGACGTGTTTTCGGTAGCGCAAAGTAGGTCTTTGTGTAAACAGCTGTGCGTGTAAGTAAACGCAAAGCATAGCAGAATATGGGCCTTAGTTTGAAGGACCGTAACCTATGACTATTTAAATGATAAAATGTATAGAATTAAATACTGCCATGCTCGCACAGGTACATTTTATCTTGTAATGTAAACACACTATTTAATAAGAGGCTGACAATAGTAACCGAGGCGCTGCTTCTTCTCGGCGCTAGCCCACAATATTGTCCCGAAGCAGTGGTAGGGTAAAAAAATAATTGGGACGTGTAAAAGAGCTTAGGCCTATTTTCATTTTTATTCACGTTTTTATTGGTTTATGGTCGAACATATCGTTTAATATACCTGAAAAGGTTGTACTTGTATTGTCAACATACAGTCTACTTTAAAACTGTATGTGTAAGGTATTTAGACAGTTGAAATTACCACAGAATAAAATATCATCATCACGTCAGCCATAGGACGTCCACTGCTGAACAAAGGCCTTCCCCAATGACTTTAATCTTCGGGGGTTTGCCAATACTGGCCACGCTTGGCAGGAGGGTTGGCGAGCGCATTTTTTATAAGATTTCGCACGAAGACGCTGCTGCCCATCTCGTGCTACAGGAATTAGTCGCCTCCTACGACACGTCTCCTGTTGGTGGTGGGAAGTGTGTTCTTTACGGAGGTCCCAACTCGGCACTAATAAGATAGCACTTTCACAATTGTATGGCTGTTAGATGGGTCTGATTGAATTCGCTTCAAATGTTATAACTAACACTTCCACAATTGTATGGTTGTTCGATGGGTCTGACAAGATTCCCTTTAAATGGAATGGAACAAGACTTGAAGCATCAATGGTCAGGAGTACCCCAACTAGGAAACGAGGCGATGCATTACAAAGAAGAAAACTATATAAACATCTAAAAAACGAGTAGGTCAGGATGCTTAACATTACGTAATAAGTATATGAGTTTAAACACAGAAGTTTACAAAACACAGATGTAGAGATGAAATAAACTCTAAACTAAATGTTTATTTATCGTGACCCACTTGGTTATATCCCGTCAAGATTGGCACTTAAGATTTTATTGAACTGTTAAGGCTTGACTATACTTGTTAGTATTTAGATATAAATACGTTTATTTTCTTAACACAAATACCTAAGGTGTAGATACAGTACAATATCAAAGTCAAAAAGTCATAAGTCAAAAATCATTTATTCAGTTTAGGACAGAAAACTGCCACTTATGAACGTCAATAATAACATTATTGGCCCATATGGGGCAGAACATGTCTCCTTATTTTTTGGGCCCTACTAGCGCTTCGAGACAAGACACAGACAACCTGGCAAGTGCTGAGAAGAAACGCCGGAACAAACTCAGTCACCACTAGCTGCTACAAAAAAAAGGAAAAGAAAATAATGTATACCTGTGCGAGCAGGGCAGTATTTAATTCCAGACATATTTGTCATTCAAATAGTCATTATCAGTATAATAACCCTTTTTCATTAAAATATTCTTAACATGCGATTTAAACTCGAACATGGGTAGTTCAACAATAGACTGTGGTAATTTGTTTAAAAAGCGAATACATTTCCACATGAACGATATCGTTCGTTATGTAAAAGTTTGTGCCAGATTGATGCCCGTGCTATGTGGCAAATAGCGATTCTGTGTTACAGGTCATCAGGCTCCCACATCGAATATGTTTTCACTTGGAGATTTAATTCACTGCAAAAGTTAAATGATTCGCGTATTAGACTTGGGATACAAAAGCAAATATGGTTAATAATAGTTTATGTTTCAGATAGTATTTATTTTGTTTTAGACAAAACTTTTATAATAGGTAATAGCATTTACTCCCGATGTCCAATACTTCGCCTTTACATGCTACTTTATGTGTGTATACTCTCTTTGAAATAGCATTTGCGTTGATGTTTATTGATATTATAAACATTTGGAACTAAATACTTGATCAAATCAACTATGACTCATTTTAAACCATAAAATTATGAGATGATTACTAAATACAACATTATTTTAGGAAAAGTTTATGTAAATAACCTACTTGATAAAGTTTATAAAGATTTAGTTTCTCAACAGAAACTACAGAAAGAAAAAACTAAAAATTAAATAATGACTACAATGTTGTCGGAATACTACAATATAAATCAATTGCCGTGCGTTATAATCGCAAAAACTCGGAAATGGTTCGACCGTCTTAATTTTTTTGGTTGCCTCAATACTGGGTTAGTATAAAAAAAAACAAAGTCATAAAATCTGAATTGGCCATTATTTCATGGGAATGCACTAAAAGGTGGTACAAAGTATCCAAGCTGATCTAGTAACTTCACATAGCTAGCTTGTCAACTTACATATTTCACGTGATGAAAGTCAAAAATGACACGCAATAAACTTGACTTGCTTTTAGATATTTGAGGGTCTTAAATACCTCATTTAAAATCTGTATACCAAAACGAACGAGCTACGATTTATTTCAGCCTATCCTATCCCAAATCTTATGTCATCTATGAAAAAAATATTCAGAAAATCATAAAGGACCTCCAAAGGCCACCATCTCGCGGATACCCTTACAATATATCGTGTATACAAAGATCAACCCGTCACTGTCACCGGTCTAAAATACCCTCTGATATGTCGACGAGTCTATCACTTAAAACTTAACCCTTATCTTCTAGACAATAAGATCCAATATCAAAACGTCTCGAGATATTATTATTCAGTGTTGAGACTGGGGGTCTATTGGACCTATTTATCATTGTCTTCAGATGAATGATTAGTGTGACAAGATCGTGCAGAATTTGCTTATGAATTCCATTGCTAGGGTTATTGGGTTGCTTTTGATTAATGCTGTGTTTTGGTGGATTTATTGAATGTAGTTGGGTGGAGCCTTTTAGACCCCTAAGTGAAACTAATGGGTGAGGGTTGGGTGAGTTTATAATCAAGTGGAAGTTTGCGTTTGTGGATAAAATGGCTGCCGATCTGAAAACGGGTAAAATGACGAATTCAATAATTGAGAGTGTTTGTGGGTTTAAGGTAAATGGAGACTACGATTCCGACTAGGGTTATGTTATAAATTTATAACATTATTTGTATATGTTGTAGGTATCTTGTTTAAGGTATTGTTTAACTTGTTAAAATTCTAGTTTATTATCTGTTTTACGAGCAGGTATATCAATTCATCGAGCTAGTCAATTCAAGAGCGTCATCATCATCATCATTTCAGCCAGAGGACGTCCACTGCTGAATACAATCCTCCCCAATGACTTTCATTGAGGATTACCAATACTTGCCACGCCTGGCAGGCGGGTTGGCCAGCGCAGTTTTTCGAAAGACTTCGCACGCAGACGCTGCTGCCCGTCTCGTGCTACAGGAATTAGTCGCCTCTTACAACACGCCTCCTGTTGGCGGTAGGGAACTGTATTCTTTACGGCCGTCCCCACACGGCACAAGAGCGCGCAAAGTAGTATTTATAGTCTAGTGCGTTGTTTGAAAACTGAACAGCAAGACTTCGTCAGCAGTGAAATATTCGTGTTATTATTTGATTGACTCAACTTTCATTTTAACCTACAAACATCTATTAACCTTAAATATCAGATAAGAGCAAATAAAACTAGAATTATTTGGTTTTTGGATAACTAAAACTTAACGTCAACAATATTGTATGTTTCAATTGCAATTTCAATTGCCATGGCAATAAACACAATTTGCCCATCTTGAAAGCAGTTTTTTAACGTAAATAATCACACGGCTCGGCAAAGGTATGCACCAAAACCTTCCATCGCTCTGTCCAGTGTTTAGCACTGTTCCCAATCGCCTGCAAGACTGGTCAGTTTGTCACATCATCGAATGTTTAACAATAAATAGCTTAAAACGTTGAGTAGGATTTAGGGAATTTTATAATATTTTCTTTATGTTATTCGTCAATTTTGGCTTAACCCTCAGATCAGTATAATAAGACACACTATACATTTTACTGTTACATTGCCTCTTGCGGCCGCTCGGGTTCTCGATTATGGAGATCGTTAAAAGTCAAGACAGCCCGCGAAATAAATAATTAAAAATATCTACTCTTTAATTAAAATGAAATTTACGGCTGTATTATTAACATTCTTACTTAAAAAATTAATTTACCTTATTGAATCATAATTTGGTCGAGTTTTTAGTTTTTATTTTTATTTATTGTAGGGAAACAAACAGTTTGCAGTTAAATATACTAATGTTCACAAACGTAGCACTATAATATATCATGTTTTAAGTATTCAGTCATCATCATCATCATCATCATCATTTCGCATATCGCACATCGCCATAGGACATCCACTGCTGAACATAGGCCTCCCCCATTGACTTCCAGATTGGCCGGAAGGAAGCGGCCTACATCAGTCATACATAGGTAATTATGACCAAATATAAGTCAATGAGGTAAATTTATTTTTAAAGTGATTATTTTTCAGTAAAGCTATTAATGTTATAGCCGCAGATTACGTTTTGATCAGTGTTTACAGTAAATCTATACGCTCAATCTCTTTCAAAACTATACGCAAGTTTACATTTGGCGTTTACAACTCGCCTTATGCGACTCTCCTGTCAACTTGACAGATGGGACCAGCCGTAACTGAGATTATAATAATGCACAGTAACTAAACATTTATCAACATATCTCACAGTGTTCACATGCGATTTAATATCGGAAACAGTAACAATTTGTCAGCGCGTCAGTCCCTTGCTCCCAAAGATATGGAGGGGAGAGGGGGGGATGTCTGCCGTGAATTATTGGCTGATTTCGCCGCGATAGTAATTTATGTGTAATGAGGATTAACCGGGGTTAACCTAGTAACGAGTTTGGATATTCGGTGTCGCGTGGAAATCATATTTAGAATTCTGCAAAGTTAGTTAGGATTAAATACCTGTTCTTCCTTCTAAATATTATTGAAAATTCTTATAAACCCTCTTTAAAAAAAGTATATACGCAAAAGAGAAATAAAAAATAACGTATTATATAACACAGGTACGTTCATGTTATAAAACTCCGAGTAACGAGTAAGCAATGTCTATGTGTGCGTTGCTCTAGCGCTAACTTTGTGATGCTTAACTTCTGTTAAAATAAACAACGACTACATCTAACTAAATCCATTCTAAACTAAACATCTTGAGAACCGTTCATTTTCGCTGATCATATATAGGGGTCCAATTGATAGGTATTAGTGGCCTCTATCACCTGGCGTCCGCTGGTACACAGTGGGACACCCTGTATATAGAAGATAATAAATATTATCTATTTATCGAGCATTGCAACAAAGTAGCAATTACAATACATTAAAAATACTGTGTCAAACGGTAAACCTGGTTTAAAGTCGAACATTTCATATAATCTCAAGCCTTCAATCTCGAATTTAAAATTGCAAATCAAAATACACGGATGCGCGTTCGCATGCCTACGCGTCACGGGAGCAGGACAGCGCTATAGACGAGACGAAGACAGATTGACGGTGACCATATATGGCACACTTGCCATGGGGTCGGTTTTTGTGATGGTCATGTATGATACAAAGTCAACGTCCTGTTTTATGGGAACTGGGTGACCAATGCAGCATTTTACTTGGCGATATTGGCGATATTGGAAGGTGAATGATGAGGCAATGAATAAAGAAGACCTTATTTTTTTTCAGACAGATAAAAAAATCTCTCTCTCTATGATACCTAAGTAGCTCAAGCACGTGTTCCAACAATCAGAAACAACAACCACAACGCCCAGACCCGAGACAATATAGAAAAGTTATTTTTCTACATTGACCGATCGGGAATCGAAACCGGGACCTCAGATAGCGACGCCAAATCCGGTATCCTGTATACCCAATGTCCCAATAATTAATGTCAAGTGCCAGTCGTTTGAAAGAGCACTCCCAAGAGTATCTGAATCACCGCAACCTGTAGTTTTTGAGTTTGTTTTTTTCCCATATTTTTTTAAAAACAATAATACCTAACGAGCCCACGGTGCACTAGTAAGACTCACGCTTGGCCGTTTTATTAACTGTTTACTCTAGTGTTCCTGTATTTATAAATAAAATAAAAACTCTAAATATTTCATATCCAAAACTAATAAAAATAAATATTACTATTTCACTGGTACTTTATGATAATGTGTAGACGAACTGGGAGTTTAGATAAATAAATATACGTGAAATAACTTTCGATACGTAGAAATTTCACCTTAAGTATAAACGTAGGCTGGTATTTTGTTAACCTTTCCTAAATTAGTTATACATTTGTTTATACTCCGAAAAGTCCAAATGTATATAAGCTTTATATTTTATTTAGGGATCTTCATAAGCTTGTTGAGTGGATTGAAAAAAAAATTCAGCGGTAGCTGGCGGCTTCCAACCGGCCAATCTGGAAGTCACTGGGGGAGGCCTATGTTCAGCAGTGGACGTCCTATGGCTGAAATGATGATGATAATGACTATTAAATTTAAATTTCGCCTAACATCGTGATTGAGCAAAAAAAATTGCAAATATTTTTTAACATTCTAAGGTCAAAATGACTTATCTTTTAATAGAACAGGCGTTACTTTGCAGTAATCCATAACTAAATAATTATGAATATGTATTTTTTTAATTACATTTTCATAATTATTTGACTTATCTTTTGTCGACCCAATTGCAAGAGTCTTGGTTTCATTTCCCAGTAGGGTCGCAGTAGAACAAACTTTCCTATATTCACTCGCGTCTGGGAGTGCAGGGTGAAGCCTACGGCAAATAACCTAATTCCTTACTTCGATACCATGACAATGTGTTATTATCTGGTTTTAATCTTTAGGTAATTAAAAATAATAAATTAAAAATTATAAATTATCTATAGATTGTGAAGTCAAAAGTCTGTTAATTATAAAAAAAATAAAAACCGACTTCAAAAAACTAAAACGCTAAAAATAATCTTAACACTTAAGTACCTAATCAGTTACTTTTGGAGTCGGTACAAACGAAAACATTGGTCTCTCATTGACTGGCACCGACTCCAAAAGTAACTGATTAGGTACTTAAGTGTTAAGATTATTTTTAGCGTTTTAGTTTTTTGAAGTCGGTTTTTATTTTTTTTATAAAATTAACTTATTTCATCCATTTTAGTGATAAATCCTAATCAAAACAAATCTTACGAGTGCAAACATAATTTAACTGCTGAACACCGATTTCATTTCCTATTTTTCCACCCTTAGGGGTGAAATTTTTACCAAAAATGTTTCATTATAGTATCTTTGAAGTATAAGCTATTCATTAAAAAAAGAATCATCAAAATCAGTCCACATTTGGCAGAGATATAGGTAAGATAGATACTAAAATCAGTTGGCGCGGTACGGAGTTTATGCAATGTTTGATGATTTTCTTATAGATCCCATCATCAGAATTTAACCAAATTTATATGGGACCATTCTGAAAGTATTACCTTTCAAACAAAAAAATAATTATCGAAATCGGTCAACGCAGTAACGAATGATCGCTGAACATACATAAAAAAAAAAAAAAAAAAAAAAAAAGATACCGACGAATTGAGAACCTCCTCCTTTTTTGAAGTCGGTTGAAAAGAGAAGAGGTATACCAAAATACAGATGTATTTAGAAATACAAAGCTATAATTAAATAAAATAAAAATATTGGACAACATCACAAACATTTCTCTGATTCTGAGGTAAGTAGCTAAAGCACTTGTATTTTAGAAATCAGAAACAATGACGGTACCACATCACCCAGACCAGAAATAATACAGAAAAACTAATTGATTTATAGTACGTATGCCCTAGCTTTCACATTGTTTATTAAACACTAGAAACCAAATCCCTAGACCGAACTAGGAAAGGAATATCGACCGGTCCAAATATAGATCGAGCGGTCGGCAACGTTAGTCACACCACTCGTATTACCGGGAATCGAACCCGCGACCACCGCGGGCACTTCCTGGCTAAGCAACTGGGGCAGATGGCGTTTGATGTTGAGTTCAGTTAGTTTTGTTGTTAGGATGCGCGTGTGATACGATCGGGTTGGTAATAAAGTTGATTCACGAATAAACGATCTCCGTAGCCGAGATGCGAGAACGCCGGACTCGATGTCACCATCTCTGAGGTTCCAGGTTCGATTCCTGGTCGGGATAGTGTGAAAATGAACTTGTCTGCATTGTCTCGGGTCTGGTTGTTGTGGTACAGTCGTTGTTTCTGATATCTGTAACACGAGTGCTATGTCTTCTTATCATAGGATCAGAGCAATGTATGTGATGTTGACGAATATTTATTTAAAAAATAACGTTATACGAGACAGGTAAAATGAGAAAATCGCTTTGACAGGATTCTACACTATAAAATGATCAATTGAATACCTTACTTTCAATAGTCTACCCTTCACATGAAAACTTTGACCAAGCGATTATTATGAGTTAGATTAAGAAAAAATCGCATTGAAAAAAAACAGTTGTAATTTTTAAAATGATGGTGGTATGATGGAAGTTTGGTGTTTTATAATTTGTGTAAAATACAGGTTGTAACGAAAAGGTGAAATAAAACTTTAAGGGGTTATTCTACGGCTAAATTACATCAACTTTTTCTATGGGACCAACATCGAAATCTCAAAAAAAAAATTACGTTTCCATACAAACTGATGCCAGCTGGTCGCGTTTTAGTATGGGAAAGTAGTTTTTTTTTTGCGAATTCGATGTTGGTCCCATAGAAAAAGTTGATGTAATTTAGCCGTAGAATAACCCCTTAAAGTTTTATTTCACCTTTTCGTTACACTCTGTATAAGAGGATTAATTTATTTGTTAGGGCAATAGGACTTGTCTTAAAAATTCAATTTTATCCCACTTGATCTCAGGTGAATTTACATAATTATATTTTTATTTATCTAAAGATCTTTTTATTTATTTATCTGAAGACAACTCTGACATAAATAAGATCATATAAAACGTTCCTAAACTAAAACGCGTCTCTATAACACCGAAGTAGTTTTAACTGATCTTATATAGGGTGGTGCCTGTGCAAACTGACTTAAGTGACAGATAGGGGGACCCTTTTCACAATATCTTAAGTGTCAACCGGCGGTGTAAACACAGACTGATCCCGAATGTAGGGCAATGGAGGACTCGTGTCTTTGTACTGTTAAAATACTGTCTAAATAATATTAGCTTGTTAATCAGCTGTCATACGGCATTAACTTGCGTCCTTAGTTGCAAAAATCCCATAGAAAAATGAACGTTCTGTAATTTACTTTGAAAACTGTGAAACTACCACAACACGTAAGCATAAAAAAGCGGCCAAGCGCGAGTCGGACTCGCCCATGAAGGGTTCCGTAACAGCAAGTAACATAATATAAAAGTTCTAAAGAGCTAATGAAGCAATTTTGAATTTTTTTATATTTGAGTTGAATGAAAGGTAAATTATGGTTTACGATTAATGACGTATTAAAAAAACTACTTACTATATCTCGTTCAAACCAATTTTCGGTGGAAGTTTGCATGCATGCATACATCATACGTACCTCAATATCATTTTTGAAGACCTATCCATAGATACCCGACACGTATAGGTTTGATGAAAAAAAAATTTGAGTTTTAGTTTTAAGTATGGGGTAAATTGATTGTTTTTTTCTATTTTTGTGTCAAAATCTTAATGCGGTTTACAGAATACATCTACTTACCAAGTTTCAGCAGTATAGTTCTTATAGTTCCGGAAAAAAGTGACTGTGACATACGGACGGACAGACAGACAGACATGACGAATCCATAAGGGTTCCGTTTTTTGCCATTTGGCTACGGAACCCTAAGAATGAAGATTTTTATTTATTTGCTACAAAACAGGTTACAAGTCATTGGTAAAAGATTTCTAACTTTTTTGTATGGAGCCTGGCATACTTGAAGTATATAATGTAATTTGATTATCTAAATAAAAATAAACATTACATGTTCACCCTGAAATTCTGAACAACGTATATAATTTACGACATTTCGTCTAAGAGTATTTGTTGTTTGTAATTGTTTTCTTAAGTAATAAGGTATACACCAAAATAACGTTATTTAAGAATAATTACAATGAGGTATGCCAATTAGGTTCAATGCTTTTAAAAATAATCAAATGACTTTTGTCAGTAAAATATTTTCAAACGACATTGAACTCCAACCGTTCAATTTTGAGTTAAAAATGTGTTGAGGATGTTACAAATATTGTAATATTGATGGGTTTTTGTCAGTCTCATATCTTTTTCGTCACTCACATCAAAATTAAAAGAAACCATAAGCGATCTAACAATATCTGGATCATTTTTCAACACCTCAGCCCAAATTGATCCATATCCCACACTATACCAACACACTATACCGCACGACAAGCCTAAAGCAAACGTGCCATGTTTGTTCACGCTTACAGTTGACATTATTGCTTTCGAGCTTTGGAAAGTTGTTAGCTTTACACCTATTGGTGTATGGACGGGAGCTTTTTTGTCAATAGAAGATTTAAGTAGTCATTGCTTTTGTTATTTGTAAAGCTTTGTCTCGTACGAGTAAGGGGAAGCTTACACTTGATTAGATGAGGCAAGACTGGTTATTACATTTGGAGCAAATGCCATCAGACCTTTTTAACCTTAAGACAGAAAAACAAGACAATTTTGGACCCTGGCAATACAATCCATACATACTTACTAGTGTTATCTGAATGTCTACTACGTTGCAATTGGGAATTAGGAATGTTGTAGGATACATACCCATACTGTAGGTATGGTTAGAAAGATAGTAATATTGGTCGGTGCTGATTTCTTAACTGTATGTAAAGTAAATTAAAGTATGCCTTTATACGTCCCACTGCAGGGCACAGGCCTCACCTCAACTATGAGGTGGTTTGGGCCATACATCACCTCGCGTGCCCAGTGCATATTGGTGGAGGGGTGTTGTAAGGCCAGTGACTAAACCTTACTGTCAGATGCTATGAGGCCTAGGGCCTCTGACTAGGCTTCAATACTAGCATATATATCTATTATTAGCCGGGAAAAACATTTAACGTGCTTTTCGCAGCACGGAGATGCTTGTGATAAAAGTCACTAAATATGGTTGGAATGGTCACACGTCCAATTACAAGTTGAAAGATGTACTTAGGTCGTTCTAGTAAAGTTATAAAAACATTTTTACCGGCGAAAACTTCAGTATAGCTAAAAGAATAAGCAAACTGAATTGACAAATGTTGGTCATATTTGATGTAGAACCGATAACCGATGGGTTAGACTAGGCGAGCGCAGCGTAGGTCGCCCTCAACACTCAACCTCAACCTCAACAAGGTAAACCGGCGATGTACGCAAAGTGGCTGGCAGTGGATAGAAAAGAATAGCCGAAGATCGGACTATAGGACATACCTATGTCCTGCAGTGGACTGACGTGGGCTGATTATGATGACGCAAGTCAGACTCGCATTTATTAGGTATTTTCATATAAAGTAGTATAATTTTGATCTTATTCTATCATAAAGGATATGAGTCCAACCACACAGCCGTTTCCACTATTATTCATCGGCGTCCCCCGCTATATTTCAGTCTCACGACAATATAAATCTAACAGTATTACTATGCGTAATGCTTAGCCCCGGTTCTCCATTAGAGGACATTATATTCAAATGAAAGTGTTCTTTGTGGTGCTGAATTAGATTTGTCGGCCCCTGGGGGCCATTTGCAAAGAGGACTGCCAAAGACAAGGGTTTTAATATTTGAGAGGAAGTTTGTTGCCCTAAAGACTCGCAAAGATTTGGTTATGAACGTCATTCGAAAAAATGGGGTAAAATGTTTTAAAATGTCGACACTGACGCTCTTAACTTAAAGAATCTTATTATTAACTATGAGAAAGATATTCCAGAACTAACAGAAGGGATGCCCCAGACAACACACCGACTATTATGGTTTCTAAGTAAGGAATTTTTAATTTTCGTTTCAAGTCCATTCAGGAGACGATCTTCTCTAAATTGTTTCGAGTTTGGGTGTGCTGGGAGAGGCCCCGACAATTGTCTGGTACATACCTCGTAACTTTGTAATACAATAATGTTATCTTACTTTCAGACCATTACAATTATCTTGCTGTCTGTTATATATATTTTTTTACTATAATTACTTTTCCCAGTTGTACACCTAGATCCAATCCTAATTTTGAAAAGTTGCGTAAAAGGTCAATCACCGCGGTTCACTATGCCAAATTGGTCGTCTATCTTACACTATTATGAATGCGAAAGTTAGGATGGATGTTTGTTAATCAATCACGCCAGAACGGCTGAACGGATTTGGATGAAATTTTGTACAGAGATAGATTATAGTTTGGAATAGCACATAGGTTATTTTTTATTTGAGAAAAATTAACAGTTCCCTTGGGATTTAATTGTGTTTGTTTTTGCAGAGCATAGGATCGACATGATTTTTTGCATAGTTGTAGTTTATGGGTTAGAGAATGACAGCTACTTTTTATCCTGAAAAAATGCACGGTTCCTATGGGAAAGCATAAAAATTGTATCGAAGGTAAGGACACAGGCTACTATTTTTAATTCATCTCATAAGAGAGGGTAACAAGCCGTAATCCATGCGGGCGAAGCCGCAAGCACAGCTTGTATTATAAATAACGAAACTTTTTTTTTTCTTTTTTTTTTAGACAACATCTCATACATTGCTCTGATCCTGTGGTAAGTAGCCAAAGCACTTGTGTTACAGAAATCAGAAACAACGACGGTACCACAACACCCAGATCCGAGACAATTTAGAAAAGTTACTTTTCTACATTGACCCGACAGGGAATTGAACCCGGAACGTCAGAGATAGCGACACAAAGTCCGGTATTTACCGTAAACTGTTAAACTGTAAACCGTAAACTGTTTTATTTACCGTAATCCAATGATACAAATCAAACTATAATTACCTGTAACAAATAAAAAACATCACATTACACACATATAATTGTAACCATTAAAAGAAAAACGCGTCAACTCAAATTTATTCACGGTAGTAAATTCTCGGAGCGATACATCCCATAAAGGAGACATATCTTATATCTTAGATGATGTTATAAAGGGAACCTGGTTTCGAATTAAATTAAGATCAAGATCATTTGAAAGTTAATCATTTATTAGCTTTTAAGGCGAGTGGTGCCCCTAAATTAGCGACTCATCACGAGAATATCGCACAAAAACTTACTAAAATACGGTTCATAACAGAGTGCAATGAAACGTGGCTGTTATGACTGTCGCTGCGTATTTATGCAGTGACAATTATTGAAAATACTTTTCGCATGGACGCAATGGGGAATATGTCCTAAAATAAATAGTACATATTAATAATTAATAAAACTTTAAGAATTTTCGAAAAATATTGATAAATACCTTACTTACACACTATTAAAGTCGCGTGTTAGACAAGGAGATCGGATATGTACCGTGACGTCACATTATACGGGCCATACATTTTTCATAGTAAACGTTGTTTTAGAGAGATATATATATATATATACGTAGAGATAAATATAAGCATAATTTCTAATTACTATATTACGGTTATTTTTTACCTAAAATCAATTTTGTTTTTACTATTAGCACTGTTATTTCGCATATTTTCTTATAAATATAGTAAAAACAATATATTTTTATCATGCTTATTCCCTATTGTTCAAATAATAAACCTATGCTCGGTTTGTAGCTATAATGTTAACCTGTCAATTTGACGTATAAACGAATTAAATCGGTCAAGCGGTGTTCAAGACCGAACTTAGCAATTTTCAAATGTTTGAACTAGAACTGGGTTGCACTATACTTATTAAGGAACGAAGGGTTTGAATGAAACACCTAAGTTATGAACTGATGATCTGTATTTGTACTTCAAAGTTCAACTGCTCAATTGTCCTAACAAAACACATATAGATACAGAAAAAACTAAATGCTAGTGCGATGTAACATACATGCAACGCCATCTCTTGGTTGCTTATAAAATCTATGAAATGTGCTAACTTCGGTCTTGAACAAGCGGTTAAAAGAAGAAAAAGAATTAGCATCTTTTTGGTTGTTTTTTTCAATGATTTCAATATTTTTTTTCTTCTGAAGTATAAGCACTAGAAACAAATGGTATGCTCAGATTGTTGTGTAGGTTTTGACTATTTTAAGCATATTTTTATTTTATTTTTCTGACAAACTGGGCTTAAGTAGTAGGCTTTTGAAACTACATACTAGTTTACATTTGACGACTCTACTCGCCTTAAATGATCTCGATCTTATCTCGTAGGTAACTGTACTTTAACCTTTCCACATCCGCATTATACTGAATAAATTGACGACCGACTGGTGTAGTGGTTCGCGCTCCGGACTACAAAGCCAGCGGTTGCGGGTGCAAATCCCGCAAGGGGCAACCGTTTGTGTGATGAGCAAGAGCATTTGGACCTAAGTCATGGATGTGTATAAACCTATTTAAGTATGTTTATCCGTTATCTAGTGTACTATACAAGCTTTGCTTAGTTTGTGTCTAGATGATTGGTGTGATTGTTGGAAATAACATTGTCTCAAAGTAAAAAAAAAATTTACGTGCCTTTCGAAGCACGGAGATGCTTGTGATAAATGTTATATACATAATATAGTTGGAATGGTCACCCATCCACTCACAACCGCGGCGTAAGTTGCTTAACTTTAATAACTCTATCAAAACGCTGCCGCCACTAAGCTAAGCTACAATCACCTCGATAACTTATCATCAGCAAATATAAATAATAAATAAATATTGGACAACATCACATACATTGCTCTGATCCTATGATAAGTAGCTTAAGCACTTGTGTTACAGAAATCAGAAACAACGACGGCACCACAACACCCAGACCAGAGACAATATAGAAAAGTTATTTTCCTACATTGACCGACCGAGAATCGAACCCGAAACCTCAGAGATTGCGACACCAAGTCCGGTATGCTCGCCTCTCGGCTACGGAGGTCGTCTTCAAATCAAATAGCTCTATAACAATTGTCAAATAATAGTTTTATTCCTTACGGCGTTATCTTCAAATCCAACTCATGTGTTCATCCGCCATTTTCTCCGAGGACGATTCAACAAAAGCCAACACTAAACATTTCGCGTAATCCCCACACAATCAAATCAGGTGATACCAGGTAATCCGCACAATAGCCGACATACCCGTGCCACAGGTTGCCGGGTAAAAGGGCTTCGTTACGCTACGCCCGGTAAAAGTGTACACGGTAGAGCAAAGCCAAGATTTGTTATAATGGTACTGTTAGCATAGTCTAAATATAATGTATTTTTGTCGTGTCCCACTTAACGAGAAAAGAAGACGGCCAATGGTCTGACGATATTTGCGAGTGGCTTGGACAAACTAGGAAAGATTAGCGCCGCAAAAAGGAGCCTTAGGTATGCCCAGCATTAGGTGAGTATGTGCTGATCAGATAAAGATTAGATTGTGTGAGAGTGATATTATTTAATATTAATGTATAATAAATGTCTTTTCTTTCTTTCTTTCTTTCTTAATAGGGAATATGCATGAAAAAATATATTGTTTTTACTATATTTATAGGAAAATATATGAAATTAGAGCGCTAATAGTGAAAACAATATTGATTCTAGGTAAAAAATAACCGTAATATAGTAATTATAAATTAAGGTATACCTATCTCTTTCTAAAACAACTTTTACTATGAAAAATGTATGGCGAGCGTATAATGTGATGTCACGGTACATATCTGATCTCTAACACGCAACACGGTCTAACACGCAACTTTAATCGGCTGCAATTCAGGTATTTATCAATATTTTGCGAAAAATCTTAAGTTTTATTAATTATAATTAAGTACTATTTATTTTAAAACCAAATAAAAAACATGCATATTCCCCATTGTTCGTATGCCAGAACAACGACGGCCTGGTAAAGATTGCAGGAAGAAGCAGGATGCATGCCACTTCCAACCGGTCAATCTAGAAATCAATGGGGAAGGCCTATGTTCAGCAGTTGACGTCCTATGGCTGAAATAATAATGATGATGATGATACCAGAACGTACGAATAACTTGTCTTACTAACGTCGTCTGATGATCTTCGCAGTATAAAGCCGTGCATCGCCCGCTAAAGCGTTAAACAGTCGAATTTAAACACTGTAGGGTGTTAGAAGTAAAACAAAATTTAAAAAAAATACATTATTGTTTTCTAATCAGGTAATATATATTTGCTTGGACATAATATTTTATGGTTTGGTGGCTTCCATTTTTATAGCACCGAAGTTTTCACCGTAAACTAGATAGGATGTGCGTACCGTAATAAAATTCAAACTACTTCAGATTTATATTCCCATATGTCCATAAAAGTTTCATGGGTGTATTAAAAATTTCAATACCTGTGTTGTACGTGGCAGAGAGATTGAGTTATAAAATTAAATAATTTTGCAAAAGCTGGTGTTAAATAAAGCTGGTTTATCTGGCTGGTTCTTTATGTAGAAGCAATTGAATATGCTGTCTTTAAAATCATAGCGTAATTTAGCTATATAATTAAATATTACACTATATAAACTTTTTGCCTATGGTATTAATATATCGTTGTCTGGTGTCTCGTAAAAAAAAGGATGTTAATTCCTTCTTTAAAACCAAAAGGTTACTGTTTCCGATAAGTATTTATTTCGAATTTTTTACTTTATAACTTGGCTCCCTTTTACCAAACTATTTCAGCTAAGCTAACGCGTTTACAAGTAACGCATTAGCGCTGACTCCATGGGCGCGCTGGCGGGCGGCCAGTAACGGTCAGCGTTTCGGACTAATCGTTATTTTACAACGGATCGTTATTTTTAACGGATTCCGGGCCAATGTGTGAACGAGTGAACAATAAATGTAAGTTGTCGAATGATTTTACAAAGGATTTTGAATAGTTGAATGAAGATGAATTAACTTTTACCCTATTATGTATTCATTAAAACCGGCCAAGTGCGTGTTGGGCCACGCGCAATTTAACGGGTTGTAATATTAGGCTTCAAAGAGCATTTTTTGATTACAACAAAAAATCTAGGTACTTTGAAGCCTTATATGTATAATGTAAACGGATGCCTAAATTAAAAATTGTGTTTGCACACCCACAATAGTTTTAAGGACTTATCTTACGACATGCGATGACGAGAAAAAAATAATCATCCCCACTGTGGGTGTGGTACCCTGAAAAACTCACTTTTTCTCATCCTTGCGTAATTACGGCTTTTTAGTACTAAGGCTGTCTGAGCTAAGCCGCGGACAGACAGATAGACAGATGGACGGACATAGCGAAACTATAAGTTCCGTTTTGACTAAATAACCCTAAAAAGTCATCCTGCATAAGTACTGAATAAATTAGATTAAAGGTCAATACTAATATAGTCAATTTAAAATGACCCGACGGTTTTAGTATAATACGGCTAAATTATGAATGTCATTGTCTATTTGCTTAACATTTATCTATCTATAAGTATATATATAAAAATGAATCTCTATTTCCCTTGGTCACCGCATCACGCGTGAACAGATGGAACAATTTCGCTAATTCTTTTTTTATTGTGTCAATTATTGTCAGGAAAAGGTACATATGAAAGAAAAAAGTAAGGAAGTTGCGTAGAAAATTCTTAATGAATAAACTAAAGACAACGCGAACGAAGTCGCAACAGCTATATTGAATGGTATTTAATAATTGATCGTATTATAATTATTGTTATGTATTTATTTTATCTTTATTTATTTATTACTGTATGTATACTCTATGCCATAAATTTATGCTATCCTATTTGTATTTGTATCGCTATTAGCGATAAGACCGCCTAAATTGTACATCTTTCTGTAAAAATCATGAGTATTTTACTTGAATGGTGTGCAATAAAGGGTATCTATCTATATTTTAATAGTCAAATAAGAGCTACTTGACGAACATGAAATAGGCTCAAAGAGTACCTATTATGTGAAAAAATCAGCAACGCCAGTATTACATACAAAAGAGCGAATGACCAGCCGATCGCTCGCTCATTAGTTGCCCCATAGCTCAGCTGGCTCGCTTCCAACGCTAATCGCGCTGCCTGTTTTATGGCCGCAGTTGTTAATGTTACTTTGAGCGCTTGCAAGAGCTGGTGGTTTTAGGAAAGACAGAGGAAGAATTCCGTTAATTGTACCTGAAATATGATAATAATAAAATAAATATTGTACAAATATTGTAAATATCACATAGGTACGTTAGTCTGATCCTAAGTACGACGACGGTACCCCACCACCCAGACCCGATACAGTTTAGAAAAGTCAGGCGTGTTCGCCTCTCGGCTACGGCAGTCATCATATGTACCTATTTTAATAGCTTACTCATTTTTAGTGGTTTGAATTTTTTAATACTTACAACAACTTAGTCTGCAGACGAACATCAAAATCAACGATTTTAATAACCCGACGAGGGTTTGGAAGTCATTGGTGATTATGGGTGATTGAAGGAATATAGATAGATTCTTTAAAAAAAATACAATACACTATGTACGAGTATACTTACTTTCTTAATTTAAATCATAATTTTAGCCTATACCTCTAGACATTTACTGTTAAACATTTCGACGACGCAACTTGCCACCGCGATCTATTATACAAGCAGCGCCATCTATTACCGCCTTGTGAAATCGGTAGTCCGGTATAAATTGAATTTATTGATACGCAGACCCCAACCATCAACAAGTTTATCACTAAAACCGAGATGATCAAACACCGTGTTTAGTTAACGCCTCATTGTAAACAGACCCAATAAAATCACCCTGGCTTTACTATTCGGTGGCAGAAAGGTAGAGCCGTAGCCTTATTAATACAACCAGCCCACTTTAGATGAAGTCTTTAGATGACAAAATGAAAAAAAGATATACTTATAAACATAATATGCGATAGAAATACAGAACAAAAGTGTAATATTATCCCTAATTTCATAATTTTAAAGCTCCTTCTTAAGTAAAAAATTTTAGGAAAATGTTCAACTTTTTCCTATTGAGGTAAACCCCAAAAAGTACAGATTTTGTATCAAAAAACATTGCCTGTTTTATTTCCAACACTCATTAGAATAATAAATAACACTTATTGTTTCAAAACATCATAGTCATAAATTCTTATCATATCCCGCATGTTAATGAAATATGTATATTAGTATATTAAGATAAATGGTATTGGAAAGGAACCGGCCGACTCTCCATAAATTTTTTGCCACAAAAGTATATGACCAAGATTTATTGCATTTTCAAAAAGCTTGGCTTTGTTTTTTTTATTTCAATAAGTTTAATTTAATTTTCAGTGAGTTGTTTGTATTCCCTGAACTATATCGCACGCCAATCGGCGCAGGAGTGTAAAACTAGCAGTAAACAGACGCAACTGTAACGCTTTATGGCCAATCAAACCGTACTATCATTTATGACGCATAAATTTTATTGATATCGGAACGATGAATAATGAATAAGGTAATACTCATGTCATTTCATTTATTCATAAACAATATGCATTGTGTTTGAATATTTTACATAATTTTTATCAGATATGCATGCAACTAAATAACTAAAAATCTTCTACGCTATACAGACACCTTTCCAATAGAAATTTCTTTAATTTAATTTTAAATACGTTAAACCTAGTCTCTAGTTTTAATTCTTCTGGCAGTTTGTTAAAAAGCGTCACAGCTCGATTACGTGGACAATGTTTCACAAGTTTGAGGTATGATATTTCTCTTCAGGTTTTTTTTTTCAATAGGAGAATTATTATTGTTTTTTGTTTTTTATTGTAATATTACTCAATGCTGAGATTCTTAAACTAGTGGTGGTATCAAAACACAGAAAACGCACAGCTGCCCTTTCTGTTTCATCAAATCGTAGTCTACTCTTTGGCTTATCATTTAACTCTACGCAGACGAAGTCGCTGACTAAAGCTAGTATTGACATTTTTATGGTCTTGAAGTAAGGAATTATTATTTTTGACTTACGATGTGTCAAACAGCGTCTCTAAGCACACCTAAACCTGCCTACCTAGCATGAGCAACAAAACATGATATGATATGATATGATTGCGATATATCGACACCAACTGTGAAAATATGATAGATATAGCCGCCATGTAGAATCTCCGTGCCAGTGACGTCACATAATATGTGTGTATGTTCAATTCAATTCAATTCAATTAAATATATTTATTGCATTCTATAATGTTACACAGGTGTTATAATTAGATACATAAAATAGATCATTATAGACCCTGTAGGGCACAACAATAAGATAGGTATTGTGGGCA
Organism: Anania hortulata; assembly: GCA_963576865.1. Lineage (NCBI taxonomy): Eukaryota > Metazoa > Arthropoda > Insecta > Lepidoptera > Crambidae > Anania > Anania hortulata. Next base: position 797,521 of record OY756408.1, on the reverse strand, counting down.
GAGAGGATGACGCCATGCCTAATTAGATTAATTTGTTTATTTTAAGAAGTTGTAAAGAATTAAAATAATTAAGAAATCATATGATAATTATTGAATAATTTATTGAATAACATAATCAAATAAATAGTATTTTTAGGCATTTAAATATTTATTTATCTTTGGATTTCATTTATTGTTTTAGATTGTTGTCATTTAAGTATTTGTTTATTGTGTAATAACATTTTTTTATTAACATTAATTTTAATTGTTTTATAAAATTTTAAATCATTTACTTCATTTTTCATAGTGTATCTTTATCGAAATAGCAATCATAATATTATTATGATTTCTGTTTCGTTATAGATTCAAAATATTTATACAGAGGCAGAGGCAGAGGCCTTCTAACTAAACTCCAAACAGTACCTATTTACCCTTAGCAGCAGCAGTCTTTTTTGTAACTCTATAGAAAAACATGGCTTACTTAGCTTTACACGAGAAATATTCGTGTTATAATTCACAAACCATTTAGTCGTAGATATTTAGTACTACGTACGAAGCAGAGCAAGTCGCTAGTGGAAAAATAAATCTTTGCATGAGCCACCCCATTAAATTAGGGCAAGCGTAAACTCCGTATGGTTTAAAGCCTGGTATCCTAATTGCGCAGGCACTTAGAGCTATACACGCGAGCGGCAAAGGAACTCGCAAAGGTTAGATGCGCATAGTTTTGTAATTACGCTATACCAGGTGCAAGGGAGCGCTTTTAGTGCAGTTTCAGAATGTGTTACAGAAACGAAATTTCAGAGACAGTAAGGATATAACTAGAATACCTAAAAATACAAGAGCTTGCCATTTAATAGGACCTGTAATAACACTCACGAAATTGTGAAATGTTACCCTGTTTATTGCAAAAACAATCTGAATTTAATTACAGTAAGTCCACTAATCTGAACAAATCGCACAGAAATTTCAACTAAATATGCGTCAATTATCATGGTTTTTAAGTAAGGAATTAACATCCTCGTGTTGCCATACAAGACTCGTAAAAATTTAGAAAATATTGTTTCTTAAATTAACCCAAACTGGGAATTGAACCAGTGACACATCGTGTGTGAAGCGAGTTACGAGTCGCCGTCACCAATTGGTTACACAAATTTATCAGACGACGTTTCTTACCCAACCTGACGTTTACTTAATCATGAATTCTAAAACAGTATCTACCTTAGCAGTTTCGTTTTTACGTTTGCCTCTAAGATGAATACACAAGATAAAGTAATACTGTTTGAATTAGGCTACATAGTCAAATTACAAACACCTTATCAACATCATCCTCATTTCAGCCATAGGTCGTCTACTGCTGCTGAACATAGGCCTGCCCTAATGACTTCCAGATTGGCCGGTTGAAAGCGGCCTGCATCCAGAGGCTTCCTGCAACCTTAACAAGGTCGTCTGTCCACCTTGTAGAAAATCCTACGCTGCGGGTGCCGGTATGTAGGCTCTATTCTAGAACCTTTTTACCCCATCGGCCGTCAGTTCTACGTACTATGTGTCCCGCCCACTACCACTTAAATAGCTTGCTAATCCATCAGGCTATGTCAACGATTTGTTCGTTTACCGATCTCCTCATTTCTGATTTGGTCTAGCAAAAAAACACTAAGCATAGTCCTTTTTTTATTGGAAGCTGTGCAATCTTAAGCTTCCTTATCAGGTCCATAATGAAAGGACACGTTTCTGTTCTATAGATCATCACTAGTAACACACATTGGTACTAAAACACCTAAAAAAAATATCTACAAAATCGTAAGACACTAAACATGACCCACTTCGAGACCGCACATGCGCAAACGATAAATTAGGTGCGCACGCGCATTGCGCAAGCTACTGCAACAATGGAGCTGTTAAATTTTATTTCCCTGCTAATTTTCTGCTGTTCGAAGTCAGAAATGATAACCATGATACAGTTTTAGAAGAAAAGCTTAATTTAAAACATTTTTTTAATTTTTTTTTGTTAAGGAAACAAACAGCTGTCAATGTAACATTTCGTTTACAAAATAATGTATAGTACTAAAGCATTACAAGTTTCCACCAATAGTTTTTGCAGTACTATGTTGACGAGATAAAAAGTTTAGTTAGAAATTTAATAGGGATAAAACAACAAAACAGGCCATAAACTAGTTGTAGGTACTTGTACTAGGGCTCAACTACATCGAATGACCCTCGTAACATACAACGAAAGCGCATCAGTTTCTCGTGAAATATGTCGATGTGATTATAAGTACTGTTATACTTTTTGCAGGCTCTAATAATAAAACTGGTAATAATAATTGGTGTATACTTCCAGCAACATCGGCTAACGCAAAGTGTAGGTACATCAAATAGCAAGTCAACGCATCCTCGTGAGTAAAGCCTTGTATCTACTGAGAAATCTCCCGCGACACGTATCGCTAGACATGCTATTGTCTTGTCGAGGTTGTTGACGTCGCATGTCATCCTCAGAAATCTTATCTACCGGCCTATTTGACAAAAAAAGAAAAAGAAAAGATTGTGGTGACGTCAGGCAACGTCGCGCGACACTGAACGATGCGTGGTTGGTGGGTGGAATACATATGGGACTTCGGCTTCTCTAGTGATAACAAGGCTTTCAAAGTAACTTAGCCTAAACTAACACATTGTCTGAACTTGGTTTGCCATAAGCATCTTTACACATTTGACAGTATTCAAGACACGTTATTGTTTTCACGGCAGTACCTGTGCATCGTCCGCTAAAGCGTTAATCTTTTTAATCTGTCTCAAGCTCGTTGACATCAAGGGGCTAAGATGATCATTTACACCTTTTTGAAGTTTTAAACGAGCTATAAGAGAACTTAGCTCGGATCAGAAACCAACAAGAACTAAAAAAATCGTTATAGCTCAAAGAACAAGTAAACTAATGTGTCAGTGGGCTGGTCACATTTGCCAAAAAAACGATATCCAGTGGAGAAGAGGTGTTCTTGAGTGGAGACCACGTCTTGGCAAATGCAGCTTAGGGCGCTAAACTGCTGGCACCGAATGCCAAAGAAGCCAAGTATCAGGCTCAGTAGCCTGTATTGGGAAATATTAATAAAATAAATATTATGTATATGCCATGCCAGATAATATCAAAACAATAATTATTGTTGTCATGTTTGACACCATGACGATCTTTGTGATACGAGGTACAATTTAGTAGTTTTAGTTTTTAGAAATGGATATCCTAACCGGAAATGGAATCCGGAGCCCTTGCGTTCAAGGCGAAACACCGCACCACTAATTTAAGTCATTAAAACATAGGCCAAGCCATTCATTACGATTTAAATTATGGTGATGACAAATTCCCTTGATTCAGAACCGTTCAATAACGAATTGACAACCGATAAATCATCATCATCATAGTTTCAGCCATAGGATGTCCACTGCTGAACATAGGCCTCCCCCAGTGACTTCCAGATTGGCCGGTTGGAAGCGGCCTGCATCCAGCGGCTTCCTGCAACCTTTACCAGGTGTCCACCTTTTGGGTGGACGTCCTACGCTGCGCTTGTTTGTACGTGGCCTCCATCCATTCTATAACCTTTCTGCCCCATCGTCATATACATCATAACCGATAAATGATGACATTAATGCTAAATCCTATAGGATCACGTGTTTTTTCGGTCGGATACTTGTAATCGAACGGTTTTGTTTGAATCGGGGGATAGATAATCTACTCGATGGTCACCTATCGGGAGATGCATCTGTTAGTCCATACTAACACAGAATAAATAATAATACTAATAAGTTGCATTGCATCCGCTATTCAGTTTTCGCTTGATCCCTACAGCCTAGGAGTAATCGTAAAAGCGCAGTTATATTTCTCAATCCTTTCTGTGTCAGCTGTTATTTTATAGCTCATCCATCATAATCAATGTACGAGTAAATATTAACTTAGGTATTAACTATTCCATATTATTTAACTGATTTATGTTTCAGGATGTAAAGAAGAAATTGTATTTTCATTGATTTCAGCTACAAGTTTTCCTTCTGGGACGGTTGGGTAAAGAAACAGACTGTATTTCTAAATTCTTATACCGAACTTAAGAAGGAAGAGAGGTTTGAAGGAAAGGAAAGGAAGGAATCTCACGTAAGTCGTCATTTCGTTTTGTAACATGTCTAAAAGAAGGCACTGTTCAGAGTAGATTATAAAACGGCGCTTCACCGTCAACTATAACAGCCTTAAAATACCTGTTATTGATGTATAAATTGATGTATACAAATAACTTTTCTTTCTTCTACTCTCTTCTTTCTTTTCTCTCCTTTTCTTATCTAATTAGATAAACAAATAACTACATTCATATTTTGCACTGTGGCGGCTTGTTAACAATTTAATGATGGTTTCCAAATACTCGTTCATAAATCACACGGTTACGAATAAAGCTATCTAGCTTTAGCATCATCAACAGAACTCTTATTATATACTTGACCCCTTGAGTCAGGTTTCAGATTACAATGGAAACTCTAGCTTAACTTGTAGCCGTGCTAATTCTTTAAATCATCATTTCAGCCATAGGACGTCTACTGCTGAACACAGGCTTTAATTTTTAAATTAGGTACTAACTTTTAGATGCGATCTTGAACCTACTATTTCCATTCACAAGTATTAATTATCGTTACGTATATGGACTGTCCACCAGTCCGAAGACAATCCTGGATTTACGACTACACATTTCAATACACGTTGGATTCCTATTTAATTAATTTAACACAAAGGCATTCCTTAGCAAATGGCGGAGGTGGACAAAATGGCGGGCCATATATGGCGGGAGTTTGCTCATTGATTTGAGATTCGATAGTTGTAGTAGTCAGGCGTGGGGCATTTTTGGATGGGTAGTCAATGTAAAAAACGAACTATTCTATGTTGTCTAGGGTATGGTACCGCCGTTGTTTGTGTTTGCTTTAGCTACTTACCTTAGGATCAGATCAGCAATGTATGTAATGTTGTCCAATGTTTATTTATTTATTTTAGCCGTAAGACGTCCTCTGCTAAACATAGGCCTTCCCCAATGACTTACAGATAGGACGGTTGGAAGCAAATAATAAATATAGGACCAACACTGAAATCGCAAAAAAGTTAAAGTTGATGTATTAGGGCAGAATAACAATCAGGATGGATGCAGGCCGCTTCCAACCGGCCAATCTGGGAGTCATCTGGCAGTCACTGGGAGGCCTATGTTCAGCAGTGGACGTCATCAGCAAAAAGTTGATGATAATGATGATGAATCATCCCATATTTATCAGGATGATACCTAATAAATAAAGGCCTTATTTTGTCCGAATCACACATCCACTCGTTCCTGATTCGATCACGCAAAGAAACACCGAGCATAGCCCTTTTAAAGGAAGCCGCTGGACGCGGGCCGCTTCAACCGGCCAATCTGGAAGTCACTGGGGGACAACATAGGCCATGTTTAGCAGTGGACGTCCAATGGCTGAAATGATGATGATGACCCATCTACTCACGACTGTAGTTTGGTTCGCTCAATATCAATAATAACTAACAAAGCGCGCTACTGAAGCTACACGCATCTAAAGACACAAAAATATAGTTTCAGATTAAACTAATTAATTTTTCAAGCAATAAAATTACGCAGTTTTTGAGGCAATCCAGTTTACACAAAGTAAGCAAGCACAAAACGTACCAAAGATGGCTTACACACGTGCGTCCCAGTTAGGCCTTTCAGTGTTGATAATCCGTCTTAGGTAATGAAATGTAGGTCAGTTTGGGCAATGTTGTCGTTTGAGACAAAGAACGGTATGTTTAAGGATTTGTAACCCGTTTTCTTACTAATAAATTTCAAATTTTAATTAACTACGTACCTATTTTCAGTTGTAATAATTTACTGTTACTAATATATACAAAAATGAATCTCTATTTACCTAGGTCATCGCATCACGCGTGAACAACGTATAGAACTATTTCGGTAATTCTTTCTTTGTTGTGTTAATTACTATCGGAAGATAGATAGATAGATACTCTTTATTGTACACCATAGAAAGAAGTTACATTTTGTTTTTATTTGGAGAAGGTTCTTAAGGATGAAAAAATTAGGAAAGTTGCGCAGAAAATCCTAAAGACGACGCGAACGTAGTCGCAGGCAACAGCAGCTAGTAAATAATAAAGATTACAAGTATGACTCTCAAAATAAGGAATAACCATCCTGGTGTTACGACAGCCAGTATTTTAGGGGATTTTTCCAGTAGATACCCCTCAGACTCAAGCTAAAGTTCGTTTTCTAAAGTGTCTCCAACTGGACATCAAACAACACACAGGGCCTTTGAAAGCGAATCATCACGTCAATCTCAAAAGCAAATTATAATAAATATCTTGATGACCTCTGCAGCCAAAAGGCGAGTACGCCGGACTTGGCATCGCTTTCTGAGGTCCCGGGTTCGATTCTCGTTCGAGTCAATATATTCAACAATATTTTCTATGTTGAATATGGTCTGGGTGCTGTGGTACAATCGTTGTTTCTGATTTTTCGCTTTCTGAGGTCCTGGGTTCGATTCTCGTTCGAGTCAATGTAGAAAACAAAATTTTTCTATGTTGACTCGGGTCTGAGTGCTTTGGTACCTTAGTTGTTTCCGATTTCTCTGCCCCAAGTGTTCTAGCTACTTACCTTAGGATCAGAGCAATGTATGTGACGTCCAATATTTATTATTATTATATACACACACATGTACAGACAACAGCCTGTACGTCAACCTACCACAAAACGTCAAATTTTCTCAATTGATATTGATCTCTACGCGTCGGCATTAAAGTTGAAAATCAATTTACTTTTTAGGTAGATTAACCTGGTTTTTATGTACCTATTGCAAATATCCACTTTAAGGCTCGGACTAGAAGCATCCGGAATTATTCAGAACCCCATACAAATCAGATTGAATCCGGGCTTGTCCGGAGCCATTTTGTATGGAGTCCTAAAAAAAATTCGGACGCATGTAGTCCGAGCCTAAGTCCCCAAAAACCAAGACACAACAACAATACCAGTGCGCGTACCAGTGATGCCCAATCACAACTTTTGGTCTCTACCATATCGATAAACACACACCAAAGAAAGTAACCTCTACTTTTGGAAGTCACCCAAACATTAGTTCTAATGCGTCTCCCAACTCGGAAAGTAATTTGTGGCGGCCCTGCTTGAGTGACGGACCGCCCAAGTTATTAAGACGTTAGTTAGGGATGCCCGCATAAGCGGCACAGCGTATCCGAAATAAGTAACTATGTTCAGCAGTGGACGCTGAAATGATGATCCGAATAAAATAAAAACATCCGAATTAAACAAGAATAAAATATGTAATAACATTTTTTTTCGGATAACAAAGGATCCATATTAGCTTTTACTTACTATTACTACTTACTAAATTTGTTAATATTTTTTTAAAATATTATTTTATGAATCATGTAGTTAATTAGTAGTGTATAATATATAAAGTATGATCCCTACTGTCGACTATCTCCTTCAAGGCGCTGTGGCTGCCGCCGCGCATTCTGTGCAAAAGTGATACATGCAGTGAAGATGTAGGAAAACAATCCACACCCGCTAAAGCTTACATCTTTGATGCGCTATAAATTGTAATATAATAATGTAGTCCTGTGCTTTAATTAAAAAAAAACGAACGCATTTTGGGCCAATTTTTCAATAGCCGAATAACTAGGACTGACGATATGATATAATTTAAAATTGATTTAACTTCTCCTCTGTGCCAAATGGGAGACAGAAACCATTAAATATTTATTGTGTAGAAATAAAAATTATTATTTTATGGATGTACTTAAAAATCGAATAATTATGTCAGCTGCCTATCAATATTCTTAGGTAAAAACAATTAATGCATTATAAAATTTATTAGTGGCAGCCCTGCTCGAGTGACAGTCTGGCCAAGTTATCAAGACGTTAGATTATGGATGATCAAATTGATTTTACGTTAATCGGTGAGGCGTATCCGAACAGATGTAAGCAATATTAGAGTTGTGCAAAGAAACTAATCGATGAAGATGGTTTTCTTTTTTTAAAATTAAAAGTAAAGAAAGAAAAGAAAAGTAAACATAACGCTACATATTTTTCTTCCATTCTCATATCAGGACAAATAAAATATCCGTATTTTCTTTTATAAGTCATTCAATAATATATTTGATCGGATATTCCAACGTGCATCACTATTTGAATACAGAAAAGAGTTGCCCAAATTCAGTAAGTAGGTAGGTTAGGTATCCGATACCTTTTTTGGTGTCAAGTGTTAGTGAATGGATGTTCAATTACATAATATCATTGACATATTTTTAAGCTAGATTGCGCCACGTATTGCAAAAGTAAATCGAAGAAACTGTTTGATTTTTATGAATAAATGAATTGAATGAATTGAATTGAATATGAACCTTGAAGAAATATAAGTATCTACTGACATTATATAAAAACGGTGACAAATCTATAATTTTATAGATAATTAAAAATAATGTAATGTGTAAACGGAGAGGAGTTTAAACAAATAAAAAAATGAATTTCTTAATTTTGAAAATATAAAGCTAAGGTAAAAAAATTGACTTTTAAATTCTATAATTTTGATAACGCCGCCTGAACTTAATCTTTAGGCAGAGCCATCTCTTAGTAGCACGTAGGACAGCTAGTTCTTTACCAAAAATACATAATTTTAATCGATCAGCTAATCCAACATTTATAGCTGAATACACAATTACTTACATTTTAAAGTAACAGCACAAAAATCATCTAACCGCTTGTATTACCGTCCATTTCCACACGCAGACACATTGTCGCTCGTCATCTCATCAAACATGGAGGCTAATATTTCAGTCACACATAAAAATGATGACGTAGGCACGCGGCTGTTTTAAAATTTATTTACCAATATGCGAGATTGGACAATTGACAGACCAAGTGCAGCTTTAAGGGTTGATTACTGATGATTATTAATTTTAGGAATTACTTGTTGATAGAATTAGGTCAGATGTTACAACAAAATCTGGTACCTACGTGGTGTACCTAGATGATAAAGTTAAATTTAATTCGTTTTTGGCAGATATTACACCTAAGTTTGCGGCATGTAATGTAAGTAAGCTCCGTGAATTGCTGGTTAATTTGACTATTCATATTGTCCTACAAACAAATCTAGTAATTTCGGGATCAAATCTAACAATAAAATAAAGATTAGATTTTTACTTGCATCATGTAAAAGTTAAATAAGAGTTCTCTAAAATTACTACGATGTCACGTTGTTGATATTGCGAAAAGAGGCCATTTTATCTATTTAGATATATAAAACAAAGTCGGGTTAGTTACACCTTTTATAAGTCGAGAACGGCCGGATTTTATGATCTTTCATTTGGTGAATTTGTCTCCTCTTTAAATAGGTAGCAGAAAAACAATTAAAACATCGGAAAAATTACAAAAAAAATAATAATGAAGAAGCGGTGAGTTCGCAGGGACAGCTAATAATTAATAATTTAAAAATGATTTATAGTGCTTAATGGGCATCAAAAGTAGTCTTTTCCACTTGAAATTGAAAAAAATAATACAAATTTCCTACTTTTTGTACCATTTATACCGACTAATATATACAGATATCATTTTAATGTTAATTTAACATGTTTGAAAAGCTTCATTATAAATTCATAATATAAAACATATGCTAAGCAATCCGGAAATTGAAACATTTAAAACAAAAGTTAAGCTTTATAATGAACCGGAAGAATAACCTCAAAACATAATGAATCACCAGTACAAAGAAAATACAATATAGCAGTAGTTTGATGATGATGACTAATAGCGGAATGAATCAGTTACAAGAGCCGTGAAATAAAGCTGGCACGCCATTTTATAAAACATCTTAATAGTTGTCGTTCATTTATGGCTAACTACGTGAAGGGTAAAGATTACCTGACATAACTAGATGCTGGTGTGATAAGGTGATCAGCAGAGAGAAGCAAAAGAAAAAAGCAGAGACTTCGTTCACAAAACTACAAAGGCCTATCAGGAAAGCGACCTTCAAAGTAAAGAACACAATGAGGAGATCACTCAAAATGCGTATGTCCTGATGAACAGGATAAAAGGATATATTAAGCGAGGCATTAGTGTATTAGCCCAAATGTTTATATCAGTGTTATCTTCAGTTGGGTAGAAAGAATGTAATTGGCGGTAGAAGACTTTTGTCCTGCCGATATGACAGTCTCGTAGTTTTCCAAATGTAACCCAGATCTACGGCAGCAAGCAAGTCATATATGGGTATTTTAGAGCAAATTTCTATGTTACAAATCGCGAATCGACAAGCGTACTTCAAAATATCCCCAACCCACTGATATTAAATTTCTCCAGTGTATTAGCTATTCCGGGGTTTTCGACCGATTCTGTACTTCCCAAAGGCTTGGAGTCCGTTGGAGGGATTTGGGGGTGCTTTGGTGGTCGATATGCCGCTGCGTCATGTCCTAGCATCAGGGTCCCTGCCGAAAATGGCGTCGTAATAAGTCCGTGGCTGTCACGACAAATGCTGAGCAGGAACCTTTTAGACACATTAGTTACGTTTATAATTTTGTTTGTATGTCTTTCATGTGTGTCAAATAATGGACTAACTGATGGTGCATCTTGGAAGAGAAAACATTTATCAAGTAGGGAGTTACATTTCAATACTATCTTTTTAATGTCGTTGGAGCACTATCTTCAATCACGACACGCCTGTGCAGATCGTAAACCGACGTAATGGCCATGAACAATGTCGTTTTAACACCACAAAGTAATGTTTTTGTAAAGTAGGAAAGTGTATGTTGGACGTTAACCTCTGTTGAAGATACTGATGAACGGTTGTTTTTGACGTTTCTTTGTTTAGTGGGTCTCGTTTATTTCCTGAATAACACTATAATACATTTTAAAAAATAGTGAAAATATTATCCTTGATATAATAAACTAGCATTATATTCGATGCAAAAAATATAAATGTTTCAATTGATTAAGCTGTTTCATCTTAACTGATTGTCAAATATTTGCAATGATATTTCTCTTGGATATTTGCGCTGACTTACTAACAGCTATAAACACTTGAAAAAAGTCGCCAACATGAGTATTTCCTCCGTAGCTCAATTGGAAGAGCAGTTGTCCGGATAGCGAAAGGTCGTGGGTTCAAATCCCACCAAAGGCGATTACATATTTTTTTAAAGTGAAAATATTATCCTTGATATATTGCATATTTCATTAAAGGTTTCATTCAGAGTTGTAGACATTTTTTTCAGATTATTATTATTTTTGTTAGGCATCCCTTAGCCCAGAAAAACTAGACACAAATGAAAATATCTTGTTATGCGGTCTCACCCGTCTACTTGGTGTTTGATAAGTTGACATTGTGAATAATATTATAATTTGTGATAATACAGCTTTGTCAAAATTTTCAGTAAAAGTAGAAGTAGTAGCTACTTCCTTTTAAATGATATCTTTATTTACTGTGTTCTTGGCAAATAAACGCTTGAGTTTGAGTTTAAGTTTTAATGGAATATTCCAGATGAGCAGACATATAGGACCTATGTCCAGCAGTGGACTGACGTGGGCTGATTATGATGATGATGAATAATATACGGAAAATCTAAAATACCACAAAATTCGGGTCACGACTTTTAATATAAGGTGCTATTATAAAATTAAGGTTTCCAGGCTGAATCAATCGCACGGACTAGCACACAATTATCTTATTAGAGCAATTTCATGCTATAAAGAACACGCCTTTGGTGAGAAAATATATGGAAGAAAAACTCTTAAAAAATTATAACTTCTTTGAAGTGGACTTCAGAACCTATCCTACCAGACATACAAACTGCATGCATAAAATGGACGACTTTAATTATTTTATTCAACAAGGATGACGTCTGGGTATAGAAAATGAAATTCTATTTAGTTTGTCAGTTAGATTATAAAAAAATAATGGACTCTTATTTTATCTTTTGTCAATCAATTAAAAATTGAAAAAGATAAAGCGCGTCAAAGTTTGGCGGCTCGTGACGTCACTTCTAAGTAAAAATTATACCAAAACGTGACTCCGGGCGGCATTTCAAATTAATAAAATATCTGTAATATTTCTATTATATGGAAAAAAAAAACGTGTCCAATACGTTTTGATAATCACCTGAATACCTGATAGACAAAGAAAACAATGTTAGTCGTCATCCCTATTATAATACACAAGGAGATATTGATCTATTTATCAAGAACAAGTGTAAAGTTACACCTATTTGGAAGATGCAAGATAGCCCCCAGTTCAAAACCGACGAAATGTCGTCAATTCCTTCTTATTCCTCCAAAATTATGTCTTAATCTGAAATCTGTCTCTAATTAACACGTGACACGAAGAAACATAATATATTCAGTCGACTCTAGACCCTTTGATGCTGTCATAAATATTTGCTTCGGGGATAATTAGAACGGCCCTTTAATGAGTTTCTTGGATCTAGCTTTGCTAATTTGTAATTTATTTATTTAAATTTGTAGATCTTTATCAAATTATGAATTATACGTCAACAATAACATAGTCTAAAACTAATAATAATCCTAATTACTTGCTGCGTAACTTATACCTACACAGTTTAGCACTATAAATAAAATAAATACAAACAAATTCATACATCAAAAATGTGTTGCTCTAATGTGGACCTTTACGTTTCTTTTCATTAAGCTCTATCAGCGCTTTGAGACCAATCCATAATGTACCCAAAGAATAACTAACCCATAGAATCAGTATCTTAGAGGTTTTGCGTTATTTCAACTCCAATTTAGGTAGATAGACACCACACAAAAGAAATTAAGTTCTTTGGCGGTAATTGCACAATTTTGGCGGTCTTATCTCTGGAAGTGATTACTTTGTACAAATAAAAAACAATGTTGCCTATTTTTTATGTCATAAAACAGTCTCAGATTCAAAATTCTAGGGAACATGTGCCGAACTATGAAGTCCCAAAACGGTGGTAGGCTTAAGCTATATTTTGGGACGTGTATAAACGACGTGACGTGTAAATGAGTATTATTAAGTACATGATATTTTATAACAAACTTTATAAAGGCAAAACCTCCAACAAAAAGTTTCTCAGCTAACTGACATTAAATATTCTATTGGAATTTATTGAAATTGAATATTTTAGAGGAATTCAATCAACTAAAACTAAAAATATAACACAATTGACTTTCATCAAAAGAAAATTTATTGTATTCAATCAAATGGGTCATAATAATGATAATGATAGAAAAGGTATAGAAAAAATATCAATCAATCAAACAACAAAAGTAAGAGTGATGGACAGACAAGATGGAATAGTGATTGTACTCCCACACGGTTGCGGGTTCGATGTTGAAGGCAAGACAAAGCTACCGCCTAATTCAATTTTGACAATTCAACAAGTCGTTTGTAATTTGAAATACCAAAAAAAGTCAACGCGCGTTTTTTAACTCTTAGGCAGTTAATGCTCTTGGTAAGTTTGGTAACCCTGAACGACATCTATGTAATTTTAATACAAGTAAACAATCCTACTAAATTAGTATAAGTTTGACATTATGAACATCATCATTTTAGCCATAGGACGTCCACTGCTGAACATAAGCATCCCCCAGTGTCTTCCAGATTGGCTGGTGCATCCAGTGGCTTTCTGCAACCTTTACTAGGTCCTCTGTCCACTTTATGGTAGGACATCCTACGCTGCGCTTGCTGGTACGTAGCTTCCATACCAAAATCTTTCTGCCATATAGGCCGTCAACTCTACGTGCGAGTACCCCGCCCACGAAGTGGTAACTTCAGTTTGCTAATCCGTTGGGCAATGTCAGCGACTTTTGTTCGTTTACGGATTTCCTTATTTCCGCATGATTCGTTCCCGCAGAGTAACACCGAGCATAGCCCTTATGAGTCCAAAATAATATGAAAATTTTAAACTTAATAATATTTTTTGGTTTGTTCCAATTCTTGACCTCAGAAGCATAAGGTCTGATGTGTGATTGAAAACCTTGCACACATCAGAGCATATGCTTCTGAGGTCGAGAATTATTTTTTTATATATGGAACCTTTTTAATAAATGAAAAAATTAAGTACTTTTGGATTAAGTATATTACAAACGAACGAACAATGTTTATGCTAGTCTTATTTTTTTTCTTTTTTCAGGGAAATTATGCTTATATACAACAACAGCTGTTGCAAAAGTAATACCTACATTGGTTTATCTTAATCTATATTACGAAAATACCTATAACTTCATAACGCACTCGGTTCTTAAGTAAACTCTAAAATGTCGATGCATAATAGCAAAAACACAAAAAAATTGTTTGATTCGTAAAACGCGCCTACAGAATCCGGATATTTCCGGATGAAAACGGTAAAAACCGGTTTCAAAGGGACGAAATGGAAGTCGAAACTAATGATCATGCGAGCGAGTTGCGTCTCTGTCGGCCTTTACAAAGTCAGCGATTTTAAAAGCTTTAAAACACAAATAAACACAGCATTCCCGATTCTAACACTCTAGCAATAAAGCACAAATTGCATTGGCACAAACAACGAATGCGTTTGACAGTTACAGTTCAACTATAACTCTATGCACCAAATTAAGTGCAGCAATTCAATTGAATATGAATTTTATTCCGCAAGAAATTAAGTCGAAAATCGTTTCGCATGAATGCAGATGCAATATCGTTATTCAAAGCGGTATGCTGTCCAAATAAGATAATAGAATTTTGAAAACGCACGTCGTTCAAAATTGATTTCTAAAGCTTTAAAAAAAAAACAATTTCTTTAACCCGTTAACATCCAAGCGGTCTCATGAGACCGCGTAACAATGAAATTTATATTGAGTCTCGTTTACGTATGCTTGATTAGTTGTTCATATTAGTAAGTTGGTCGAGGTATAAAAAAACAAGTCAACCGTAGCGAGTGTTGAAAAAAAAACTAAAGTACGTCTAAGGTTTTTCTGTGCCATTTAAGTTTGCGGTTACTGGTCTAATGAGATAGATAGATACTCTGTATTGTACACCACACAAAACAAACAAATCACAGGAAAGTAAATACAATAATGAATAGCACAATTTAGGTGGTCTTATCGTAATGACAGATTATAAAGCTAAATTTGTTTAGAATCACATTAATGACAGTTTCCAAATAGTTTTTGAAATCAGAGCCGTTGCGAAGGTTTTTTGTATTCAAGGGCTGATGAAAATAGAATTCCCTTTCAGAATAAAAAAACAACAAGCCTAAAGCATTTATTGTTCTTCTTGTGAACTTACAACTTTTGGTAACCAAATTGTGAGTATAAAAATTATACTTCAACAAAAAATTGTAAATAAATATTTATTTATTTACTAATTAATTTCAGTTTTTTTTTTACAAAACTAATTTTAACATTTATTAATAAAACGTGCTGATTTTTTAAAAATCTTAACCCTTCTCTTGCTATAGTGATGTTTGAAATTTATTCACACGTACCTGGCCGCATTTTTTGCCTAGACTGGATGTTAAATCTTGTTCCTACCAATCTATAACTAGGTAATGGTCCAATGCGTGCACGATACGCCATTATTGCTACCGAAGGCCTATTAGGTCAATTATAGTATCCCTTTTTACTAGGAAGGGGGTTAATTAGTAGGTCGTAACTATTGGGTATAAAACTTTTCTGTAATGGTCAGATACAGTTTCCAGTAATTGGGAGTGGTTTTCATGATGCTTGAATTATTAATGTTAATTAATGAGGCACATCGGTTAGTTTATTATCGAAATAATATTTATAGACAGTTACTGAATCGTGAATTCATTTATTTGAATCATGACAGAACGAATCCGTGTTCCGAGCTTAAGTTTCATTTTTTTTTCAAAATTCAATGTTAAATTGTGAATTTGACTAAAATAACAATTACTTTCGTAGTTATTTGTTTTTGTTTTCAAGAAGAAGTATTAAAAGAACTGAGTATCGTTTAGGATTGTTATTATACTTAATTAAATACGATTTTAGTTTTTTACACATTTCGGACAGATATTGCCGAAGAAAAAAGTGGAATAAAGCTGAGTGAAAAGTTTGGGTTTGTGGAACTTATGGGCAGAGATGTGGGGAAAAGGTCAATTGTAACTTACCTACTTATACAGGGTGCTGTTTTGTATACTCACCAAATTTAGGAGGCGAATTAATTTATCATTACAAACAACAGTCACTATAGGACCAACATCGTAATCATTCAATAATTTTTTGCTGCTCCATACATTGTCATCGAGGTAGAGCGTTAGTTTGTATGGAGAAATGGAAAAAAAATCGATTTCGATGTTGACCTCATAGAAGAAGTTGTTGGTATTAATGAATACATTCACCTCCTAAAATTTGGCGAGTGTTCAAAACTACAGTTTCTTGCGCTGCTTCTTCTCGGCACTAGCCCACAAATTGTCTTGAAGCAGTGGTTGGGCAAAAAAATATTGGGACGTGTAAAACTGCTTTTAATGGCCTATTTGCAAAATTAAATGATTTTGATTTTTACACCCTGTATATTTTAAAATATAAATACACTATAGCATAATTATTATATTGACGACTCTAAATGATTTTTGCACACCAAATTCAAAGTATTCAAAGTATTTATTTGCAAAGAATAGGTTTACAAAATAGATGTTATAAGTATAATATTACATTTCAGTTTCAGTTCCAAAGAAACAAAAACATCAACAACATACTTACAGCTGCACAAATTATGCGATTTTATCACTTACAAGAAGTTTAGATGTTAACCAACCTCAGTAAAGGTTTGAACTTTGATGGGTGACCGTGGTTTGATGAATAAAGCTATTACATGCTTCAGGACGCGAGTTAACCTGTGCAGTGTGCATTCCGGATCCGATGCCAGTTTCGATAAAACTGCATTGTTGTCATTACATGGTCGGTGACCAATTGAATGAATTACATTACTGCACGTGCATTATACACTATCTACAACGTCTAGTGGTTCACATTCCTGGTTATAAGGCCGAGTGGTAGCGGGTTCACATCCCAAAAGGGGCAAATATTTGTGTCATGAGCAAGAGTGTTTGTACCTGTCATTGATATAGATAAATGTATTTAGGTATGTTTATCCTTTAATATACTACAAATACAAACTATGCTTAGTTTGGTGGCATTGGAATCTGTGTAATGGGTTAGTTTCCTGGGTCAAAAAAAGATTATTGTATTTAGTCCGTCAGTTAGATTATCAGAAAATATTGGACCCATATTTTGTCTTTTGTCAATTAAACAAAAAATGACGAAAATAAAGCACATCAAAGTAAGCATGTGACGTCACTCCTTGCTAAAGTGTCACAAGGTGTGACGTTACACGGAACTTTAACGGGCTATATTTTCATCATTTTTTCTTTGATTGAGAAAAGAAAAAATACGTGTTCAATATTTTCTGTTCATCCAACTGACGGACTAATAATAATTAGATTTTTTAAGAAAACTAGCCCAGTATTTTCTATTGGAAGAGTTTATGTTTATTTACTTAATTGCACAGGTGAGTAGGTACAATTTGGTGCACCAAATATTATACTGCATTCTTATTTTTTATATTGCTTTTATACATTTTTTGATCTTGTTTTAATAAAATAAAATAAAATTGCTTAACAGCTTGGATGCTTAGTTTTTTTAAAAAGTAATTAAAGTTGTTTATATGCATTATAAATTTCAAATGTTTTGAGTGCCGAATAGTAAGTATTTACTTATTATTTTTAACCTCAAATTCCATCAAAAAGATGAATGAACCGAGTAACGATAAAATAACGACGCTTAGATAGAATGAGTCACAGGTCAGAGGGCGGAGTACAAGTCCTTAGGGCTGATGACACTAGACAGAATGATGCATGTTCACAAAAGTAATAATATTTATATTATTTATTTAAACTTTATTGCACATGTAAGTAAAATTAATAATATTCTCTAAATGTACAGTACCTATACAGAATAAAAATATTGTTTTACCAGACAAAACACCAATGTCTTAAAAGTGAGGAAGACGTTGGATGCAGCCGCTTCCAATCGGCCAATCTGGAAGTCAATGGGAGGCCTAAGTACAGCAGTGGACGTCCTGTGAATTAATCCTTGTGTCACGAGTTATCAAAGATTTTTTTGACAGAGGTGTCTCCCAGTACACACAGGCTTTGAGCCAATTTAACAAAGTTTGTAATCTGGATTGACCTGAACTGGGAATTGGACTCTATTTGACTACCGCATTAAAGGCAGAGCAAATGAAAGACACATTTGTGAAATATAAATCTTTGGAGCTGTTCCGTTTATTTTAATTAAGCATAAATACATAAGCAAGTATTTTTTGTAAAAGTAATAAATTTCCATCCTGTATAATTGAAATCACTGAATAGTAAACAAAATGGTTTGTCCCGGTGACATATACACGTGCGGCAGATTGCCGCCGGTGCGTCGACCCCGGCTGCGGCGGTTTTTTTGCCGCGCGAACAGCTTGCCGGTTAGGTAGGGTTGTCGCTATCACATGTTATTAGCGTGTATTGTCTGCCTGCTTAGTTCGCACTTACTACATGTCTTGTAACTGTATTTCCTGTAAAATAGGCTCACAAGGGTGACTAAGTTTGTACCAGCCGATATGTAGTCCCGAAGCGGTGGTAGGGCAAAGCTATATTTTGGGATATGTATAAGTGCCCGGAAGAGGGCCTATATACTGAACAAATTAATAACTATATGCTGAAAAAATTATTACTGAATAAAAAATGGTTATCATGACTATTATGATGGCCTGATTGGTGCAATGCCTTAACCGCAAGGGTCCCCGCTTAACCTTAAGAAATTAACCTTTTTTAAATTTACAACATTAATGTCTCACACTTCGTACTACAAACATTTTAATTATTAACTTCGAGAATGTCATAGTCTCGAACTTTCATAACTGGCGCATACGTATTATAATAATATTACTTTATAATTAATATACTTTATTTACTAATAAGTTAATAGCCAATAGGTTCTACCTCTATAGTAAATAAAAAGCATAATATGAGAAAAACGAGTTCTTAATGCAAAGATAGCGGAAATTATCTCTTTTCCACAAAAACCGTATCAAAATCCATACAGTATTTATTTATTTATTTACCACTACCATTTTTCACTACCATTACAGGAGAACCCCAATGCGATAGTATTAGCCTTATTTACATTTTATTTTTGCATTCCTTATTTATATAATATTATTAATAGTAGTTTTGAGATGAGATAAGCTTTTGAGACATCTGTCTCATTATTAAAGGATGTAGGACAAACAAACTCGGCTTGGGACATCAATTTATAAAATGTGATACAGCCTATTTGCAATGCCAAGGTTACTACACTTAAAAAGCAGTTAACCTCGCAAAATTACAATTTAACGTTAACGTCTATAACAAACATTCAACTGGCAACCAATTATCACTTAACAAGCTAATTGCTTCATCGTTTAATTTGTACGGTAATCTGTTAAACATATTAGGTAAACGCCTAAATCCTAATAAGTCTTAATAGTTAATGAAACTAAAACTGCCTTTCGGACTAATTTTACACTCTTCCTGCTTGTTTGAGGTGCTTGAGGCTCAGTGCCTTTGGTAGTGATTACCAAAGTTAAGCCACCTACGGAGCGGTTGTGAGTGGATGGGTGATCATTCCAACCATATTTAGTCGGACCTTTCCTTTATAGTAAATACTTTTTAGGTTTTTATAAATTTATTGTTTATGGGCTCCTACCAATACCCTCAAAGAGAAAAAAAAATCAGCTGTTCCATACAAAATGGTTGAACCAAAAGCAAGTTTTGTATGGGACAGGTGGTTTTTTTTACTTTGAGAGTATTAGTCCCATAGTAAACGTTGTTCACAACCATGAGTAGAGTACTCCCTGAAAGTTTGATCAAGTGTAAAATTAACACATTGTATAGGCATACATTACTTTGGACTAAGGGCACTGTATGTCATCCTCATCACTCCATGTCATCATCAAGAAAAATAAAAGCAAGTGCTTGTATCCCTATCAAGTGGTTATCTTTTGAGTTTCAAGTACCTTAATAATGTTGAGCGGTTGCATAAGACCGCGTAAATTATATTGTGTATGGTTTTGCTGGGCTGACGCTTTAAGGCGTCTTTAGCGGTCAAAAGGTTAAAAGAAATTGCACATAGGTTCAAAATTGCCAAATCCGTATACCTAAAAACCGTATACCAAAGCATACAATACTACGTTTTTTGTTTTGGGATTCGAAGGAAGGATTCGTAAAACTGCATCGATATTACAATCATATTCTCTTACTAGTCATGACCTGTGTATATTTAAGGGTATGGCCGTTATTCACTTACAAAGCGCATCGATCAAAAGGACCGCAATAAATCTCTTTTATATGCTTTTTATAGCACTAATAACAGGGCGGGGTGACGAGCATAAAAACTGTTTGACATACACCACGCCTTCGCGTTTAGTATCATAAGAATTCCGCTCCGAAATAGGTCAACCGAATCTTTATAACGGACATTAGAAAAACATAAAATTTATCTGTTTTTAAAGTTTTCACTCCAAGTCCTAATTATAAAGAGCATTTTTGATAGCACGAACATAAAATCATCGTTAATTTTTTTACTAATAGTTAGAACGGTATTATTTTAAAAGACTGACGTAAGAGAAGATTCTAGAAGAGTACAGCTTAGCTGGGTGGCATAAGGGAAAGGTGACAAGGTAGAGCAGAGGTTCCGTAAAACGAATGACCAATAATAGAAGAGCATACCCGAGGGTGGCATGCATTGGGAGAGGCCTATATTCAGCAGTGAACTGTCGCGGGCTGATTATAATGTCTTTTTTAAACTAATTTTAACTTTAAAGTAGTTCAAAGTTCCCTATTTCAAAAATTACTAAGAATTTCTAAAAACAAAAGAACTATAAGACGATGATTGATTATGTACAACCAGTGTCATAGAAATATCTCTGTAGCCACGGTACATTAAGAGGCCTCGTTGTTAAGAGGCCTCGTTGTTACTTCAGGTCAAGTAAATGCCTAATAATATATACATACAAATGTGCACGCGTCACACAGTGTGAATCGAGTGAGCCTTCAACGGTAAGCGCTAAACAAACGCGCGACGCCTGAACTAACAATATACTAGGAAACACTGTGCGATATTGGCAGTGTTGTGTAAAAAACTTTTTTATGGCTGTAGGCCGTCAGTCGTATCAGGCCAGTTAAAAAAACAGTTTTTTGGCTATATTTTTGAACGTCAAAAATAGTCGAGGTTTGTTTTTCTAAATACGATTACTTTATGCGTATTCGGTCATAGTTTAAGCCTTGTTTTTGTTGTTTTAAGTATTTATGTAAAATAATTATTCAGGAGGTAACGTTGATAAAAAAAAGAAGAACTACATTGTTTTAATAACCTTTTTTTACTCATTAATTTCTTTTTTTTAAATATAAATGTCAGTTGCTTTACTCTATTTTTTGACAATCTTAAATTGGCTTTGCCTTAGCCTAAGAAAAAAAACTTTTTTATATTTATTTAATCATTTGTTTTTCAGCGTAACTGTTTATTTTACTAGGGTGAAGTTTTAAGTGGCACCCATAATGATATTACAGTAAGTAAATACAAGTCATCTTTTCGTTCCATACTTGAACTATGGAATTTTAATTACCCTTAACACTTCAGCTTTCTCAGAAATACGTATGCTTTCAATTATATTCACATTCTTGACATATACTGTAATGTTTAAAGTTTTTAAGAAATTGGGAAAAATTGAAAATTATGTTTCCAGAACTTATTAAAACACTAATTAAGAACTGATTAACTGTAGTAACTCAAATTTAAAGTAAATTGGCAATATTTAAATTTGAGTAACGCATAAATTTTTGAATAACGTGACCCACAAAGGTTAATGACCTAATGCAATGGTTATGGTTAACAGAAAATTAGAGAGGTTATAAAAAGATTTTGAGTTTACAATATTTGTTCAATACTCAATTTTGTATCTATTTCTAAAAGATTTTATGCATTACTATCGAAGAAAAAATAACTATATTTGTCGTGCTGTTTACATACATAGATTAAGTATTTAACTGCCTAGAAACTAGACGCAAAAGAAAATGTATGTTAGAAATGTTTTTGTAAATGCAATAAAATCTACTACCTCGGTAAATACTTCAATACGACATAAGTTGAAAGTTTAACATCTATTGATTGTATACTCTTTAATTACTTTTCCAAGTAACTGGAATGTGATTTGATGGGTTTTTCAATAAACCCCCTAAATTTAATTTTCGAATCTTTATTCTTAGTTTTGGTTAATGATCATAATCCTCCAGTTTAGGTGTCACTGGTGACCCATGGCGTTTAAGGTGTTAAATGTTAAGTACATAAAAGTAAGTTAGAATAAATAATAAACTGAAAACATTTTAATATTCCTAAGTTAGTAAACAAATAAATATGAATAACCCAAAAACCAACAAGTATGAGCTTCTAAAACAGCAATTCTATTCTCGGGACACAATGTCCACTTATTTTCACACTTTACAACAAACAAATCAATGGTACCAAAGAAATTTCACACTTTCGTACATTCTCTACACATTTCGCTTCGAAAAAATTCTCATTACACTAACAATGAGGGCTATATAAATGTAAACAGTCGTAGCCTCTATTGTTTACGAAGATAATGTGAGAGAAGAAAGGGTCATTCTTTGTTGTACAAAATGGGATAAATGTACGCAATTTGATTCACAAACTGGCAACAATAGAATCTGTCAAATTAAATGTCATTTGGAAAACGGTACATCATATTTTGGCAGCGCAAAATCTATACAGGGCTAATGTGTAAACTAAAAAACTCTACTCGTGTTGGGCTAAAAAACTTGTATTTAAAAGTGTTTTAACACTCGCAAAAAGGAGGGGTGATAAGTCTGTCGCGTAAGTTTGCGTGTCTTCTGTCTGTTGCATCGTAGTTTTCATACGGATGCAATTTTAATTTAAAATAAATACATTTTTAGTTAAAGCTTGTTTATATGATGGTGATTGGCTGTATGGTTAAGATAAGGTGAGCTAATCCGAAGATCATCTGCAATTTTTGTTTTTTGAGCATTGGATGTCATCCGACGACACGCGAGCGGGCCTAGATAGACTTTTCTACGCACACAAGATCACCCCCCCCCCCCCCCTATGACCACCAAAACACGATATGATATAGCGATTTATCGACACAAACTGTAATTTTTCTTATATGATAGATATAGCTGTTTTAGGGGGTATGAGGGGAACGGGGTGTAAAGTTCCCCATCCACCATTGAAAAGGGAGGATCCTCCGACCAGACGGGTATTGTGTCTGGTGGGCTACTGTCCGACGGTTGTTGTCGGGTTCTTGTATATATGCTTCAATCGCTCCGATAACTTTAATATCGCGATGTAGGATACGTCAGTTTTATATGTAGCGAGATAGATATTTTTTTTCGATTCGTAGTATCGATTTTACTCGAGCGACACAAGCAGGAGTTGCGTGTCACGGAGATGAATATGCTGCGGTGGATGTGCGGAGTCACACGGAAGGACCGCGTGAGGAACTCGCGCATCCGCGGTAGCCTTCGTGTCCGGGATATTGCAGACAACTGCAGGAGAGTCGCCTACGCTGGTACTAGGTAGGGCTTGTAGAGTTAGGGCGCGTAGTTAGAAGCTTAATTGGCTCTACATGAGATTTGATAATCTTTTGACAGTGCGAGCCATATGGTCTCGTCTTGGCAACATTTTATAAAAATAATCCTTTTGGTGGTTAAGTATATTATTATAAATAAATAAATATTGTACAACATCACATACAATGCTCTGATCCTGATAAGTAGCTTAAGCACTTGTGTTACAGAAATCAGAAACAACGACGGTACCACAACACCCAGACCCGAGACAATATAGAAAAGTTATTTTTCTACATTCACCGACCGGGAATCGAGCCCGGAATCTCAGAGATAGCGACGCCAAGTCCGGTATGCTCGCCTCTCGGCTACGGAGGTCGTCATTATTATATATTATTATAATTTGTAGTAAGTTAAACACGTTCATAGTATACATGTCGATTAAGCTTCAGCGTCCCCAAAACATTGGCTCAATGTATGCACCGAGCTATGTAATTACTTCCTGTATTTTTAACAAAAAACTTAACCCCAAAATAACCATGAACAAAATTCAATTAAAAAGCCCATGTTTTCGGAAACGGTCATTAAGACCCGCCCGCATACGTGGCGATAATAACCCTGCATCGGCGCGGGTCGTTTGGACCCGTGCGTGATGGCTGTTGGCACGGCAGCGGAGGGTTGAGAACATTAACTTGTTGATATATTGGTGAGATGCGTGTGTTGCAAGCATTAAAAAACAATGGGAATGCATACTGATTTTAAAGCAAAATTATTTTGAAAAAAAATACAGTTAGATTTAAATAAACAAATTAAAAATTGACATCTTAAAAAGAGTGATCATACTTTTTAAAAAAACGACGTATTAAAATCCTTTTTCTTTTAGACTTCTCTGGTAGTTACAAAATACTTTGGAACTATTTAATTATAGTGTTAAACGAAATTGATTTTGTGTATTCATCATCAAATTTCACATAAACTCATTATATATATTTTTAAATTATGTATTGCCATTTTAACTCTTAAAACATAGGTAGTTTAAGTATTTTGACTGCCACAAATCTAGATATAATGTAATAGAAAATCTGGTGACCCCCAAACAAACAACAAGATTCGGGACTACATAATGTCGGCTGGTAATGAGAAGAAACGGCGCAACAAATTAGTCACCTTTGTCAACCTTTTTTAAAGGAAATACAGTTACAAGGCATGTGCGCGCTAAGCATGTTAAGTCTATGCACTCTTGTCGATTAAATAATCGTCAAATTTTTTAATCTCCAGCACATTCAGTTTCAAGCAAATTTATAAAAGACCGTTTACCTAAATAACTCTAATAACTGAGAATCGAACCCGGGAAATTACAATCAAAACACCGCACCAATCGGACCGATAAAATCGTGCAGCTCAATATTAAATTATTTATTAATTCAGACTCAAACCGGTATTTAATTAATATATTCGCGAAACATTAGTAGAAAATGGCCGTGAGATATATTTTAGAGTGAAACAGTGACCTTTATTTTCGGCAATGACAGGCCTAAGATAATCAATTTACTTCCTTAATAATTACATCGCGCTATAAAAAGCATTGAGATTTAAAGCCTATTAAAAAAACAATATTGTTGCGGAAATTAAAAATTACAGACGTTTTTAACACTCATTTACAACTTAATCAAGCAGAGTGCTAATGAAAAGTCAGATGTTAAATGATGAAGTTAAAAATATGAAGTTTCACTACTTAGGAATCGATTTTCGCCTAAAAACAATATCAAAATTCGTCAATGTATAGATAATACAAACTATTGTTGAGTCAGGTAATCATGATTTTTTAAGTTTAACGACCTTCACAACCAATCAGCTGATTCACATTGACGTCAAAACGAAAAAAAAACTTACCTAACAAAAACTCTATCCAGATGCGCAAACGCAAATCCATTGACACATCTCCCAACTTACGCATAAAAACTTTATCATTCACTTTCACACTGGCACTGCACAAAAAAAAAGATTCACTTCGCGCGCTTTTTTGACAGCTGTCAAGCACTCACGCGCGGAATAGATTCGAAATTCGAATATTCGAAGACAACCGCGGTGTGTCGGCCAACTACATTGACTGAGTATCGTCTGATGGTCGTGCCTCTCGCTCTAGCATTACGTAATGGTAACGGGGCATAGAGTAACTACTGAGGTTGTCACTCGCCTGAAGAGGGATTGAAGGGCCAGTTTCCTTTTGAGGCGTTACCGGAGTTGTGATGAGAGTTTTTATTGTGTTGCCAGTAGTTTGTATGATAATATGGGTCAGCAAAACAATTTTATTTCCTTGGTGTTTTACGATAACTGTGCATTTAATGCAAATATTTACCATACCATGAGAACCAACTTTATTTGCTTTTTACTGTGTGCATCAACGTAATAATATTTACTTTAAAGCCTGAAGCCAAAATTTGACTAATTAAATAATCTAAGTATGTATTTGTTTAGCTACACAAGATTTCAATTAACAGTAAGTATTCAACTTCGTAAGGTTTGCTTAGCCGCGCAGTGATTCGTCTTAAAGGTCCCAAGTTTGATTCCCGCTTCGGGTCAATTCAGAAAAAGATTTTTTCTACATTTGCTCCTGTCTGGGTACGCTGGGACACAAATTCGTTCTCGGTACTTATAATACAATGTTAATAAACAATATTATGAAATATTGAACAACATCACATACATTGCTCTTATCCTATGGTAAGTAGCCAAAGCTTATAGAAATCAGAAACAACGACGGTACCACAACACACAGACACGAGACAATATAGAAAAGTATTTTTTCTACATTGACTGACCGGGAATCGAACCCGGGACCTCAGAGATAGCGCCACAGTCCGATATGCTCGCCTCTCGCCTACGGAGGTCATCTGAGAATGTTGTTAATTCCTTATTTCGGATTTTGGAACCTTAACGATTTGAGTCTGGCGCATATTTTATTAACATAAATAAAATAAGTTCATTTTTTTAAAGACAGGAAGTCTTTATATTTAGTCTATCATTCCCTATGACATGGTGAATCAAAAAAATGTCGGATTCTTAAAGTTTCAATGTAACATCTTAGATATACAAAATTCATCTTTTCAAATACTTTAAATCCAAAGAAAATCTATGTCTAAACTTGGTCACCACCCACGTTCAACGTCACATCCAACTGAGAGCGGTGCCCTTTGTGCACCACTGCCCACGTAGTACAGCCACGACATCATCAGTGCTGCCCTACAGTTCACGTAATAAGGTTTATTGTTGAATGCACATAAATGATTTAGGCGGTGGAATCATTTGTGACACTTTTTCTTTGGACGCCTACAGGTGTTCTGATTTTCCAGACATACTTTAGTAAACCTGTATTTTTACGATATTGGACGCTCTCTATAACTCTATTGATTTAATCTTGTCATAAACGGCTTACCTATTAAAAGTAACGGTTCATTTCAAAATCAACAAACAAAAGAACAATTAATACAAATAAGTTGATCTGTAGCCATAATAGCAAATTATAACAATTGTAATGCCTTTGAAGTAAGAGTATAAGGAATTATCTTTGTAAGTTTGCTCAACACGCATGCATACAATAAAAAGATACTAGAGGTATCCTCAAGAACATGCTGAATTATCGTTTAACCTTATGATACTTAGGAATAGTTGCAATAACCTTCAAAATGACTGAAAGCAGAATGAATAAAACAGACTGAAAGCTGCAAACCATACATTCAAAGGTTTAACATACTTCCCCTGCCATGTATGTACATTCTAGAAATGTGTAAATTTGTTAGGAAACACCCAAACTTATATCAAAACCGCGCTAATCTACATTACTCGCTAAGATATAAAAATAAATTGATTCTACCTACTGTCCGTCTAAAGCTTCATTCTTCCAGCCCGTACGTTATGTCCATACGAATTTATAACAAATTGCCGGAGTTTATGAAAAATGAAGTAAACGATTTAAAATTTATAAAACAATTAAAATTAATGTTAATAAAAAAATGTTATTACACAATAAACGAATACTTAAATGACAATAATCTAAAACAATAAATGAAATTCAAAGATAAATTAATATTTAAATGCCTAAAAATACTATTTATTTGATTATGTTATTCAATATATTATTCAATAATTATTATATGATTTCTTAATGTATTTGTAATTCTTTACAACTTCTTAAAATAAACAAATTGATCTAATTATGCATGGCGTCATTCTCTCTGCCCACAATACCTATCTTATTGTTGTGCCCTATAGGGTCTATAATGATCTGTTTTATGTATCTATTTATAACACCTGTGTAACATTATAGAATGCAATAAATATATTGAATTGAATTGAATTGAAATGAAACCAACTCGCGCAACGAAGGTTTATAGGCTGTATATAGGCTGGAAAAAAGTGCAGTGGAATTTTAAGAAAAATCAAAACCTCTGTAATGGTGTGTCGGCGTGATGCAGTAGGTGAATAAATAATACGTCTGACTTACGGTTTAACGTCTATAATGTCCAATCCACAAAATGGTTCAAAAACAAAAAAATATTTCCATACATAACTGCCGAATAGCTGACGTCAGGTTGTATGTGATGTTTTTTTTGAGATTCCGATGTTGGTATCATACAAAAAGTTGTTGTATTTGAAAAGTAGAATCACACAAGTTCCACTGCACCTTTCTGTTATAATCAGTAAGGCCGTATCTTTTTATTCAGTCCACTATCCTTAAAGCAAACCCGACTCATACTTGTCCATTGTTGTTTTGCGTAAAATGAAATAAATAATCGTAGACAAAATATTGTCGATGTAGGTAGAGATAGCTTAATGCAGAGTTCCCGTTATTGTAATGATGACTTGATTAGAAAGATGAGGCTTGTGCCATGCAGTGGAACATTAAAGCCATAGCCTAAAAAATAGCGCAAGTTCATGAAGGCCCAAAATAATAATAGGCCCTCTAATTTTTTTACAATTTTAAAAACTTCAAATGTGAAAGTATTTCAAACGTATTTACTTCGAATGATATTAAATAGAAAATAGTAGATATGCAAATTTGAATACTTTTTATATTCTTTTGTTGTAATTTGTGTTCAATTTTATTTAAAAAATATATTCAAAATAAAAATTATGAAATCATTCCTTTATTAGACATCTGTGATCTATGTATCCTATTTATATGTTAGTAACAAAAGATTAACTTGTCACTAAATATTTTTTAAAGGTAATTCGCGACATGTAATCGACTAGAAGACGATTCCCACTGTCGGAAACTGTCAATGGCCTGCAGAACATTGTTGTAACTGTCAACCGCTGAGCACTCAAAGCAACGAATATTCCCTAGGATTATTTAATGATTTTTTATCTATGTTTTTTACCTTTCTCTTAATTCGCCAGTGTATTATTACAGTTCATAATTTTTGAACATGATTTTTTGGCGTATATTTTTTTAACGTGAGATTATGCTAGACTGGCTGATATCATTTAGCTATAATAATAGGCCGTTCCTATATCACAGAGTGTAGGTGTCCGATATGCATGGACGAATGAATAATTACAATGGATATGGTAATGTATACGGGCTATCTGAGCTAATGACAGCCTGTGCTTAGTTAATTAAAGACCGAAAACAAGAAGATGCTAATCTAGCGGTTAGCAAAACAATTTTGGTAGATCGTTTGTTATGTTTAATAGTAAAGTCCCGCATGTATTGTTAATTAAGTGTTCTTTTTAAGCGGTCTCACCCCATTTTTACTCCCTTGTTTATTTTATTATTTTTTTAAATTGGACTACATCACATACATTGCTCTGATCCTATGATAAGTAGCTGAAGCACTTGTGTTACAGAAATCAGAAACAACGACGGTACCACAACACCCAGACCCGAGACAATATATAAAAGTTATTTTTCTACATTGACCCGACCGGGAATCGAACCCGGGACCTCAGAGATAGCGACACTAAGTCCGGTATGCTCGCCTCTCGGCTACGGAGGTAGTCATTGGTCGTATTGAACCTTACTAACATTGTTTTTATTATTTTTAATAGCATTAATAATTTTAAAAAAAAGATCGTGCGGGCTGACATGCGTGCCAATGATCTCAAAACTAGAGACGCTGAAGACTGCGCGAAGTGGAGGAGTAAATCAAGGAAAGCGGACCCTGGGCTCCAAAGCAATGGCTTTGGACGCAACCGGGATTGACCGTATAGATGAAGAAGAAGATTATTAAGAAGTTACAAAACTACTTATTGATAATCTTACGTACGTATATTAAACTTCAAATTAAACGCAAAAAACCTCTCCTTTACAAAAAACTTTGTAAGTGCGAGATATAAAGTTTATTTGTGCGTTCTGTATGAGCGACTAAAAATAAAACTCATATTTTTCAGTTCACGTGTTAATGAACCGAAAAGTAATATAAAATAATTAAACAATTTTAATTAGTCTCGGACGTAGTAGCGAGGAATCTAATTTACTTCACGTTCCAGTGTAATCAAATAGAGGTATATATTTAAAAATCCAAGTATTGACAAACAAATTTGACCATTATTGGGGTGGACCGCATACGTTAGGTTGATACGGAAATAATAATTACTTATATAAATATAATAAATAAATAAATCATTACATACTAAGTACGTAAGTAGCTAAAGCACTTGTGTTACAGTAATCAGAAACAACGACGGTACCACAACACACAGACCCGAGACAATATTATAAAAGTTATTTTTCTACATTGACTGACCGAGAATCGAACCCGGGAACTCAGAGATAGCGACACTAAGTTATTTATATTATAATATACGTTAATAGTATTATTTATATATATAAAGCCTGTAATAAGACTACCAAAAGTAGTTGTAATAAAAGCAAACAATGACTAATTATTCAAAAAGAACCAAAGAATAATAGCGGCTACTTCTATGGGAGATTTTAGTTAGATAAGAATGTCATGGACCTACTCGCTGATGGTAAAATGAGCTGCAAAGATGTCTTTGATTTTTAGTGCGAATCACCCACTCACCAAAATGGTTCCTATTATAATTTTACTACGTAACCCTAAAAGTTAAGATCAGTCCGCGGATATTATGTCAAACCGCCATGACGGAAGCCTTGACTCAAAGGTCACGGATGATGATGCAATGGCTTGACTAGGCCTAGTACGTGAGATTGGCTTGCTTCCTAGTTTGAATGTTTGTTTAATAGTACCTTTGATTAAGACAAACATAGATCGGAGATAGCTTCAAGTAACTTGAGAAGACGGATTTGTTTGGTTCTGAGAGTTTTAATGGCTTCTACTGGTACAAGAAACGATGTAGTTTCAACGAAAATTTGATTTGTGTATTGATATAGAATAGAATAGAATAGAATCTTTATTTGCTATAAAAGTGGTTACAGTGGGTCTTATAAATAGGTATAATGTCATGTAGATCAGCACTTTTAGCTTTGTCATTTAAAGCATGCAAAATTTATAAATCAATTTATCAAATTAAAACAACCACGAAATTACAAAATTATTATTAATATACATTATTTTCATTGCGTTATTTATTTTTATTGTCAGTTTATTTATTAAGATTAATCAATAAAGCTATAAAATAATTTACCCATAAGCCAATAGGTGGTACATACTTAAATACGAGTAATTAGAAATATTGCACTTACGTATAATTTAATGACCTCCACTTTCTTATTGTACATAAAATTACCTGTAACAGAGAAAACACATTTTTTTAAAACTATTTATACATTACATTTTACATACCTACATAATATATTTAACATAGCACAACAATTAACGACGACGACCTCCGTAGCCGAGAGGCGAGCATACCGGACTTGGTGTCGCTATCTCTGAGGTCCCGGGTTCGATTTCCGGTTGGTCAATGTAGAAAAATTACTTTTTTATATTGTCTCGGGTCTGAGTGTTGTGGTACCGTCGTTGTTTCTGTTTTCTGTTACACAATTGCTTAAGCTACTTATTGCAATGTATGTGATGTTGTCCAATATTTATTTATTTAAAAAATTAAAGACCAAATCATATTTTGACAGCAATCATCAACAATTTAGTATTATATTTTGTGTTAAAAAAAATTAGGAAGCATGCGTATTTATTTATGTCGACATATGATATGAATTTACATCTAAAACGTGACACTCAATACCACTGGTATTGAGTGGTAACCTTTAAATTGTGAACATACAATGAAAACTGTATAGCTATGAGTGTTAAAATATATAATAAATTACCAAAAGACCTGAAATTATTAAAGAACAGACAATATACAATTATATAAGTGAAAAAATAATCTAAGACTTGAAAGACTAAATAAACAAACAATAAAACCTGGACTACTGACTGGATGATGACAGAATGTTTGTAGGTAGCTGATTTCAACAAGAAGACTTTATTGACTGTGTTACACCCTGGTTTACAAAACGTTTGCATGCTTTGGTTATACAAAGTGTAACGAAAAGGTGAAATAAAACTTTAAGGGGTTATTCTACGGCTAAATTACATCAACTTTTTCTATGGGACCAACATCGAAATCGCAAAAAAAAACACTTTCCCATACTAAAACGCGACCAGCTGGCATCAGTTTGTATGGAAACGTCAATTTTTTTGTTTTATTTCACCTTTTCGTTACACTCTGTATATACATACTCGTACATTGTCATAGATCTCTATTTTGTATAATTAACTAGCTGTCCCGACGAACTCCGTACCGCCCCTACATTTTTTTTCGTGATTATTTCCGTGATTTTTATAGTTATTCTGCTATTCGGAACGGAGACAAATTCAACAAATCAAAGATCACAAAAATCTGTCCAACCGTTCTTGAGTTATAAATGGTGTAACTAACCCGACTTTGTTTTATATATATTATTAGATAACACCAATACCGTATTCAGTGCAAATAAAGAAATTCTAAATTAAAATTGTATCAAACAAACAAATTTTCAATAACGAAAATGTTAATTTCAAAATCCCTTACAACGTATATGTAAATCAACACAATTCTCGACTGAAAACAAGCTTATTTGCGGAGACCTAATATCGGCATCCCCAAAAGCGGCACTACAAACAGGGATTGTAGGCTTTCAGGGTTCCTGGATCGATAGCTCATAGGCTGTGTACGCGAGGAGTGAAGGTGTTTTGTCTGAGGATGATAACCTGGACGTATTGGGTGATATTTTAGGAAGAAACAATTTCCTACACAAAAAAGTCTTTTCAAATCACTGAATTTACTACTTTTATTGAATTTACGACAAAATGACGACGTAAAACATATTCCGATATTCTTTGTTTCATTTATTTCGGATTTAATCTACACAAACATACAAATTTGTTTGTAGAACAATACTTTAATAACTATGATAATAAAATTTATAGTGCTTGTAGCGACATCTATCTCGCCACATACGAACTAAACTGACGTATCCTACATCGCGATATTAAAGTTATCGGAGCGATTGAACCATATATACAAGAACCCGACAAACAACCGTCGGGCAGTAGCCCACCAAACACAACACCCGTCTGGTCGGAGGATCCTCCCTTTTCAATGATAGATGAGGAACTCAACTCCCTATTCCTCTCACCTCCAAATGCTTATTGGATTGCATATGAAGTGATATCCAATGAGCAAAGATAGGATTATCTATCCGTTCTTCTTTTTCTTTTAGGAAAGCGTTGGTGCCGTGCACCTCAATAGCAGTATCCCTAGAGAGAAACCATCATTGTACCACAAATGAACCTCCTATAGTACCA
Source organism: Anania hortulata (assembly GCA_963576865.1). Lineage (NCBI taxonomy): Eukaryota > Metazoa > Arthropoda > Insecta > Lepidoptera > Crambidae > Anania > Anania hortulata. The sequence continues at coordinate 764,098 of OY756408.1, read as the reverse complement.
GAGCGAGCATCCCAGAGGCACTGCAAAGGCTAAGCAGCCCCAACAACCCCCTGAAAGCGTTGGTATTGGACATCTACTGAGGCATATTACCAAGTAGAAGTGGATATTGTAATACATCTATTATTTATTTACAATTTAGTACTAACATAGTCCTGAAAATAGCGAGAAAGAAGTGTAAGCTGTCAATATAGGTAAAGAAAAAGACAGCAGTTGGAGCCAAATGGTTTTAAAATGGCACAGAACTGGCGGTAAAGAAGCGTGGGCGAGAGCGCAGGTGAACCGAAGACCTGATTAAGATAGCAGGGAAAAAAGGGAATGCGGGGAAGGCATGACAAGCATTGCATATCAAGAACGTGAAGAAATGGAGTGCAAAGAAGGAGAATTACACACGGTATTTGATAGAGGAAGGTTAAAGAGAGATGTAAAATAAGAAATAGTGTTATTGTTATTCTCCTTCATCCAAGCGTTTTCCATGTCTTATTACATTGGATCGAATATTGTTTGAACCTGTTTGGCCACTGTACCGCCAACTCAGACTATTTGGACTATGTAATATTTAAAGAAATCTGTATATGCAAGTTTAGTCACGGCGTTTTCACGCACTGCTCTCTAGTAGGTTAATCAGAATAAAGATTTAAATGGTTTGTTGATATACAAATTCAGCACTACACAAATTTAAAGCGACACTTTGGCCATTGTATTTTCTTATCATTTGATTATATTTAGAGCACACGACAAAATGTTTAGAAAGGCATTGACCAGAGTATAAAGGAATGTAAATTGTCGGCACAAAAGTAAGGATAATAAGCCAATTGAGTTGTCACTGGTCAACTATTGATTGATTTAGTGGTCAATTTTATTGCTTAGTTGTTGGTATTTTCGTTTGATGGTATCTGTAAATTATAAATAGGTAGTTTAAAGTTATTTACAAATATCGTTAGTTAAGGTTGAAGTCTTAATGTCCAGGGTTTCTAACGTTAACGGTTTTACATTAAAACTAATTTATTTCTGTGAATAGGCCTTAATTCAGCACTTTAAGGCGCAGGGTCAGGGCAATATTGTGGGTTCGCTAAAATCTTTTAGCATGCAGCTAGACATAATCAGGTTTCCATCATAAAATATGCAATATTTTAAATACACTACTCTTTTTGTGCTTTTCTTAAAATGTAAAGCCGTCTTCTTAGTTAATAATAAATGTGAAAGTTTGTATATTTGAGGAGTTGTAACATAACACGCTTTATTCTTTAAGCGAAATTATCTGAAATTAGGCCTGAAATCTATGTGACTAATTTCATTCGTCGTTGAAATCGTTGATTGATCTGTTTAACACATAAAAAAATTTCTTTGTTTTTTGTTCCCGTGGAATTGTCTCCCTGTTCCCTCTTTGTCTTAATTGTATAATTTTATGTAAAAAAAACAAATAGCAGTTTCATATAATAATCGTAATTGTAATCTTAGACAATTCAATTCAGAAACCCCTCGGGTATACTCAGAAAATCCTACCAAAGATCTATCACAGTCTGATGGTAGGGCAAAAAAATATAATATTGGGACGTGTAAAAGTGCTTTCAATGGCCTATTTGCAAAAATAAATGATTTTGATTATGATGGATAGTTTAGGAGTGCGTGGAGGACAAACATACATTGAAGTTTATTTATATAAATATATAACATAATCATAAAGTCGTGGGCAGGGCCTAGTGATTCATTATTCTTAGACGTGTTCTGTTTTGTCACCAAATACCTAAAGGTTAACAGCTCCTATCACAATAGAAAAGTTAAAGTACGCCGGAATCCGGTCAAGTGCATAGGCGCGCTTGCGCAGGTACTGATCGATCTGTCCAAGTGCTCAGGAGCCGTGTGGGAAAGTCATGAGTGTGTCAGAACTGAGATCACTTAATCGAAGTAGGTGGTTGTTGACGCATCTTGAGTATGATAAATAGGAGCGGCCAAGTGCGAGTCGGACTCGCCCATGAAGGGTTCCGTAGCAGCAAGTAACATAATATAAAAGTTCTTGTAGTTCGTTGTAACTTTGATCGATGTTTTAATAGTGTAAATTGCGGTTTACGATTTATGACGTATTAAAAAAAACTACTTACTAGATCTCGGTCAAACCAATTTTTGGTGGAAGTTTGCATGGTAATGTACATCATATATATTTTTTTGTTTTATCATTATCTTATTTTAGAAGTTACAGGGGGGGGGGGGACACACATTTTACCACTTTGGAAGTGTCTCTCGCGCAAACTATTCAGTTTAGAAAAATAAACATTGGAAATCTCAATATCATTTTAAAGACTTATCCATAGATAACCCACACGTATGGGTTTGATGAAAAACATTTTTTTAGTTTCAGTTTTTGAGTTATGGGTAACCCCCAAATGTTTTTGTTTTTTTTTCTGTTTTTGTGTTAAAATCTTAATGCGGTTCACATAATACATTTACTTACCAAGTTTCAACAGTATAGTTCTAATAGTTTCGGAAAAAAGTGACATACGGACGGACAGACAGACAGACAAACAGACGGACCACAAAGTGATCATAAGGGTTCCGTTTTTACCTTTAGGGATACGAAACCCTAAAAAATGACGATGTATTTTTGCAGGGCTGTATTAAGCACTTATGTTGTACAGTTGGCATGTGTGGGTGAAATCTCGAAATTTTGGTGTAGAGGAATTAACTTAATAAAAATAAATAATATGGTGAAAGTAAAGGATCAACTTTGTACGATCCTCTCATACTGAAGTGTTCTCTCAACAGTTGTCAGTATTCAATGTTCATTTTGTAAACGCAATCAATTATATAATTCGTTTATTTGGTTGTTTAAAGGAATTTGGAGTTGTATTTCGACTATGTTAGTCCTATTGTATCCTCATAAAAATATTAAAAACTACATGACTTTACTATCTTACTAAAGGAATTACAAAACTACACATTTCTGTGTAGAGAATCAGGCTGCGCTAGGACACTGAATCTCTCCCACATTAAATCATTCCGATTCAAATTAAACGTTTGTAGAATAACAACTCTACTACTTTCATCGAGGACATATTCCGCAAAAAAGTGATGTAAAGACATTTAAACGACCAATTTCGAAAAAAAACTCCAAATACTCATCCCTCAACATTATTGGGGATATAATCATTCAAATCTAAATTTTGTCATCATAAATTTACGTTTTTAAATCCAAGTGAGATCGTAGCTCAAAATTCTACAAACTTTGATTCCCTTTTAACAAATATCAATAATTAATGCAGCTTAGTTAATCGATTCTAGGCCATAAGTCCGTTTGTATGATTCATGTTAAATCATAAGTACTTTACTCAAAGTAAGACGTTCCCAATAATTGGCCAAGCCCGGTAGCAACAAAATAACAGTAAAACAATTCGGTACGCTTTCCAATCGTCACGGCAATCCGGAGTTAATCAATTTATTGCTTTACTATCTATATTTATATGCTACAATAGAACGGGTCTTCGACACGGATTATAAATCCTGAAAATCAATAACATTTAGTATTTATTGAAAATGCTACTTTGAATTGTTTTCATTCTACGAATCAATAGGATGCATGTTCTAAAATTGTTATGAACCAAACATAATTTGACGAACTTATTCGACTTGAACGCAAGGGTTTGGATAAATTTCAAATACGGCCTTTTTAAAATTGGGAGTCTGGCTGTTCTGGGTGATACCTGTTGCATAATTTATTGCCTGGTACCTCGTAGAAAGTGGTATAAATTTAGAAATATTCATAGTTAGGTGGACACGTGCTAGGATTTTACGTTGAACCTACTTAAAAACTTGTAAGGTAAACTCCTGATCACACCACCGGTCCAAAGACAAAACGTACAACAATATAAAACAATTAACTTCAAATTAACAAGAAACACCATCATACAAAACAGCAACTAGTAAAAAACAACAAAAACAAAAAAGTATTTACCAAAAATTCAACATAACAGAGATTGCCTTAGCAATAAGTACCCAACAACATCATTTAACTTTACCCGCTGATTTCTAAATCAAAAGTTAAACCGAAACCAATCACAAAGGCCTTAAATTCAAGTCGCTTAAACTAAAGACATTCATTCATAAACATAGCCATTGAGAAACAGTCGAAATGCCGCCGATCCGGTTCGTACCGGCTCCGACTTACTATTCCGACCGAAGTACTACTGGGTACGCCCACACACAAACAACCTTTGTATTGGTATTGGCCTAGGGACACTAACTTGATTAGGTTAGGAAATACTTAGTAGTGATTTAGAGATATTATAAATTACTGAGACTCAGAAATAATAAGCCTAATATTTATAATAAGGTTCTTGTGTAGTACAAAATGAATCTCAATACATATTTGATAATATCATGTACGTACGCAAAAATTTAGCTTTTTATAAAGAAAAGTGATATTCATTCATATAACACCAGAAACAAAAACAAACCTGTAGTCCCAAACTTTAGATTGGCCAAAACAAGTAATTCCTTCTTGGGAAATTGTATTAAATTTTTCAATAATATACCTCACAATGTTACCAAACTTCCTATTAATAAATTTAAGTCACATGTCAAAACTACATGATGTCTAAGGGGTATTATAAAATTCAAGACTATCTTGATGACAAGAATGTATGGTCAGTCCAGCCTGCACTAAACTGAATATGTACCTACCTGTTTATTTTGATTTATATTTTTTGTGTGGTAGCTAGTGGTGACTGAGTTTGTTCCGGCGTTTCTTCTCAGCACTTGCCAGATTGTCTGTGTCTTGTCTCGAAGCGCTACTAAGGCCCAAAAAATAAGGAGACATGTTCTGGCCCCCTAGGGGCCTATAATGTTGTTATTGACGTTCATAAGTGGCAATTTTGTCCTGAATTGAATAAATGATTTTTGACTTGACTTTGACTTTTGAATCATAATGCTTATTATTGTCGCCAACTAACACTAAAAGCCTACTTAAAAGTCAGGTATTTAAATTCGATAAACCATCATACAATTTTGACAAATTTACTAGCATGGCATGACAGCTGTTTAAAACCTTATTTCCTTGTTATTTATATAAATTGTTTGAATGTCTGTGCATTGATTGTAATACTGAAGAAGTTAGGTATACGTAATATTCAGCGGGAGGTTTATAGAAATTACTTCTATTTATTCTTGCCTAATTTCAACAAACTTAATGATAAATTGAAAATAATAACTAATAATAATAATAATATCAAAATATAACGATTTGGGCAGTGATGGGAGGAGGAGGGTAGAGGGGCTACCCCCGTACTGCTCTCCCCTTTCGGAAATGCTTAGTTCAGAAGATATGAATTTATGAAAATTAATAAAACTTAACCTCAAAAACCTTAGTTTTTACCTTAATTATGCAAAATATATTTGGATCTGTTTTACCTCAAAATAGCCCCAAAACCTAACCTAACCTAACCTAACCTAGAACTCTGCTAAAAATGACTTTTTAGGGTTGTTGCAGAGAGGGCTGTAAAGGGAAGTTATCAAATCTACATTTCCATTATAGAATAAGAACAGCGCTCGCCGGCCGCTGCCGCGGCACGCTCTCTACGCTCGCTGCGCTCGCTCCGGTCGCTCGGCTTCGCGCTTTTGTGTGGTCACTGTTCTAACCTAACATAACCTAGATGAGTGTTACAACCTAGTAATTACGAACATCTCTTATGTCTATAAAAGAGTTTTAAATAAATCATTATTAAACTTCTTTTTTATTATTAGACTTCCATGCATGAACCTAAAGTAATAATATACACGTACTTAATAGCTAACTACCTTCTTCTGTGTAAGAAAGATAGTTGTATTAACGTAGATAGTAAATAAAATATTTACCAAACAATGCATTTTGTCAAATGTTATTTATGCTTTACGTTGTTTTGCCAACTAACATGTTTAAAAAATAATCAATTATTGAAATAATGTTTTAGCATAAAGATTTTTTTAGTAAATATATTTTGCAATGAGTAGTTTATTAAACAATAGTTTGTAAAATGATAAATTTATCAAGTATAATTTTGTCAAATGTTATTTTTCAAATGAATATTTGTTATTTGTTTTTTGTCAAATGATTGGACACCATCCATTACAGCACCATCCAGCACAAACTGATTTAGTAAAGTTTGATTTCTAAATCGACAGACCGGTAATCAAATCGAAACGCATACACAATATGTAAAATAACATGATGTCAAAATAAGTCATGCTATTTAAGACATTATATTTTCTGCTTTTAAGTTATCACACTTAGTATGTACTTGTTAAGGGTTAAGTTTTAATTACTTGTAATTTTGCAACTCATAATGGCTGTAACCTGTTTTGTACATCTTTTATATATAAAAGAAAGTCGGGTTAGTTACACTATTTATAAGTCGAGAACGGCTGGACCGATTTTTATGATTTTCAGTTTGTTGGATTTGTCTCCGCCCCGAATAGCAGAATAAAAATCTGAAAAATTATTAAAAAAAAGGGCGTTACGAAGTTCGCCGGGACAGCTAGTCTTCAAATAAAAATGAAATTAAAATAAGTACACTCATTGCGCTTTTGGCGCCACTGCGCTATGGATTTGTCTAAAAGTAAACCATAATCATAACCATAACCAAAAGAATTACATAAAAACTTGTCCTACATGATTAATGAGTCGTCAACTCCGATTAGCATTGCCCTAAAAAAGTGTCAATAAAACCTGTGGTGATAACGCATTAGTTTCTCCATCGCATAGCTGCGCGGTATTAACGATAACGGTACCATGTGTGCCCACGCGCAGGTCATTGAAGATGCATTTGGAGCCCTACCACTGGTACCAAGTAATCGAAAGAATAACACAGGACTTAGTGCAAGGTTTGAAATAATCGCGTCCTATAAATTAATCAAAAAGTAATCGTAATTCACTGGCGTAACCTCAACGAAACTTCGTTTTCCCTTACTAATTCGTGTTTACGTTCTTATCAAAAGCAATCAAGTTAAAACTAACTCTAGACCCTCAGTAACAAATAGAGTCGATATAGTTATTGAAAAATAACTACAAAATCCACAGACTATGCCATTCAATTCAGAACATCTTGATAACAAATTGACAACCAATAAATGACATGACATCAATGTTACATCCTATAGTAACACGTAGTTATTGGTTTTTTTTTATTTAATTGAAGGGTTCTAAATCGGTGTTGCCTTTTATTTTAAGTCGGCCTCTTTTGTCTGCATTTGCTGTTTAGCACAATTAATTGAGTGATATGTTTTTATATAAAGAGCATGTCTAAGTGAACTGGCCAGATTTATCAAAGAACTGACAACTAAAAGAGTTCTTGAGTGGAGACCGCGACAAACGTAGGACGCCCTCCGAGAAGGTAGAGCAATGATATACGCAAAGCTTTGGAGTAGGTTATCGGCTGGACTAAAGTCAGTGACAAATAAACATTAACTCGATTGCAACTCGCTCTAAATCAACTTCAAACTAAAACCCATAGTAACGTTTATTTTTCTTGTCTATACAAAAATCGGTTAAACCAAAACAAGTGTTACGAAAGACATGTGAAATAGAGAGTGGGTGTTGATGGCCCCCGGAGATTGGCTCGGATGCTCCGGGCTGTTCCACATGATCACGCATTGTTTGGTTGTCATGGTGGTTACGAATCTTTGATTTATTGGGAAAATTAGCCTTTGCCCCGAACTTTGAAAGATACCAATCTTGACATTTGCGATCGTGATAAGGGCCTTGTTCATCATAAATAAATGCTGCAATCGCTGCAGACAACACAATAGTTTTAGGATAAGGATAAACCTACTTGTGTTAAATAAAAGGTGGAGTAAATGGGTTTTCGAGTGGAGACCGCGCCTTGGCAAACGTAGTGTGCGACGCCTCCCAGCTCGATGGACCGACGACTTTAGGAAAATTGCTGGCAGTGGCTGGATGAAAAAATCAATCGTGCTCTGAAGCGCTCTTTAGGAGAGGCTTACGTTCAGCAGTGGTCTGCAATAGGCTGACATGATGAAACTTGTGTGATCAGGTATCGTGTTTATTTTTCTGCACACCCACACCAATTTAGAGAATTCGACTTGACCGAGAATCAACCCCGGTGACTAAATTAAAATGTATACTTTTAAATTTTAATTGGCTGTAAAAATACCGAGTTAAATGACTTTTAAGTAGTTCCATCTAAACCATAATTAATATCACTAGTTGATGTAGTTTTTCTGTTGAACAAATGTCTCTCTCATGTAAAGCTTTTGCATGTTTTTAGCATTAAGTCCTCCTTTTGTACACTATTAGTGCAATAAAGTTTTAAATAAATAAAGAGAAAGAAGCTTGAATGAAATTTTATTTTCATTAAAAAATTGTACATCAGCTGTATAGCCACCAATGTTGCTAAATTGTCACCACGAATACGAATTAAAACATGACAGACATCGTGAGAAACCCGGCGCATCCTTGTATCTAATCAAGATTGATTAGGATGTATTGTGAAATGCACAAGATTGTACGCTGATACGTTATTTCCATCATGTCAACGTTTTCTATTAAAAAACTATAAATCAAAATTGCCTGCAGCGTACTGTGTAAGATAACAGGTTTTGAAGGTACTAAGGTTGTAATTATGATCGGAGATAATGGGTTTTAGTTGTGTTGTACAAGACATTTAAGCGATTCAATTTTAATACCCAATCTGTGTACGCTGTGTCTTTTTTACGCTAAGAATGCTTAACGCAATTCTGCCGTGTCATCATCATCATCATCAGTACAGCCATAGGACGTCCACTGCTGAACATAGGCCTCCCCCAGTGACTTCCAGATTGGCCGGTTGAAAGCGGCCCGCATTCAGCGGCTTCCTGCAACCTTTACCAGGTCGTCTGTCCACATTGTAGGTGGACGTCCTACGCTGTGCTTGCTGGTACGTGGCGTCCATTCCAAAACCTTTCTGCCCCATCGGCCGTCAGTTCTACGTGCTATGTGCCGTCTCCAGTACATTTAATTCGATATTCGCTGTGGATACGACTATAGACAAATACTCGTATATATGCTGTCTAAGGATTAAGTATAATCTTTCGTTCAAATTCAACTATGTTTATTAAAGACAACATAAATCCTGCGTTCGTTATAAATATTTTTGTATTCATATCGTTTAAAATATACCAGGTGTCAGTTTAATAATTTTACTAGCTGGTGCCTGCAATTTCAGTCGCGTGGTCTAGAGTTTATTTATAAAGGATTTTCTGCGCTACTTTCTTAAAAAAAAAACATATAAACCTTCTCCTAACAATAATTAACACAACATTTTTTTTTGCGAAGACCATGACCAACGAAGATATATATATATATTTTTTATGTATATAGATTGTAAAAACGGTTATAATTTCACATTCTGCCGTCACAGGTTCACAGCGACCAGCCCTAATTCAAAGACGTGACATAATGCTAAATCGTACAGTGTCACGTAGATTGCCGGTCGACAATTTTTTATCGAACGGTTCTAAATTAGGGCCAGAAGACTTATTTTTGAAGCATCTTCCACTATATTGGAGTGATCTTTCAAGCCAGGCCACATCTTGAATATCTATCTTTTAGCCGTTACCGCACCTATGACGTGCTTTCTGCTTCATAGAATGCCTTTCTTTTAAACTCGAGTTTTAGATCGCTCCATTAATTGATAAGCATTCTATCAGGTTTACTGGCAGAGAATGCTTTGACCCACGACTTAAGATCGATCGGTCAAACTTAATTGATATAATTACGTTCAAACTCTCGTAACTTAGATCAAACTATTTACACAGTCCGATCACAGTATTTGATTGTGCCACAATGTTGACAACTTTCTGATCGGTCGATATGCAACATTAATCAGTTGCCTGTCATATTAGACCGGATTTGATGCGGTTACGCGATAAAGACAAGTGTTTTCTCGAGATCAGTTTTAGATAAATATTATTTATGGTATACTTTAGATGAGACAACCAATCCAGTAGTTAGAACCCTATTTATACTATTGCCCCGACAAAAGCATTATTCATTATTTCAGGTGTTGCAACTAGAGTTGTAAAGTGTTTGTCACGTTATAAATGTCTGAGTAATATGACTGAGCAAATTGGACATTTTCTCAATGTGACCGGACATTTTGGACATTCATTGTCACTAACGTCACAATCAATTCTATTGACAAACTATGAAAAAAAAAATTTGGTCAAAATAAGTGCATTATTATAAGAAATACATGCTTTAGTAGTGATGATCTATAACGAAATGAAATTTCTAAAATTAATTTATCTTTCTGCACGAACAAGCTAAAAAGCGTCACGCGCAAGATTTTGTTTTTGTTCAATCCAGATCAAATTACATGTTTTATTGTATGTTTTTATTGTCAAATACATAACATTTAAGACTTACTTTAGAGGGATTCTTCTTTTTATTTAGTTTATATGTCAATATATGTCCAATGTGACCGAGCATGTATCATAAATGACGGACGCTTATAGCATATGACCGTCAATTTACAACTCTAGTTGCAACCAAAACCAAATTAGTATTAGGGAAAATCTTGCAAAACTAACGCAGACTAGATGAATAGGTACATACATAATAATAATTTAATTTAAAACAGTTATTCCTTATAGTTACTGAGCGCCTTCCTTCGCGCACCTTCTTCATCATCATCATAATTTCAGCCGTAGGACGTAGCGACATAGCGGTGGTAGGACTAAGCTATATTTTGGGACGTGTATAAGTGCCCGGAAGAGGGCCTATGTACAGAATAAATGAGTATTATTGACGTTGACTGCTGAACATAGGCCTCCTCCAATCATCGGGAGGATTGCCAATACTTGCCACGCTGGCACGCGCAATATCTTCTTCAAGAAAAAGTTTGCTAACAATTTTATGGTTTCCATCCTATTGCTTAATATTCACTCTAATCACCTATACTTACTGATCTATCTTCTATATTTACATAAAGTCATGATAACCCACAACTAACCAAGAACCTGTTACCATCTCCCAAAACGACCGAAGAAGACTCAGCTACAATTAACCTAATTCAGTGTTAAACGCTTTCTTCCCCTAAAACGTCCAAATCTCACGCCGCTTAAAGTCCATTTGTCCTGAAATAAAAATTGAAACTAACGACTGCAGTAATTTAGTCCACCCCAATAGAAAAAAATGATGAATGAACAGTAGGCTCACATCAATAAAATTGACATTTGAATAGGTATTAGAAGACCATTATTTTTATTATAAACATAGACTACAAAAAATAATATAATAAATTAAATATGTTTTAAAAAACCCAAAAACTGGTAGACTTTACTGTAAACCCAACACATCATCATAATAAAAAAAAAAGATATATAGGTGGAGCCAAATCTAATGCAACACGGTACAGTGGTCACATTTAAGATAGAGACAAAGGACCTTCATCATAATCGACCTTCGTCAGACTACTGCTAGATTAGACCTTAGGCATACCATGCCTGATTCTCGGTTATCATTTTCCAACAGCTGTCAGCAGCGTATATTTATCGCTTTACCTTGTCGATGCGTTTCCCGATCTTCACCCAAGAACTCGTCTATCCCATTGGTCATCGATTCTATGGCAAATGTGGCTAGCTCACTTAAACATGCTCATTTGAAACACGTAGAACTTAATAATTATGTTTAATCAAAATGCAGACAAGATAGGCCGACTTTGAATGGCCTTATTTCCATAATTTAAAAGTATTCCAAAATGGTATCTCGTAAACTGATAATAACTATGACGTTTTGTTGATAATAATAGTAATCTAAACTAACTTTAACATGCTTAAATAAATAAATATGCATAAGAGTTGTCTGTTGACGCCAATAATAATTGTCATGGTCTCGAAATAATGAATTAACATGAATGACATTGGCTACGGGCATTCAGAGCTCTCTCTCTCTCTCCACACCCAGACACGAGCCATTTTTTTCCCCATAAATGGACCGGATATGCAATGGATAACTGGAATCGAGAACGCCCCCTTTGCGTTCGAATCAAATTACTGAGCCACCACTCTAATCAACTCAATAATGTTTGGTCTTTTTCTCATTGTGTTTTAACAGCATCATCATCATCATCATTTCAGCCATACGACGTCCACTGCTAAACATAGGCCTCCCCCTGTGATTTCAAGATTGTCTGGTTGGATGCGGCCTGCATCCAGCGGCATCCTGCAACATTAACTAGGTCGTCAGGTCCACCTTGTAGGTGGACGTCCTACGCTGTGGCCTCCATTCTACAACCTTTCTGCCCCATCGGCCATCAGTTCTACGCACTGTGCCCCGCCCACTGCCATTTACACGTAACAGCATGCGCCTACTTTGTTCTATTGCCACTGTACAAATAGGCTGAGACAACGAGCTGAACCGAAATGGATTAACATAATGACACTTTATCCTCAGTTTTAGCGATTTTCGAAACGTTTATCTTCATTGGAAAGAAAAAAACGAACTTAGGGTTATCTACAAATAATACAGTATTGAAATTGCAAGCTGATTTAAAAATTATTACTTATCAACTAGTCAACGGTAGTACTCGACCGACTTAGGCCGAGTCTCTAGTTAAGTTTTCCAATGTAAAATGAATTTTAGACAAAAGTTTTGTCTAAAATTCATCTGATTAAAAAAACCTGGTTTTGTCACAAAACCAGGTTTTTTTAATCAGATGAATGGCTTCTACAATGCGTATGTTATTTTTAACAATAAGAAACAATTCATTATTAAGGTAAAGATATAAAAAAATCAATTAAACGTTAAGTCTTATAGTTTGAAGCTGCTTTTTCGAAAATAAAGTGGTGTAACATTTTCCTAGTAATCGTTGATTTTTCGCTGAAAACCGCTTTCAAAGTTTCGTTCACTAATGATATTGCCTTAGAGCACGGAAACTTGTGATCGTTGGACTAAAAGTGTTCGTTATTGCACTATTTTCTTACTAACACTTCATAATGACGAAACTTTATGATGTTTTAATGTAGGTAATTTTTTAGGAAGTATCTTGAAAAAGTTGTTTTTATCTAGATACTGTTTTCAGGCTTTTAATTGTGAAACAAAGATGTTAATTTTATACTTCATAACCATAACGATCAGTGTGTAGGAAGACTACACATTAGCGTATAGGTAATCGTTGTGACTATCACAAGAATCTGAATCAGTTAGAGATTCGCTTGAGGTGATTTGAAGTTGAAGAACTACCTATGTATTCCTCTTCATTGCATGCCGATCAGTTGTTAATAAGCTATTTACACCATTTTCAGTCACACAATCCTTAAATTAAATGATATTTTCATTAAACATTACTTCGTAGTAAGACAAATTTAACCACAAAAGATAGTAGGTAATAAATCTCATGTAAGCACATTATTTTTGTATTTTTTTTTTAACAAACGGTAGTAACAAAACTGTAAAAAAACACAAATTTTCAAATACTGTGTGTCTAAATTAAGTATTTCAAGTTTTTTATCTCATCTCCAGACTCCAACGAATTATTTCCTAAACCGGAGTTAAGTATAGATAATAAATTGCCAACCAATTTTACAAAAACAATTCGTCCTTAAGAAGCTATTGCTATAAGAAAACTACTAGGCTCAGAGATTACATAACTTAAAACCCCATAGACTCTTGTAACATTATTCCCGAGACTTTAAAAACTTGAATGCTCAAAAACCAGTAACAGAGACTTCACAAAAATGCAAAGCAACAGAGGCTTGAATAATAAAGAGTCCTTCTCTCCCGCGGTCAGCCGGACCTCTCTATGCTTACTTAATTATTGCAGCTCCCAGCAATGGAAAATAGGAGTTACAACGGTTTTCTTTTTGAAATGTTGGAGATGGTACGGCCTTCAAATGAACGTTCCTTTAAGCCCCTTATAAAAACATAAACTTTTGTAAATCCATAATAATAACTGGCAGTAACCAAAATGAAGTTCAACACATACCTAAATTGGTAAAAAAAGATAAATATTTTTAAAATGTTTACTGTTTTGTCTAGTAAGTCCAGATCATACATTCATATAAGGTTAGGAGTAGATTAAAATCGCCTCCCAAGATTTTCATTACATTAGCTACAATTTCAGCTTATAAAACTGGTTTAATAGCTGAAATTTAATAAATACAAAACGAATGGCAATCTCGCGATAAAAAGCAAACGGAAAAGTTATTTAAAATCCATGACAGTTAGATGTTACAATAAGGATGACGACAACCTTTTTTTTGAGTATCGGGTAGATTATATATCTAACTGACGGACTAAATAGAATTTCATTTCTTTACCCAGTTGTCATCTCTATTGCTTGTCACAACAAAAAGGCAGGTTAAAGGAAAAATATTGAAAATAGGTAGATACACAATATTGATATCGCATGTCAAAACAGAAACCAAGGAACCACTCCAAGAGGAGCAGACAGTTGACACAGCGTGGCGTTTTCTTGAAACGTTATTTTTATCGGCCTCCGATAAATACGCAGGAAAGAGTGGGGCGAATGAAAAAATATTTTCCTCAAACAAACGACATAAGCCAAAAAGAAAAGACATAACATTTAGTAATAAATCATCAATAGAATCAATTTGCCGTGCCGTGTCGGGGACGGCCGTAAAGAATACACTTCCCCACCGCCATGAGGAGGCGCGTAGTAAGAGGCGACTAATTCCCGTAGCACAAGACCTGCATGCGAAATATTATAAAAACCTGCGCTCGCCAACCCGCCTGCCAAGCGTGGTGAGTATTCGCAATCCCCCTGATGTTAGGTTATTGGGGGAGGCCTAGGTTCAGCAGTGGACGTCGTATGGCTGAAATGATGATGATGAAAATCAAATTATTGTTATTTAAACGCTATTAGCGACATTTCACATTCTTAAATCTAAAATCTCATTACAGGAAAAAAGAACTAGTTCCGATTCTACTAACTTTAGATCTAGATTATTTAATCACTTACCCTTTAAAAGCATCCAAGTTATTTTTATTTTTTAACTTTTACGTACACTTATAAAATTAAGTTATGATATTTCTTTGTAATCACGAGTATAAACAAAGCCTTCAGCATTTTGTACTAAAAAAAAAACTATGTACTAAACCATTGCGATCAAGTTTCCTTTTTATTTTGCACGTATCGGTGTGATTTTATTTAGACTTTATTGCAAAGATTTAAAAAATCCTACACAAAAAATCCGCAAAAAAAATGGTTTTACTGTTTCTGTATAGGCTATAAAGGCTGAAATATAACGCAACGGTATGACGATCCTATAAGAATTGCTTTCTCGATGAGCGCTTTTCAGTAGTTGTCGATTGTCTGACGTTTGAATGGCATTAAAGGGGCCGTCTTGAATTCGGGGTTTGATGAAATAATATTTGGATTTTTCCTGGTGTAAGAGAAAATGGAAAGTGGTATGAAGAGTGACATTTCACAATATTATTTACATAACCTGACACTTGATGTAAGTTAAAAACGTCATTGAATGCAGACTGTTTTACACCATAAAATCATAATTATCTTTCCAGTTAATCATCTCTTATAAACCTTCCATTTACGTTAGTGTAATCATTACTTTTATCACTGTTAATTTACTAGTTTTAAGAATGATTATTTTTATTTACCATTTTTACTCTTTCTTGGCCACCAACGCCGCCAATGCTTTGATCCATCGGTCAATTATTAAATTACATGAGAAATAAAGAATCCACGACCGTATAAAATATCGGAAGTTGACGCAATATGAAAGATTCAAACAAAATTCTTTTTTTTTTAATTATTGAAACAAAATAATTTGTAGTGTTTGTGTTTAAAATTTCAGGTTCAAAAAAATCCATCGAGTTTCTAACTCATTCCCACGCGAACGGAAGAGCGGGCGTGTTGTTAGCTATCATTTTATTAGAACGTAGCGTAGTGAGTAGTGCTGAGAGCCCTCCACTGTGTGGACGCTTCAATGCCGCTGGGTTGACCTTAATTCAATTTTTTTTGAGGATTATTGCGGGTCATTTTTACCAAAAAAAAAAAGATTTTATTCAAAAAGGCTCTAAGGTAATAAGACTGCATTTGGTTATTTGCCTTTCACATGTTCAATCCAGCTAGATCTAAAGTAGTAGTAGCACTAGTAATTAAGACAGACAAAAGTGAAAAACTAAGACTAATTTTATGTCCGAAGATACGATAACATATTGGCGTAGAGATGGTTCATGTTAATTTACCAAGCATTTTATTTTTTGATAGCTCGTATCTGGGTGTGCTGTGCGACGCATCTGGCAAAATATATGTCTTTCCTTACATTAAAATGATAATCTATATTTTTTCTAGCGAATATATATAGTTACTGATGTTTTAAAATGAGTGCACTAATGCCTTTAAACGGATTATGTACATTTATGCAGATGAAACACGCGTTAATTAAGTAATATTAATTTCTAGCCTAGAAATCTATTTCTTCTCTTCATCTTGCTCAGATGTATAAGATCCAGAGGAAGACCCAAGACAAGATGGGAGAGTGTAGTGTTAAAGAACATGAGGGAGTGCGAGGTTTCCAAAAACGATGTCGAGGACAGAGCGAAGTAGAAAAGAAAGACACTGAAGGCTGACACCCCACCACCATATGAGATATACAGGGCTATTTGTAAAACATCAACAACCCCCCAGGGGCTGATTCTGGTCCTCTAATACAACAACTTTTTATATGGTACAAACATCAAAATTGCAAAAAAAAAAAATTTTTGTATTTCAGCACCAGAAGCAGCCTCTAGGGGGTTGTTGAAGGAATAGAGAGAGAGACAAGTGCATTAGTTTTAATACAACAAAAATATCACTTGTTCTCCACAAAATACTCTTATATGGTCACCCTACTTAACCCTATGGCACCACTTACGTAGGATATTCGACACTTGACTCCAACCGTATCAGTTCGTCGCACACTAGTATAGTGGCCTGGATTCGCCCGCCTTTCACAACAAACAGCTTTGATCAACCTACTCTATGAGACATTGTTTCAAATACCCCTTTGAAATACATGACTTTGATAAAATTGGGTTTCTAGTAAAATATGGATTGGTTTTGAATATAATTTACACTTCATTAGCTTCATAATATGTCATCTGTCAAAGTGTACGAAGTTATACAAATGAACTTGATGATGACGACGTCTGGGCTTATGATTTATGCTCGTGACTACGTTAGGCAATGGTTGCGGATTTGAATCACGCAAAGACAATATTTTGCGTAGAAAATACGATCTAAATTGTATCTGTGTTAAAAGTATGCCCACATACGTCCCACTGCAGGGCACAGTCCTCAACTCAACTATGAGCTGGTTTGGACCATACTCAACCACGCGAGCCCAGTGAAGATTATTAGAGGAGTGTTGTTAGTGACTTAACCTTACTGTCAGATGTTATTAAGCCACCCTAGGGCCTCGAACTAGGCTCCACCACTAGTATCAAGTGATATTAGCCGGGACCAACTTTAACGTGCCTTCCGAAGCACAGAGTTGCTTGTGATAAATGTCACTAAATATGGTTGGAATGGTCACCCATCCATTCACAACCGCGGCGTAGTTGCTTTACTTTGGTAATCTCTACCGAAGCGCTGCCACCAATGCTACAAGCACCCCCGTATCTTTTTTATGTATGTATGAATAAGTACGACCATAAGGGCCATTTTCACCACTTGCTGATAAATTCCGGATAACCTATCTGACACTTGTTTTGACAGATAACCCATACATTTCAAAAAATTGCCAGATCGATTATCTGGAACTTATCAGCAAGTGGTGAAACTGGCCCCAAATAAAATAGTTAACATAATAGAAGCTCTTATTACTATGGGTCTAGATAATTTATTGACGATCGTGGTAAACTCAACATAGTGCCTCTCACTGAAATCTGTTCTTGTAAAGACTAATGATCAGCACTCAAAGTTAGGCTAAGTGCTAACTTTAGTTAAGTGAGCTAAAAATACGATAGGTACAAACGAATACTAACGAGGCATGACACGTGACGTCACATCTCGTAAGTAGCTACTGCATAGTGGTTTGGGGGTGAGAGAGGAACAGGGTGAGCAGTTCCTCATCCACCATTGAAAAGGAAGGATCCTCCGACCAGCCGGGTGTTGTGTCTGGTAGGTAACTGCCCGACGGTTGTTTGTCGGGTTCTTGTATATATGGTTCAATCGCTTCGATAACTTTAATATCGCGATGTAGGATACGTCAGTTTTAGTTCGTATTTGGCGAGATAGATGTCGCTACAGTGGCTTTGGCACTGCTGGATGCCTCGCTTAGCTTCTGACGTCTAAGTATTGCTCCTAAATTATCGACTCGACGCGTATTTTTAATTTATTAAAATACGCTTTATAAATAGCGCGCAATGAAACGTGGCTGTTACGACAATTTCTGCGTCTTTAGCGAAAATTGAGAGAAAATAATACATTTCTTATGTATAATATGCAATTGTTTTATTATGACGACCTCCGTAGCCGAGAGGCGAGCCGGACTTGGTGTCGCCATCTCTGAGGGCTGGTCAGGTCAATGTAGAAAACCAACTTTTTATGAATGTCTCGGATCGTTGTGGAACTGTCGTTGTCTTGGCAGCCTTGCTAGTCCCGACGCAGTGGGGCTGGTCATTTTAATGTACCTATTTATACACCTATTTATAATATTATAGAACGCAATAAATGTATTGAATTAAATTGAATCGAAATTTAGTGAATATTGGTGGCACTCTTTTGTCACTATAATCATAAACAGCACACGTCAGTTCACTGCTGGACATAGGCATCCCAATCCCAATGGACGACTCTGACCCTGATCCTCGGTTTTTTTCATCCGTTGCCAGCAATCTTGTCATACTCGTATACTCGTACGCTGGGCTTGCCAAGTCGAGCCTTCATCAATGTCTGTTTAATGTAACTATGGTTTCAATTTTTGAAATGAAAATAAATTTAATGTACCAAACATTTTAGCACCTCCTGTCTCACGGTTTCTTACTTAGGAACTACAGTTAGCAAATTCATCTGCTGGCTAGCAAAACAACGTAACCTGCAAAGTCAATATTTCTAGTGATGTAATACCCTAAACGGTAATCGAAGCGGCGACCGCAAATCCCGTGAAATACGGCCCACTTACCTGATTGCTCTTCTTTCCCTTAAGGGATGAGCCTATTTCGATAACAACTTGTATTTGTAACTTTAATTTGGGAATTTTTCATGGGAAACTGCCCACTGATCTTTATGGTCCACAATTTCGATCACTATAACATTAGTTATATAATTTTTAGCCTACAATTCTTAACCTTCGCTACTTAATATTAATTTGAAAATTTGTTGCTCTACAGCATCGCGAAAGAAAGTAAAAGTAACTGACGATTTAACAAGACATGTGCAAAATGCTATTGTAACCTTTATTAAACAGTTTGACTGTATTGCTTTAACGGGATATTCTGCCCTAACAGCTGCCTAAACAGCTTTTATAATAGGCCAAGTCAACACGAAAAAAAAACTGATGCTCCATACATTAATTGATGATGATGACTATTTGGTATGGAGAGGTAAACTTTTTTCCTCCGATTTTGATATTGGTGCCAATGTAAAAGCTGTCCATGTTAATGAGTAGAAGGTATTCTAAGGATTAAAGCGATTCTCTTGTCATACCAGCCACCCTGTACGGCATTTTAAATACCTATTAACAATAATCTAGATGTTTCGTTTTAAAAATACGTAAACATATATTATTCTAGAGGCCTTGTGACAGTCTGTACCATAACCACGTAAAATTCGGTAGTATTTCTCGCAAGTGGTAAACAGAATTCGAAAATTCAAATTTTCAGCTTACACCCTTACTCTACCAGCCGTCGAACCTGCAAACTCTCGCAGGTGTCGGCGCAGGTGGCGCAGGAAACTTCCGCGTATTATCATTTTATGCTAAACAAATACGGAACCCGCTTCCGGTGGCATTAGGTAAAACTGACATTTAAATTATTCCTATTAATATTATTTTAGTACGTTAGTAATATTTTTATTTATATACTAGCTGTCCCGGCGAACTTCGTAACGCCACTTCATAAATTTTTCTTTTCGTGATTATTTCCGTGTTTTATAATACTATTGCTATTTGGGGCGGAGACAAATTCAACAAAGCATCATAAAAATCGGTCCAGCCGTTTTCGACTTATAAATGGTGTAACTAACCCGACTTTCTTTTATATATATATAGGTATATATGTCTTCTTCTAAGTCGTTATCGCCGTCGTCATGAATTGTAGATGTGGGCGGATGTAACTATTTCTATTTCTTTTCTATCGGTAGTTATTCTAGAAGACAGTGTAAGGGACCGCCGACAGAAGACTTGATCTGGTCCGTCCATCGCATGGGTGATCTACCACGCGGCCTGGTGCTCTCCACTCTGCCCTGCACTACAAGGAGCTTTATTGAGTCGACACTTCGCCTCGAGATGTGACCAAAGAAAGTAAGGATACAAGTTCAGATAGACGCTGTTTGATGCCGAGTTCTTGGATTATAGATTTGTTTGTCCGAAACTCATTTATAGTATGAAATATATATCTCAGTGACAGTTCAATCTCCTTGTATTATAAAGTTGGTTTATGATATTATAAAAACGTGTTATAAAAAACAAATAAAATTTCCACTTGACCCTAAATTTTAATTAATATCTCTTTCTCTTACTTTTATACATAACCCCAAATCTTGTCATAACATGCATAATGCCTGTACAAAATATCTTGTTTAAAGAGTATCTAAGTTTAAAATTTAAAGTTCTACTTAAAACAAAGCGAAAGTTTCCATCTTGAACTCGTAAAACCGAAAAAACAGTATAAACCCAGGTCATTAAAACGGCTAGGAAGTCTGGGCTGCTCTTTCAGACAGGAAGGAACTTCAGTTGGTACTGTTGCCAGATGAAAGTTTAAAAATATTTTTTGTAGTAGTTAATAAGGACTTGGTACTGTAAGATTATGGTTTGTGTAGGGACTTGGTGAACTTAGTAACATTTGGTGCAATGTTAACAATGATAAAATCAATTAGTAATTATGTATTTATAGCACAGCCCCTGGCTCGATGGACCGATGACTTAGGAAAATGGGTCGCAGTGGATGGATAAAAAAACCGGAAAGTGCTCTTTCGGTGAGGCTTAAGACCAGCAGTAGTTTTCGACGGCAATTTTTTGCCAAGAGAGACTTTTTGATAGCAGATTTGCGAGTCGGGATGATTTTCTTTTTATCAAGAAACCCAGGACTGAAATATGTCCTTATAATGTATATTGGTTGCGGACATTTAAGCGTTTGGGGCACATTAAAACATCCAAACATTGGGTTACATATAGGGATCCGTTTCTAAACGGCATGCATGAAGTTTGATACACAAAGAATATGGAGGTATGCTTTATGCTTTTTTAGGCTCGGATATAAGAATCATATTTATAAATAAAACTTCTGTTGTGTCTCGAATACTGTCCATCGAGTTAATGAGTATACAATCGCAAGCCATTTTTTACTTGCAACGGGTTTAGCACGTTTTTAATCTTACCTCAAATTGACACAAACATGTAGCTTAGCAAAGCCTAAGGAAATTGGTGAAACAGTCCCCAAACTCATACAAAATTGATTCAAAAACATTCGGCACCCAGGGCCCAATCAAGGGCGGAAGGGCGACCGGACGGCTCGCTCGTTTGCTCGCCTGTTTACACAGACATAAACGAGTTTATTATGCATGCGAATAAGTATTAACCTACATACATTTGCATGTACCGTCGACGACACATCAAAGAAGTATATTTTCACTTGAAAAATTGTGGGTTCGAATCCTACCATAGGTAGTTAATTTTTTAAAAATGAAAATAATCATCATCATGTCAGCCATAGGAAGTCCACTGCTGAACATAGGCCTCCCCCAATGACCAATCAACGGGGGGAGGGGGGGGAGGATTGCCAATACTCGCCACGCTTGGCAGGCAGGTTGGCGAGCGCATTTTTTTATAACATTTCGCACACTGACGCTGCGTTGCCTCTTACGACACGCCTCCTGTTGGCAGTGGGGAAGTGTATTCTTTACGTCCGTCCCCACACGGCACGGTAAATGAAAATATTATCCTTGATATAAGCTTAAGCTGTATCATCCTAATAATGTTTTGCAATGATATCTCTTTCGGACATAATTATGTCCCCCGTAGCTCAGTTGGAAGAGCAGTCGCCTGGATAGCAAAAGGTTGTGTGGGTTCGAATCCCAACAAAGGCAGTAAAATTTATTTTTAAGCGGTATAATATTTTTTCTTTAACCGATTTTCAATTCAAATTTGAACCAATGGAGTTCAATATCAGCAAAGAATTGTCATTTAAAAATAATAATACTAAATATTATTATTCGTAGAAGATGGACTGTACAATTTGCAGGATTTTTGTTTTTGTTTAAGACGTGTTCTTTTTTAGTTTAGCTTTAATATTCTACTCACCTTCCTTACTACCTTAATAAATAAATAATTCTCTTAAAAATTACACATTAGGCTAGCCTTTACTTAAACTTACATAGCTTATTTTAATAATAATATCGTAAAGATGTAAAATTAAAGATCTTAAGTCTTACAACTGTGTCGTATCGTTGATGAGAATACTCATTTATATCATAGCATTATGTAACTTCTTTTCTGGTTTTATATTTTCACAAATAACATTTTAATGCTGGTACCAAAACGTATATTTTGTATGTTTATAAGACCTATCCCAGAAATATCCATTGCGTGGGGAAAACTGCAAATGATTTCACTCCAAAATCAATGAATCACCCATCGAACAACAATTATCAATGTCCCGGTTCTTGTCACGAAAATTGAAATTGCCTCCGTCCCAGTTCGTATTTCCGTCTCGTCCCGTTTCCCTATGCAAGATACATACGTCCCAGTGGCATCCCGAATGATAATAGTCGCGTTGTAGGCCGCATCGATCAAATACAATGATTCAGGATATCTGGTACCTTGTGCAGCTGCTTTTAGCTTCTTGCTTTGATGGCAAAGACAAAGGCAGTCGAATAGGATCGAGGTTGAGTAACCAAATTGAATAATCGAATGTCTTTATATTGTCACTCAATGAGCTATGGACAGGTCGAATGGAATTTCGTTATCCGGCAGTAGACCAAAGTAATGGACATAGTCCAAAAATGTAGCAAGCTAAAGTGGCAGAGAGCCGGCCACATTTGTCGCAGAATCGATGGAAGGTGGAGTAAACGGGTTCTCAAATGGAGACCGCGCTTTGTCAAACGTAGTGTAGGAGGCCATCCAGCTCGATAGACCGACGACCGACTATGGCTGGCAGTAGCTGGATAAAAAATGCGGGGGACCGTGTTCTTTGGCGTTCTTTGGGAGAGGCTGACGTCTAGTAGTGGATTGCAATAGGCTAAGCTGATGATGATGATGATGAATGTCTTATATCGTTAGATTGGAACGTATGCGCCTGACAGTTTTGAAAGCTGTCTAGTTTTTTCAATTCTTAAATCTTTGGTCGACGGTCGTGCCGGTAAGCGCAGCGTAGGACGACAACCCACAAGGTGGACAGACGACCTGTTAAAGATTGCAGAAAGACGTTGGATGCAGGCCGCTTAGAACAGGCCAATCTGGAAGTCAATGGGGGAGGCCTATATTCAGCAGACGACCTATGGCTGAAATATGTGATGAGCATTTGAGAGCCTGAGTCACGGATGTTTCCATTATCTAATCGCCATCATGACGACCTCCGTAATCGAGGAGCGAGTACGCTGGACTTGGAGTCGCCATCTCTGTAGTCCCGGGTTCGATTCCCAGTTAGGACAATATAAAAAACGAACTTTTCTATATTGTCTCAGGTCGGGTAATATCGTACCGTCGTTGTTCCTAATTTCTATAACACAAGTGCTTTGGTTACTTATTTTAGGATCACAGCAATGTATGTGATGTTATCCAATATTTATTTAGATATATTATTGATAGTACAGTCATAATTTGGGACAGAATGTGAACTACCTGCGTTGTATGTTCAGACAATAAACAAACATTCAAACTTATTACACATTAAAATTTAGTACCTATGATTAGGTTTTAAGACCCAAAGGGTAAAAAGGGGACCCTATTACTAAGACTCCACTGTCCGTCTGTCTGTCTGTCTGTCTGTCTGTCTGTCTGTCTGTCTGTCAGTCTGTCACCAGGCTGTATCTCATGAACCGTGATAGTTAGACAGTTGAAATTCACAGATGATGTATTTCTGTTGCCGCTATGAAAACAAATACTAAAAACAGAATAAAATCAATATTTATGGAGGGCATACCCCATAACACAAACGTGTTTTTTTGCCGTTTTTTGCTCGATATTAATACCGGCAACAGGTAGACGCTTGAAATGTTCAAAGAATATTTAGTTGTATATTCACTGCAAAAAAAAGGGGGGCTCGCATACAAAAAACGTGTTTTTCTGACGTATTTTTTTTAATAGTGTATTTCTGTTGCCATATCTCCATTATGATATAGTGTCTAATATTGTATAGATAATGGTACGAAACCCATAGTGCGTGAGTCCGACTCGTACTTGGCCGGTTTTTTACTAATTAACAAAAACGGTCACCTATTCTCACTCACTTACAAACGCCACAAACTCACGCTCAAATTCCCAACTACAGTACCCGCAGTTTGCGTTATAGCGCCAACAGATGGCGCGTCAAAACATGATGGTAAGTGCTTTAAAAAGTGCACAAAGTTGGCCGGCGGAATTTGTAGTTTACTTCGCTTTATTATGAATACTCGCATGAAATATGTGAGCGTTTTCTGGGTTCAGTTTTCTGGTTTAAAGTATAAAATATATAGGTAAATACCTACGCTTTATTGCACACCACACAAGAAATCTAAGGACCAGGCAAAAGCACCATGCGGGGAAGAGTTCCACGAAATATTTATAGAAATTACAGTAAATTACAAGCATTAAAAATAATAAATATATAATAATGCAAACCTTAATAATAAATATACATACTATATTTTAATACGTACATAATATAAATACATACAAGGTGTCACAAAAACCCTAATTGATCCAAAAGGGAATGATTCTGGTGCTTCAATACAACATTGGGACCAACTTCAGACTACTCAAAGTTGGTAATTCATTCTTGGGGAAATGTATGAAATTTTTCAATAAAGTACCGCAGGCTCTTGTTGAACTACCTGTACATTAGTTTAAAATCCACATTAATAAATACTTTTGAAAAAAGGATAATATAAAGTAGCCGATAATTTAACCAGGATTATTACCAAAAGATTACGATATTTCGCCACTCTTTATCCTAAGGACATAGAAGCTCTACATTAATCAATTCATTTAAAAGCAATTCATTTGAAAAAAAACGAGAGACAACACGACACGAGCAATTAATATTGGTCGCCATTATTCGACTTTCTATGGAGATTCGTAACATTCAAATCGTCAAACGGATGGATCGGAAATATAAATTATGGACGAAATTCGCTATTTGAATAGATAGAAATAGAATATCAATGTTGATCTGTTATTAATTTTAATATCATCATCATCATCATTTCAGCCATAGAACGTGTCTACTGCTGAACAAAGGCCTAAGGAGGATAAGTCATCGGGGGGGATTGCCAATACTCGCCACGCTTGGTAGGCGGGTTGGCGAGCGCAGTTTTTTTATAATATTTCGCCCGCAAACGCACGCAGGAATTAGTCGCTTCTTACGACACGTCTCCTGTTGGCGGTGGGGAAGTGTATTCTTTACGGCTACTACGCTACGGCTCCATCAGTAAAATTTGATCAGCACGATTGTATTGTCATCTAAATGTCATATAGGTTCTTACAGATTCCTCGATAAGACAGTTAGAAATTGTTTAAAAAGGACTGATCATCATCATCATCATTATGTCATCCTATTGCAGATTACTGCTGGATGTAACGGGAGGCTTAAAAGAGCGCCAAGAAGCAGGATCCCCCGCTTTTTTCATTTAGCTACTACCAGCTATCTGCTTAAGATCGTCTGTCGGTATAAA
This sequence comes from Anania hortulata, assembly GCA_963576865.1. Classification (NCBI taxonomy): domain Eukaryota; kingdom Metazoa; phylum Arthropoda; class Insecta; order Lepidoptera; family Crambidae; genus Anania; species Anania hortulata. The sequence continues at coordinate 738,080 of OY756408.1, read as the reverse complement.
GGATTGCTAAGACTTAATTACATAGATAGTTAGCTGTTAATAACATAATTACAAGTAAAGTCAATAATGTATATTAAAATTAGGAACACATGTTTATTATAGTTACTGGTAACCCTTAATTTAAAATGGATCATCATTACAAGGTGGACAGATGACATGGTAACGGTAGCAGGAAGACGCTGGATGCAGGCCGCTTCCAACCGGCCAATCTGGAAGTCAATGAGGGCAGCCTATGTTCAGCAGTGGACGTCCTATGGCTGAAATGATGGTGATGATGTGATGATGATCATTGCAAAAACTGAGGGAGGCTGCAAAAATGTAGTTAACCCTTAATGTCTACTGGAGCACATGTAAACACAACCAGCTGCAGGGTTAAACTTTAAATTGCATGTAGATTTGATCGCGTCTTGTTCCCATGGGATAAAAGTTGCAGCGTAACCAGTTAGAGGATAGTTCGGTGTTTATCCTGAGGGATAACACCAACAAAATGGGCGTATTGGACGTGTGAATTCGTATGAAAGTGTTAATGACTGAATTGTGGATTTTTTTTGATAAAATTATTGTTTACCTTTTCACGGCTTCGTTACTGGACTGGAACTTAATTAAAAAGTTACCTGCAACAAAAATAAAAGGTTATTAATAACAAATTCTCCCCAAGATAACTAAATAAATTTGGTTGATAAATAAATTCATCTCGAAGTTCGAACATAAATAACGAAGTGCATTGCTAAGTCATTAAAACGAATATGCATAACAATGTATATCTAAATATACGTCAAGATTTTACCTTTAGAGCAGAAAACAACATTCTTTACTCTTTATTAAAACCCATAAAGAAACCTCAAATCCACAGACACAAAGGCTAAAAACTAAGCGCCTTATTCGCAGTCGGTTAAAAATATTATGATCCAACAAAACACATGCTCAAAGTTTATTTTAGACCACAACATAACAATAAACAGTAGTATCGCTCTCAAGTAAGGTGCGCAAAAATTTTGTGTTATGCTTGATTATTGCGCAGTCATATAATATGGAGTACCAAAGGTAGGCAAAGGTAGTACCCAAATGGTATCCAATAAATACCTACAGGACATTGGGCCGACCACTTAACCTGGCTGCGCTGACAATAATGAGTAAGAGGCTGGGTCAAATTGTGAATGATTAGTAAAGTGGATTGTAAGGTATCTAAAAGATGTTAATATACATCAGTTGGTAAATAATAATGTAGTTATATAGATAATGGTATAGAACGCAGCATCGCTTTAAATAATCGCAACTATGCCCGACATGGCTGAAAATGTGTAATGCGTTTGACATCGTTGTATATACAAAGCTGTCAAACTCATTACACATTTTCGTGTGTGCCTGCGTATCTGTGGCGTCGTAGCACCCAGACAGATGAACCGATTTGGAAGTATCTTTATTAATTTGATTTGAACTGCTATTTTATTTTAAATCTGGTTCAATCGAGATGGTTTTAAAAATGTTTGATTGAAATATGCAAATAGTTTGAAGAACTTCGCGATCATACGGCTGTGTGACAGTCATAAATATATCCTCTTCTGAACTTGCCTACACTGTGGTCTATTCTAGACTTAAGACTAAGTCCTCACAGTGAAACGAGAGTGCTATCATAAATAATGTAGATTTATGTCGGCCTGAACCGCTCGCAGTTTGGCAAAGTGGACTATTTCAAAATGGGGAAAACTTTTGTTTGTTTTATGATGCACAGATTACTTTAACTTTTTATGCATTTTTATTTAAAACACTTTTCATTGGACTAATTAAATATACGCTAAAAATCACATCAATTCGCAAGGAATGAATTAAAATCCTAGTGATACGAGGTACAGACAACAGGTCGTCAATCTACTGCAAAATGGAAAATTTTCTCAATTAATATTGATATCTACATGTCGAATTTAAAGTTGAAAATCGCTTAACTTTTTGAATAGGCTGTACCATATTATAATGATTTTCGCTAGAGGAGTCTCTCAACAGAGCTAGGCCCAAACCAATCTACAAAAGTATATTTCTGACTTGAGCCGAACTGCGAATCGAACCTTACACCCGTTGCGTTCAAGGCGATCATCAACGAAAACATTCAAACTTTCATTTAGCTGGCTTATTTGGTCATAATGGCAAGCGCAAACTAGCACAATACGTAGAAGTAGTTTGAATAACTTTTTATGCGTCAACTTTCATAGAGTTTGCTGAAATCATAAAAGGCGAGCTAAATGAAACTCCCATGATGGATACAGAGTTATAACTACGGAACTGAGGGCGTATTCAGGGTGTTATTTATGGACAGTAAAATCGTTTATGTATTATTATTAAATTTCCTACAGTCTTAAATGAGAGCTGCTCTCAATTATTAATATTTTTTAATGATGGATTAGTAATAGTCCAGCTATAAGTTAGATAAGAATAATTTATGTAGGAAAATAACAATTCTACTTGACCACGTATTTAGATTAAAACCAGATAAGAACCTATTAGCTAAAAATAAAGGCAGAGCCTAAAAAGAAAATAAAATAAACACGAAAATGACTAAAAGAGTCACAAAAATATGCGCTTATGCGTCTTCAAATAGTTTTGACAAGTAAAAACCTGTAAAGCTTTGTTTTGTTTGAATTTGTTTGCTGGAGACCGACCTAACGAACATAGAGTCAAGACATAGACATACCTAATAATTTATAATAATAATTAAATAATTTCCCTAAGCCCGTCCCTGTGTTAAGCCATCTTTTCTCCTTAGGCAGCCGAGAAATGTAACAGAACTTCTGGAAAACACTCGCCCAATATTGTTCTATTCAAATGAGATCGCTACAATTAGCTTTGCGTTTGCGCGTGCGTGGATTTTCGCACTTGTAACGGGTATAACGTATTTTCATTGAGAAAGTTTTATTGGGAATGTGCTAAGTTTAAATTTAAATTAATTTAATGTGTTTATCTAGGCTTAGTTTCTGTAAAAATGAATATTTTATCGAAGCTTAATTTATATATCGGTATTATTGACACCATTCACTAATAATTCCCAGGTAATATTTATTTGAAATAACAGTATTTTATGACCAGAAAATCTAGTTCATTTTAAATCATGTTATGTTTTTTTAAAATTGGTTTTGAATTTTCAACCGACTTCAAAAAAGGAGGAGGTTCTCAATTCGACTGTATGTTTTTTTTTTTTTTTGTATGTTGTTACGCGATTACTCCGCCAATTATGAATCGATTTTAATGATTCTTTTTTTGTTTGGTAGATCATACTTCAGAGGTGGTCCCATATAAATTTTATCGAAATTTATTTAGAACTTTTTGAGCAAATCAACAAATATATACCCAGATAATATTTTGGTTGTGGTTCTTGTTACCTATCTTCGACAAATATGAGCCGATTTTGATGATTTTTGTTTTATTGAATAGCTTATACTTCAAACATAATATGATAAAAGTTTGCAAAATAAAAATCACCCTTAAGGGTAGGAAAATAGGGGATGAAATCGGTGTTCAGCAGTTAGATTAGGATTTATCACTAAAAATTGATGAAATAAGTAAATTTTATTAAAAAAAATAAAACCGACTTCAAAACACTGAAATGCTAAAAATAATCCTAACACTTAAGTACCTAATCAGTTACTTTTGGAGTCGGTGCAAACAAAAACATTGAATCTCTCATCGGCTGGCACCGACTCCAAAAGTAACTGATTAGGTACTTAAGTGTTAGGATTATTTTTAGCATTTCAGTGTTTTGAAGTCGGTTTTATTTTTTTTAATAAAATTTACTTATATAATTAAACAGTCAGTTAAGTTTGACGCGTTAGAAAAGATTTGAAGAAAAATATATATTTAGTAATAAACATTGCAATCCATTATTTTACAATTGTTGAAAGACTTTTCAATAGTCACTCCAAAGCCAGTTCACTTTAAGAGTATGTACTTAGATAATGTCAATATGAATAGATTGACCGTAATGAATATGAATAACGAATGTACCGAGTCTAATAGTTTCAGAGAATAGGTTGTCATTTCTTGCATTTGGTGTTGCCCAAATACTTAATTATTTTAACAATGATTCATTTCGTTAAATTTATTTACAAAATATCGACCAAAGTAAAGGATTTTATTGCGTAATTTACCAACCATTAACATAAATAATGACAACGCCTGCCGCATCGCTATCCTATCTGTCGTTGGCAGGCTGCGCGCGTCATTGCTATGAACGCTGACGAAGGCGCAAACAAACTGTTACGGAAGCGTGCAAACAAGGGTCTAATCTAATATCCATTTTGAATTTTAGAATGCAGTAAATGCTACAAAAATATAAATGTTAGTGAAAACTTAAAATGTCGACACTCAGCACATCAAAACTTAATACAATAGAAATTATATTATTTCGTGGTCTGATGCAACAGCTCGGCAGCCAATAAAAAAAACCAGCCAAGTGCGTCGGGCCACACACAATGTAGGGTTCCATGGTTGTCTGTCCAGATATTTGCTAAAAAGGTACCCTAAAAAGAGATTTTGCAACATTTTATTCTATCGCTTTGACGGCGTGATTAATATGTATGTGCTACCCTTGCGAAAGTACTAAGAGTCACTGAGCTAAGCCGCAGACAGACAGACGGACGAACATGGTGAAACTTTATGGGTTCGGTTTTGACTACGTAACCCTAAAAAGGAAAAAAGTACATTCGATTAAAATAAAGCCTTTTGTAACTATATTCTGGCAAATAAATTATTAACGATTAATATGATAAAGAATATGATAAAGTTGACTAATCTGTCTAGATACACTAATCGAATAACATAGTTATAACTATTGATTTTGCATACAAATTGATATTAAAAAAATAAAAAAGATTCCTAAGAATTAAGAACCTCCTCCTTTTTTGAAGTCGGTTAAAAATATTTTTTAAATTTGACGAATTAGGTAAACCGTTTTGATATCTGTAATGCATCTTTCATTTTATTTTTTTAACAAAATCAAAAGTACTTCTCAAAAATGTGTTTACAGGATGTAACGTTTCCAAGAAAACATTGCCAATTCTTTTCCTCAATCTGAAAGACATCCGTCAAAAAGCCATATCCTGTGACGTATCGCATCTTCCTCCCTTACTATCGAAACTAATATCCTTACTCTAAGGGTGAGGCCACACTATAGCTATGTGCTTGGATGTTCAGAGCGCAGAAAGTGTGTGTAAAAAGAACAGATCTTATCTTACTTACTTGGTCATGGCTAACTAGGGCAGCAAATATCTATACTTCTATAGTAATATTATAAAGCTAAAGAGTTTGTTTGTTTGTTTGGTTGAAAGCGCTAATCTCAAGAACAATTTTTTTTTTGTGTTAGAAAATCAGTTTATCGAGGTAAGTTTAAAGCTATTTAAGAATACGATAATTAAGAATACTTACAACCTTTAAGAGCGGAGTATCAATCAAAAATATAACAAAACGAAAAAAAAAAAAAATCCTTTTGCGAAAATCCGTTTCGTGCGCTGCGTAAACGGTCGATGTTACGCAAAAACCATGTATGACTGAATTGTTCCCCTTTAAAAGTAAAAAAAAGTCCGTAACGGCTCATATCTATCTTTTCGGGTTGACACAGTATAACCTTTTCTATGGTAATCATATTTGTTCTAAAATACTGCATCGGCACTAGTTTCACTTTTTCTTTTACTTTAAAAGCGAGGCATTGATACGGTTTATTATACTATTTTCAGCTGGGAAGTGTCATGTGTCGTTGATATAGAATTTAAGTGACAGATCTAACTCCACGCGGACGCAGCCACGGTCGGAAGTTAGTCAGTTAGATAATTATATTTTTTCTTTATCAACCATTTGCCAATTTCCACATATTGGTTGCCGTGATACCTTACGACATAAATTTCACAAAAAAAGTAAAAAAGTTTTTTAATAAATTCTTCTAGTAATGCAATCGCATTATTTAATAGATGGGTACATAAACGGCCCGAATGCTGTTAGTGTGCCCATAGCCTTACATTGTGACAATACTTATACGAGAAAAAGGGGATCAATTTTGACATTCCACTGTCAATGCGCCATTTTAGATTGGTTTAATCAATCACTTCGCACGTGATTTGAAATATATTGCTTTTACAAGTAGGTACCTACTTAGGTGGTGGAAGAACAATGACGATGACTTGGGTTTGCTTGTATTAAATTGGTTGAAATACAATATTTTAAATGAAAACACCTAGTAGTAAAAACAAAGCTTGTACACATAGATAGTATTTGAATCTACATTAAAAGTTGGTACCAAAAAAGGTCAATAAAACAATACAAAAATATGACTTTATCGTAATTAATTTTAATCTTCCATTTTTGGAATAAAAAATATACTTTAAAATTTCGGGAAAAAAAACGCGATGTGCACCGTCGTTTATCACAGGCGTATGCCGACCCCGCAGACCTTAAGCAGTGCACATTCTGTGTAATTAAGGCGACTATTCGTTTTCTACGAGTTTTATCTTTTAATATAATAACAAAAGCTTTTACGGAAAAATAACCCTAGACATTTTTCGCAAATTTTACAGAAGTCGAAGAAGAAGAACGAAGATGAAAACGAATCTTTTAAGAATTCAATAACATTGGCGGTTTATGCAAAAAAAAAGCGTATGCTCATCATCATCATCATCATCATTTCAGCCATAGGACGTCCACTGCTGAACATAGGCCTCCCCCATTGACTTCCAGATTGGCCGGTTGGAAGCGGCCTGCATCCAGCGTCTTCCTGCGTATGCTCAGTATGCTTTATCTCTGACGTAATTATGACTTTGGTTGTTTTTCCAAATACCGAACAAACTTCTCCAAGAAATATCTACCGGCTAGGGTTTTTTTTTACAAAAAAACTGAAGTCCGTGCAAAGAAGGTTAGGCCTTGACTCATTCATAGACAACAAAATCAAGATTTTGTTTTGCTTATGACATTAGTTGTTTTTTCCAAAAAGTTATTTGTTTTGTTCTTTATGTAGATTAAATGTTACTGATTCTGTCATTTCTGAAAATTTTGTATTTTATTAAAATGTAACCCCAGGGTTACAGTTACACGATTAACCACACACAGTTAACCAGTTACATGATTCTTAGTCGTTTCTGTTGGCATTATAATGTAACTCTGTTTCATATCTTATTTTAACATCTTCTTCCAGTTGCTAGGCTTTGATTAGGATTTTGTGTAAAAATAAATAAACTATGACTTATTCTTTAAAATCCAACATAACCAATTAAAAACTTCACACGCCTCACGAATACAAAAACTCCCACAATCCAGTCCGCGCACGTCGTAGGTGGCGCTGGAGTCGTTAGTGGGTAGCGCTTCCGTTTCCGGCTCTGGCGTGGGCAACTCTATTGTGACGTCATTGATGTATTTGTTTTAATGGGAGTTTACTATTTAAGGTTAGGTTAGGTTAGGTTAGATTTTCAGAAATGCTCGGAAACTACAAAATGGCATGCAAAATTTTTTTTTGGTGATAATGCTTTTAACATGATTAAGAGTAGCCTTTTATATTTTCTTCACGATTATCTAGTTGCTATTTTTTTGAAATTGCAATTGAGTTCAAATTATTAACAATGTCAAAAAACTGGCCAATCTGAAAGTCATTGCGGTGGAAGGCCTATGTTCAGCAGTGGACGTCCTATGGCTGAAATGATAGTAATGAATGTCAATAAGCTGAGATGGAACTAGGCCGGGCAAATTTGTTGGATGTTATTAGAAAGATAAACCCAAAGTGGCGTATGAGGACGACCGTAAATAATACACTTCCACACCGCCAACAGAGGCGTGTCGTAAGAGGTGACTAATTCATGTAGCATGAGACGGGCAGCAGCGTCTGCGAGCGAAATCTTATAAAATCTGCGCTCGCCAACCCGCCTGCCAAGCGTGGCGAGTATTGGCAATCCCCCCCGGTGATAAGTCATTGGGGGAGGTCCACGATGGATCGGTGAAAGAGTTTTACCCATAAGTAAAATTTTAAAGAAAAAAAAAGTGTTACAAAGTTACTACGACTATGCTTAGTAAAATACAAGTATTTATAAAAATATTTAATAAACACATCTAACGCACGACATAAACTAAATTAAAATTTCATTACTTTCCGCCTCGTTTGACAATATTAAAATATGACGAGAAGCGTGTCGAAATTATTTTTAATAATCAAATTGATTTGCCATACATTTCAACGCGTGGACTAAAATCGTTTAAATAGTCGACGATGGGTGTGCTGGGGCATCTTCGGTGGGTGGTACCACTCACTGTTGGGTTGTTGGTGAGTTGTTGAACAGCCCTTGGTCAAGATGTGGAAGGTTGTTGGGGGTCTTTGGATCCTATTCCTGTTGGGAGCTGAGATCAGAGCAGCCTCCGAAGGTAAGACTTAGCATGTTGAATTTTAACGTTCCTTAAAATTTTTGACTTATTTTTAATATATTTTTTATTTTTTGGTTCTCCTCTACTTGAAGGTTGTCTGGCAGAGATCGCTATTAGCGATAAGACCGCCTAAATTGTACGTCTTTCTATAAAAATCATGTGTAATTTACTTGTACGAGTATGGTGTGCAATAAAGAGTATCTATCTATCTCTTCTTGGTTTATCACAAGTTGAGTGGTTGGTAATTAAAAAACTATACAGGGTGTAACGAAAAGGTGAAATAAAACTTTAAGGGATTATTCTACGGCTAAATTACATCAACTTTTTCTATGTGACCAACATCAAATCGCAAAAAAAAAACACTTTCCCATACTAAAACGCGACCAGCTGGCATCAGTTTGTATGGAAACGTCAATTTTTTTTTTTTGCGATTTCGATGATGGTCCCATAGAAAAAGTTGATGTAATTTAGCCGTAGAATAACCCCTTAAAGTTTTATTTCACCTTTTCGTTACACACTGTATAACACACTTAAGCGTGTACTGGACTTGTTAAAACGAATCGAATGAGCCCAGACACGAAGGTTTTACTAGTAGTCATTGAAGAGTTCTGCTACCTACCTTCTGATTCATCAGATCAGCACGATGGTATCAAATTATTATATAGTCATCCGAATGTCAAATACTTTTTTTTTCATTTTAATTCTTTACAACTTCTTAAAATAAACAAATTGATCTAATTATGCATGGCGTCTTCCTCTCTGCCCACAATACCTATCTTATTGTTGTGCCAAGGGTCTATAATGATCTGTTTATGTACCTATTTATAACACCTGTGTAACATTATAGAATGCAATAAATATATTGAATTGAATTGAATTGACTTACAAAGTTTTAAATCGATACATGTTAAGTAAATTTTTTTATTTCTGAAAGTTAATAAAACAAGGAAAGAAGAAAAATAATATTTTTTATCACATATTAATGTTTTTTTATAGATATTTGGGACCCCTTGTCATTTTCCGTTCAGGCATCTATTTTTTATTTTTATTTATTTAAACTTTATTGCACAAGTAAGTACAATTGGCGGACTTAATGCTATACAACATTCTCTACCAGTCAACCTTGAGGTAATGCAGATAATGTAGTCAATTTAATAGTTTTATTAATAACCTTTTGCGTCAGCGTTGGAACTATTGTCGCGTCGTCCCATGGAAGGGCAACATTCCCTGGGGCTTAATAGATAGTTCCAAACCTCTATCTTAGCATGCGAATTTTAAGATGTGTCATAAGGCCAAGGGTACCCCTATGTTTTTGATTCGAATTTCGTACGAAAACGCATTAAAATAAGGTTCATTACTGCGAGCAATGTAACGTGGCTGTTACGACAATCGTCTTTAAAATGGGGAAAATAATACTTGTCGCATGGACGCAATTGATCGATTAAACATCCTATGCATAGTTTATAGCTATTAAATTGGCCTAGCAATCTACGTTTATGCAAATAAAATTGGTCAAGCGACCGTAGAGAAAAAATGAATTAATATGTTTTTTTTATCTGTGTTAATCCTATTTTTACCTGAAGTTTATGTATAACAAATAAATTCTAATCTCATAATTTCGTGTAGTTAAAGGCGACACTACTCCCAATAAATAATGGGCTACCTGATGTCATGACTGAAGCTGCACACTCTTTAATTGTGGTCACCAACAAGGCCGTCGAGATGGCTAGATACCAATCTCAAGGATTTTTTATTGGACTATTTTTCTAATATATATTTTTTCTTTAGCTACCGGGGAACAAGATGTCGACGACAATGCGGCAGAGTCCCGCATGGCTAATCCCTTCTCACCAGAACTGCGTGAGTAAACTGTCACATGGTTAAAAAATATTTTTAGATGACATATCAAATCAGCAAAACATGTGTGAGTATTGATCTCTATAAATCCCACTGGATAAAGCCAGCCGCCTAAGTCCTGCCGTATAGCCGGCATGGAAAGCCTGGAATAGGCTGCAAACTCAAGTCAGCTGTAAAGATATTTAAGAAAGTGGGGCTACACTGTAGCACCTACGGCAAGTGGAATATCTGCGCTTTCCAGACCATGGAAGATCTTCTCTCATGTCCCGCGTGTACGATCAGCTGCACACGCAAAGACCTGTAACGCGCCACTGATAATTAACTAGTAGAATGGACTAAAAAAAAAGCACTATTGATTTCATTAAATAAGTTGATGTATCCATAACTTAACGTCCGTGACGTGTACCAAACTTGATCATGATTCTGTAACATTTCAGGCCAATGCTCCGTAATCGGTGAGATGTATTACACAAGAGATATATTGGGTCGTTGCCATATTTGCGCCTGCTTCCAGGCATTAGGTGGCCTATACAGCAAGTGCCGCTCTTGCAACGAGTGCCCAGCAGGTTAGTACCATGTACACTACCTTAACATTTAAATAACAGACATTTAACACTTTTACAACTACACATTCATTCAATAAGATTGAAAAATATTTGAAAAAATGTGGGGTACAATAAATAATAGAAATTAATAAAAATATTAACATATTAAAATAAACTTCTACTAAACGCATTCTTCCAAATGTCGGTTAAGCCTATCCGATTTGTAATAGCAAATTCACTCCGTGAAACTAGTGCCTTATTTAAATCTCAGGCGCTAACTTTCTGATATTTCAAATAATAAAAATCTGTTATTTAAAACTATGAGTTAATATGGCAAAACTCATTTTTCTAATTTCAGTAATTATAGGTCCCACGCCGTTCCCACCAGGTATTATTACATTTTAATTACCTAGATTTTGTTGGTACTTAATGTGATTAGCAAAAAAAAAGATTTTTTTAGGTATTTGATTTTAAAAAATATATAATTTGTTTTTAAAAGCAATAATGATGCCGATGTTATAAAAAGATTTGTTATTTTTTAATCGTAATGGATTAATTACAAAAATAATTGTTATTATAAGTTCGACGCCATCTTACAGTGCCCTCTCTGCCGATACCAGGTAAATACCGTTACATTTACTAATTCGAAAATTTTAAATAATTTGAAAATTAATGTTTTGGCATCTTCTTGGAATAAACAATAATATCCCACTAATAAAATTGTCTTAAATGTAGCCATTTAAAAACCCAAAATTTCTTGTTTAAAAAAAATTGCAACTCAAAATATTTAAGAAATTAAAAAAATCGTGATGGATATTAATTGCATAAATTATTTCAGAAATACCTATCTCTTTTGTTCTTACACAAAAATGAATAATTGCACAAACAGAGAAAAGGGCTATGTCCAATAAGTAAAATACATAATAATATTTTTAGTTTACCTTTTTGTGTTTTATGTTTTTTTACACTGCACTCCGGGTCTTATATTTGACCTTAACACTTTTCATTTACAGAAACAATAATTCCAGGTAAAATATTTAATTTTGATTTTTGTTGTACCTATGCACTCGTGTTGTCCACTATCATTTATTAACAACATTTAAAAAAAATCACCACATTCTCTCTATCATGTTTGAACTGAATTAATGCTTGTTTGATATTTTGTTATAGAAAAATCTGCATGGTGCTTTTCGAAATAAAATTGTATTTATACTGTCCTATCACTGTCATTATTGTCGGCTTTCTATTGTTTATACTTTGAAGATGCCAGCTTCAGAGAACAAATTGCTGTTTTTCTTAAAAATTGCTTTAATGTCACAAGTTTTAACACTCAACTTTTTCTGAGCTTTGTGTTGTCATTTATTGTATTTTGACATTATTGGTACCTAATCTTAATTTTATCTTTGATACCAGTACCTCCCCCTCTTCCCCCCGTACCTACACCACCGCCGGCACCAAGACCAGTCCCATGGATCCCTGGAATATGTAAGTATAACTGAGATATTTATACAGTGATTTTATTATTTGTGGTTCGATTTATTAGTATATAAGAATCATCGTTATTAGTATATAAAAAGTATCGTTGACCAGGAAGATGAACAAAGAAGGAATGTGTTTCTAAAAACATCTTATTTTTATTAGGCCCGCGCCCAATAGTCATTCCTGGCCCGCCTAGGCCCTACCCAGTGCCTGTACCAGTCCCAGGCAAACGTGTGTTGGTACCAGTACCAGTCCCCGTACCATCACCGCCACAGAAGATCTACATTCCCGGCCCAAGCATTCCCGTACCGTACCCAGAGAAAATACCGTACATCGTGAACAGGCCGTACCCTGTGCCTTCGCCTCCTAAACTGATCCCTTACCCGATTGCAAGACCAGTGCCCGTACCAGGACCTGAGATTAAGATTCCGGTACCAATACCGGTCCCCGGCCCATCGTACCCAGTGCCGGTACCATACAATAGATACATCCCTCTTCCCGGAAAGGATAGGCTGATACCAGTACCAGTACCCCGTAAGTCGATAGTTTTTTTGATATTCTTTTGTAATATTATTTATTTATTTTGTGCTGAATATAAAGACGTAACAAATATAAACGCTAGTGTTTCTTTTAACCGCGTATTTGTAAAAAAAATCATAATACGATCACATTACAACAAAAAACAGTGTTCACTCACTCAACTCAATAAGTACTAAAACAATTTTGTTTAACCAGCTAATATTACAAGTATGTACATAACAATTGTTTTCAGAGACCAAGTACTACCCAGTACCAGTCATCATATACGTCCGTGAGTACTATATTTTTTTTTAACATTAGGGAGTCGCGACATTTGAAATATTAACAGCCTAAAAATAAATTTTAATTGAGACCTATTAAAAGCCTTAGCCAGATCTCATTATATGTCTAGTACTAGAAAACGTTTAATGAAATTCGGTACAGAAGCAGTAGAAACACAACTGAGTTCCCGTTTCTGTTGTGTTTCTTCTTTTGTTGTACTTATAAATGCTATTTTAGATGTTTTTGAAAGATGCTTTGGGTTTTTTTTTTTTGTGATTTGTCTAAATCGTTCAATTGTTTCGATCACAAAACTTTATTAAGGAAGCTACGACATTATCATAATGCCTTATATGCTTCAGATAAACTGTTAGTCGTACCCCACAGGCAGAATGCTAAAAATCAATGTTGATGGAATTGACTTTACACTTGAGCTCTATTACGATTAGGTTTGCCTAGCTCTATAATAAGACATAAAATCACAAATAGTATTTAGAAGGGTTAGACCTAACATCACCAATATTTTTGTTATTTTTTACAGAAAAATTTAATAAAAAGGATTAAGAATACCACTGATAGCCTATTAAATGACCTGATGTTAGTTAATTACAAAGCTTAGTGCAATTGAATCTGAATATTTAGTAGACAGACATTGTTTTTGATCAAACTCTATCGTGAAAGGCTTTGATGAAGCCTTATTATCACATATAATATAATATGCTACAAAAACATTCCATGCTTCTTGCAGACCCAATCTGCAGAGGACAAAAACCTTTGACGCCGTTCCACATTCCTGGTGACGTTTGTCGCATCCACGTTTGTAAACTCAAGTACAACTACGTCTACCTGGAGTCCCAGAATATTCCTGGATGCGGTAAGATTACTTAAAAAAAACAATTAACAAATGATTTGCATTTGCCATTAATTTGAAAATATATAATATAAATACTTGTGAATAACCAATTTTATTGTTAACAAATACTTTTTACAGGACCCGTTCCTGGTCCAAGTAAGTATTCAATTTAAGTACCTGTCTAAATATGTAATATTATTACATTAGTTAAGTAATCTTGTGTCAATGCTGGATCAATAAAGCGAGTAATTATGTAGTAACAGCTGATCAGCAATTAGGTATAAAAAAATTGTCAGTTCCTGGTCCGGGCCCTAGTTAGTAGTCTAATATTTTGTTTAACATACAATTGGTTCCTTCTTTGTTAATCAATACTGTATGGTGGGTGCTTGACTAAGTAATTATTGGATGGGTTCAAAACCTTCAAGCGTTGCCATGTTTATACTCCAATAAATGTTATTTGTTTTATACAACTGATGATAATAACACAAACTTCAGGTTTTATTAATAACCCGTGAATCAACTTTCACCGCCTTCCTGCATTTCAAGAACTAATATTATCTGACTGTTAAGACCCAAATCCCCTTAAATCATGTGTTTGTTCTGTCTAAATACATTTGATACCAATTTATTTTCAGTTTTATATGGCGGAGGTAGTGCTGCTGCCCACGCCGCTGCCAACGCCATTGCCAACGGTGGATGGGGTGGTGCTGACGCCAGTGCCAACGCTGTGGCTAACGCCGGTGCCTTTGGTGGATTTGGAGGTTTCGGCGGCGCGTCAGCTTTTGCCCAGGCTCTTGCTCAAGCTCAAGCCCAAGGTTTAGGTGGCTCTGTTGCCGAAGCTTTGGCGCAAGCCCACGCCCAAGGATTAGCAGGAACCGCTGTCGCAAATGCCTTGGCTCACGCCCAATCTATAGGATTAGGAGGTTTATCTATTGCTGAAGCTATAGCCAGCGCGCAAGCCTCTGCTGGTGGAATCGGTGGGTTTGGTGGCGCTTCAGCTTTTGCCCAGGCTCTCGCTCAAGCTCAAGCCCAAGGTTTAGGTGGATCCGTCGCCGAAGCTTTAGCTCAAGCCCATGCGCAAGGATTGGGAGGAACCGCCGTCGCAAATGCCTTAGCTCAAGCTCAATCTCTAGGACTAGGAGGTTTATCCATCGCTGAAGCTATAGCCAGCGCACAAGCCTCTGCTGGTGGAATCGGTGGATTCGGTGGCTCGTCAGCTTTTGCCCAGGCTCTCGCTCAAGCTCAAGCCCAAGGTTTAGGTGGATCCGTCGCCGAAGCTTTGGCTCAAGCCCACGCTCGGGGATTAGGAGGAACCGCAGTCGCAAATGCCTTAGCTCAAGCTCAATCGCTAGGACTTGGAGGTTTATCAATCGCTGAAGCTATAGCCAGCGCGCAAGCCTCTGCTGGTGGATTTGGAGGTTTCGGTGGCGCGTCAGCTTTTGCACAGGCTCTCGCTCAAGCTCAAGCCCAAGGTTTAGGAGGATCCGTCGCCGAAGCTTTAGCTCAAGCCCATGCGCAAGGATTGGGAGGAACCGCCGTCGCAAATGCCTTAGCTCAAGCTCAATCTTTAGGACTAGGAGGTTTATCTATCGCTGAAGCTATAGCCAGCGCACAAGCCTCTGCTGGTGGAATCGGTGGATTCGGTGGCTCGTCAGCTTTTGCCCAGGCTCTCGCTCAAGCTCAAGCCCAAGGTTTAGGTGGATCTGTCGCCGAAGCTTTGGCTCAAGCCCACGCCCGAGGATTAGGAGGAACCGCGGTCGCAAATGCCTTAGCTCAAGCTCAATCTCTGGGACTTGGAGGTTTATCTATTGCTGAGGCTATCGCTAAGGCTTCAGCTGGTGCTGGAGGTTGGGGCGGCGCTGATGCCATTGCACAAGCTCAGGCCCAAGCACAGGCCGCCGGATTAGGAGGCTGGGGAGGTTCTAATGCTTTAGCTCAAGCGCAAGCTCAAGCACAGGCCGCCGGATTAGGAGGCTGGGGAGGTTCTGATGCTTTAGCTCAAGCGCAAGCTCAAGCACAGGCCGCCGGATTAGGAGGCTGGGGAGGTTCTGATGCTTTAGCTCAAGCGCAAGCTCAAGCACAGGCCGCCGGATTAGGAGGCTGGGGAGGTTCTGATGCTTTAGCTCAAGCGCAAGCTCAAGCCCAAGCACAGACCGCCGGATTAGGAGGCTGGGGAGGTTCTGATGCTTTAGCTCAAGCGCAAGCGCAAGCTCAAGCCCAGACTGGCGGTATTGGAGGAGGGTACGGTGATGCGCTAGCTCAGGCCCAAGCACAGGCTCAATCTCAGGCCGGCGGTATCGGTGGACTCGGAGGAGGCTACGGTGATGCCTTAGCTCAGGCCCAAGCGCAGGCTCAGACTCAGGCTGGAGGAATAGGTGGTGGCTACGGCGATGCCCTAGCTCAAGCCCAGGCTCAAGCTCAGACTGGCGGTATTGGAGGAGGCTTCGGTGATGCCTTAGCTCAGGCTCAAGCACAGGCTCAAACTCAGGCTGGAGGAATAGGTGGTGGCTACGGCGATGCCTTAGCTCAAGCCCAGGCTCAAGCTCAAGCATTAGGAGGTGGTTTCGGAGGCGGCGCTGCTCAAGCTGAAGCTGAGGCTCAGGCTCAAGCTGGAGGTTGGGGTAGATTAGGTGGTGGTGCTGCTAACGCTCAAGCCGACGCTCTGGCTAACGCTGGAGGCTGGGGTGGACTAGGTGGTGGTTCTGCTAACGCTCAAGCTGACGCTCTGGCTAACGCTGGAGGCTGGGGTGGACTTGGTGGTGGTGCTGCTAACGCCCATGCCGACGCTCTGGCTAATGCTGGAGGCTGGGGTGGACTAGGTGGTGGTTCTGCTAACGCTCAAGCTGACGCTCTAGCCAATGCTGGAGGTTGGGGTGGATTAGGTGGTGGTTCTGCCAACGCTCAAGCTGACGCTTTGGCTAACGCTGGAGGTTTTGGCGGTGGCGCCGCTAACGCTAACGCACTCGCCCAAGCCGTCGGTGGAGGCCTCGGCTTCAGAAGCGCCGAGGCCTCTGAGGAGGTTCGAGCCAAGCGAAGCGTGAACCCCAGGTTCTCTGCAAAATTGGCTCTCGTCGAAGACCACGCCGAGTAAATACTTGTGAGTATTGTCAAATTATTGTATAACACAATTATTTCGATCTTATTTCAGTACCTAAGTCTCAAAAAAGTATTTTGTATTTTTTCAAGAATTGCTACTACTTACTAGTAGACTACATCAATTTCGAAAGTAAAAGGGGTAATTTTATTTTGGTGAAGGATTTAACTTCTACTATTTGTAGAGCGGTGAATCCACTTACGTTAAGTAGGTAATTAGGAAGACACGTTAGGAAAAGGAATATTTATAATTAGACCCATTATCAGAATCTGAATCTTTATTTGCGTAAAAACATGGAATTTGAAGATGTTACAGGATAAAAAAGAGTGCACATGTTTTGCTATTACAAATAGCATGCAAAATGTACATGAATATCTTTCAATTACTGTTATGAATTTGAAGTATTACAAACTTTGTGTCATATTACAATAATTTAAATTAAGTTCAAAATAAATTAAAAATATGCCAGGTAGAATATTAAGATTTCATGTCAATTAAATCTTATAAGTCATATATTCTTTTATCTATAAGCCACTTAAATTATTTTGATTTGAATTTTTTTTTTTTTTTATTTCATTAGGAATTTTATTATATATCTTTAAACACATTGTTAGGCAACTTTTATTGTATTTCGCTGACCTTGGGATAATTTCTAACACCAGGATCCCGTTTCAGTTTTGTGTTCAGGTCACTTGCTTTCATAAACAAGTTGATATTTCTCTTCACAAAGCAGTCTATTTCAAAAATATAAGGTGCCGGTAGCGGGATTAGGTTTAGGTTTGCAAAAGCTGTTCTACAGGACATGCCTGGCGGTATCCCACAGATTGCTGGAATGCACTTTTTTGAGCTATAAACGCCTTTTGCCTATCTGTGGTATTTCCCCACATTATAAGCCCATAGCGCAAAATGGAAGCTACATGCACCTAAATTTGTCACCTTCTTCATTTTGTTGAGGGCATTATGGGCAAGGTTTATGATTTGTTACTACCGTTATATCGTTCCGTAACGTTATTGTATTAATGACATAGAACAGCAGTTATGTTTCACAAATAATAAATAATAATTATTAATATAAATAAATATGGACAACATCACATACATTGCTCTGATCCTGTGATAAGTAGCTTAAGCACTTGTGATACAGAAATCAGAAACAACGACGGTACCACAACACCCAGACCCGAGACAATATAGAAAAGTTATTTTTCTACATTGACCGACCGGGAATCGAACCCGGGACCTCAGAGATAGCGACACCAAGTCCGGTATACTCGCCTCTCAGCTACGGAGGTCGTCAAAGAATTACAAGAATTACAATTAAATATTTTTATGTATAAGTGATTGAGACTCGCATTTTAAGTATGGCGTGATGAATGACTTTGTTAAAATAATGAACTTGTGGATTTCCCAATCTTGAATAATATTTTCCTAAACAAATTGTAATATTTTTTTCTGTATTGTTCCAGACATTCTTGAATAACATCACAATGATCTCCTTCAATGACAAAGCCGGAACATCGGATCTGATCAGTTTAGTTTTAGTTTGAGCATTAAAAACGACAGTAGAGTAAGCTTCACACTTTTTATAAAACAATAAATTTTTGTGGGATACGTTTGTATTTTTATTTTCATATTTATAACACCCTCAGACTTAAATCACGTTAAGACTTTTTATCAAAAAATTTTTAGAATTAAAGGTAAACTTTGCTATTGGAAAATAAAGATTATTTGATGATCAAAGTACAGACAATGCTCGTCAACCTACCACGTACACACAAACGTAAAAATTTCTCAATTGATATGGATCTCTATTCATCGTACTTAAAGTTTAAAATCGGTTGAATGACCGTCGACCGTCCGATGTCTGTACAATACGCCTGATTATAGATGAATTATATATATAATCAATACGCCTGATTATATATATATTATATTTGTTTTACTATTTTCATTAAATAATATTTTAAAAGTATAGTAATTCTTATATTCTTGGTGAAATAACCCATAAACTTCACTTAGGCCCGATTCGACCAAACACAAAATTAAACTAGTTAACCAAAAACAGGAGTAACTTTACTTCTTGGATTTACTTTTTGATAACTTAGTTTGCGTTTTTCCAACTTACTTCAGGAATACACTATACTCAGTTTTATTTTATTGTGAATGATGAACGAATGGATAAACCTACTAAAATCCATGTAATCTATTTCCTCTAGGATGTCATCAATTGATACAACAATTAAATTTTGTAGGATACAGAATGCCAATGGTAGATTATACAACTTGACAGTTTCTAGGTGACAAGAGTGGATTTGACAAGTAACAACTTTGACATTTACTCAGTATAATTTATATACTGTCAAAATCACCCGTATAAATATTTTTCATAGATTAGTGGTTGTGGATCAAAATCAGCTTACTCTTGATTAAGCAGTGGTATATTCTCAAGTTAAAACTTACACCAGCTTGGTCGAATTCGGTCTTACTCTAGCAAGAAATCCTCTGCTGGGCATACATAATAGACATACTGTAGTGACTACACAGAAATAGGTGAATGATTAAATGAGTCTAAAAAATAGAGTATGCATAAAAATAACACTTTCAATACGTGCAAACGAATTTTCAGCACAACCACTAGTTTGATAAACTGGAACTTACACCAACTACAATCAATCACTCAATGACAAAACAACAATAAAATCGATATTATACGACGTTTCCATATTATGGTTTGATTATTTCATTTCTTTTTTATAAAGTATCGAAATATTAAGCCTAAATTGTATGTCTTTCTGTAAAAATGGTGCCTTGTATGATGTGCAATAAAGAGTATCTATCTACTTTGTATCATATTTGTAGAAGAAACAGAAACTCAATTCTTATTTTTTTTTTGACCCATGACCCTCATACCTGTATATACCTGTTTGTTTGTTTGTGTGTGTTTGCACTCAAATGTTTTATCTCCTTAAGGTTTGACCGGTTTAAATACGGTTTTTTGTAAAGGGTTTGTTTTAGCTGCGATGGTTCTTAGATAGGTGCTATGGTGTTAACTAGCAGAGGGGCGCTGCAGTAAACAAAAAAAAAATACTTCTTATTAAACCAACAGGGCACCGACTGGCAGCTTCCACCGGTTTTTTTTTCGGATTTTTGCTTCCTTTCAATTTTTGCAGTCATCACAGGGTCATGACATGCGGTCATCCAAAAAACTACATCTTCAATTTCCTACCCATTCTACTAATTACTATACGCAGTCGTTTACTGTCCAGTCCATTCGCCTCTGGAATTCCTTACCATTAACAATCAGAAAATCCGAATCGATTGCTATTTTTAAAAATCGGCTTAAAGCACACTTTCTTTCTTCTTGACACAAACTGCCTTTATATCTTAGAATATTACTGGTCACTGTTAGTTTCGACATCTCCTCGCATATATCAAGTAGTATGTATGTTTATTGTATGTATGTATAATTATTGTTATGTATTTATTTTATTTTTATTTATTTATTACTGTTTGTATACGTTTATGCCATAAATTTATGCAATTCTATTTGTATCAGGTAAGAATTTTAAGAACTCTGCAACACCTTCCCCTTTCTTTAATGGTTGTCCTCTACCTAAAGGTTGTCTGGAAGAGATCGCTATTAGCGATAAGACCGCCTAAATTGTACATCTTTCTGTAAAAATCATGTGTAATTTACTTGTATGGTGTGCAATAAAGAGTATCTATCTATCTATCTATCTTCCTTTAAATCCGGGGTTATACAATTTATTGTTTTTTGTAGGGTTACATTGTAAAGGGGTGCCAAATTTAAAAAATAAGATCTAGGGAACAATATAAAGAAGCGTCTTTAATCGTAATTATTTTTAATAATCGTATATTACGAAAAAATTTTTTTTTTAATATCAAGTCAATCAAGACATTACGAAAGTCGCGCCGTCATTCATCAGAGGCGTAGGTACGGTAAGCCTACAAGGACCTTATGCAATGCACATACGGTGCATTTTTTAAATGAATGAGCTAAATTTTATTATCCACGCGTAGGATTTTTAACAGCGGATAGGAATAATTAAATGTGAAATAAATTTTGTTTGTTCTTTGCATACCTTGATTAAGTTACTGATTCTGAGCCACTCCTAAAGATTTGGCACCTATTTGTAATGTAACCCTGTATATTATTGGACCGTCTGATGTTAGTGGACTATAAAACCAGGCGGTTGCAGATTCAACTCCTGCAAGGGGCAAATGTTTGTGTGACGAGCACAAGCATTTATACCTAAGTCATGGATGTTTATAAAAAGTATCCGTTATCCAGTTGTCATAGTAGAAGCTTTACTTAGTTTAAGGCTAGATAATTGGTATTATAGTGAATTTATATTATAGGTATCAGCGGTCCCGGCGAACTTCGTAACGCCTCTTCATTTTTTTTCAAAGATCATAAAAATCGGGTCATCATAAATATATAGATATATAAACTGTTAATATAATTTATTTAAATTCGATTTAATAATTTTTGATCGATATTTAGGATAAACCGGGAAATAACGCAAATTGGGGTTGCAAGATAAATGACAAATAGATGGTACTTAATAAATATAGATGACTCTATTTAGTTGATAAAAAATGTTGAATGTGAAAACAATTATAATATTTTTTGTCATTTAAAATCAAAACTCTATAAGTTTGCATGAATCAGACAAAAACTGATTACAAACAATGAAAAGCAACAAACACGCTCAATTTCTAAGGAACTCCAATTATTTTACATAATATAACGCACACTATCCAACATTCGATGTTTTTTCAATTAATCAAATACAAATTGACATCTATTTGTACCGGTACTAATCGGATAACATGGCGTTTCAAAGTTGTACAAGATTGCAGTGCCAATAAATCATGCCTAAGTATTTTCACACCACATTAGGACATGTTTAAAAGGGGGCCACAATTGAGGAGTGTATTGAGTTCAGGCTCAGGAAAACATCTGGTAAAAGGTTTTTATGTACTAGCGAGGCCAGTGACAAAATTAAGATGCAAAAGGCCATTATCAGAGGGCTAGCCCTCTTGGCCTTGTTGCTATCTGGTACCGCAGGCAACGCAGCCGACGAAGATCTCAATTCCGGTAAGTTTCTGATGGTTTACACAAAATTATTACAAAACTAGAACATTATTAAATGCGTCAAAATTTCTACATATTTAGATCTTAAAGGTACGTCTAAACTTTTAGTTTATTTTACGTAGTTATCATTCCAAATTTAAATTCATTTGTTTCGATGCTATAAATTATTATTTTTTATTTCAGCTCGCTCTGAAGTCGACAACTCTGAAGTGTACGGCTCTGATGACGCTAAAAGATACGGTGATGACAGCTCGTACGAATCAAAAAGTGATATTAGTAGCAAAGTACAAGACTATAGAAGGAGCCATCCAAAGGGGCTTAAGGTAAATGTCGTAAGATCCGGCGCATTTAGTGCTGTCCAAGGAAGTCCGGGTCGTCGTGTCCATGTGGCTTCGATGTATGGTTCCACCGGGTCAAGAAATAATGATGACAGTATCAATGAGCGATCTTCCGATGACGGATACCGAAGTGAAGACAGTTACGAGGATGAAAATGGTTCTTATCGGACAGCTATAGCGACTGGTCCAGGATACTCCGCATCTTTGGCTAGATCTTCAGCACATGCAAGCGCTGCTGCTAACAGCAATGCAGGAGGCGGCGGAGGCGGTTACCCATACTCTCCCTTCCCTTCGTACGGTCCTGGATCTGGCTCAGCAAGTGCCAAAGCTCAAGCGAATGCTAACGCCAATGCTGGCGGAGGAGGAGACGGTGGATTGTACCCAGATGTTTATCCTGGAGGATATGGGCCAGGAGGCAGTTCTGCTTCAGCCGAAGCTAATGCACAAGCTCTAACTCAAGGTGGCGGAGGAGGAGGAGGTTATGGACAAACACCATACGCATTCCCAGGAGGATACGGTCCAGGCGGAGGATCTGCGTCGGCCCAAGCTGCAGCTCACGCTCAGGCACTTACTCAGGGCGGCGGAGGAGGTTATGCACCATATTTAACACCACTGCCTAGTCCTTACATCCAACCCAGTTATGGAGGTGGTGGTTCTGCCTCAGCTTATGCCGCAGCTCAAGTTCAAGCCCAAGCGCAAGCCGCAGCTCAAGCCCAAGCCGCAGCTCAAGCTCAAGCCGCAGCCCAAGCTCAAGCTCAAGCCGCTACTCAAGCCCAAGCTGCAGCGCATGCTCAAGCACTAAGTGGAGGAGGTGGAGGTTATGCACCATACTCTGCACCGTACCCTACACCATACCCAGCACCGCTGCTAGCTCCCAATGTTCTGCCCAGTTACGGAGGTCCTTCTACTCAAGCCTTAGCTGAAGCAAGCGCACAGGCCCTGGCTCAAGGCGGCGGTGGAGGAGGAGGTTACACGCCAGTACTATATGGTCCGGGTGGATACACTCCCGGAGGCGGCTCTGGCCGCGCTCAGGCAGAAGCTAATGCTCAGGCGCTCACTCAAGGTGGTGGAGGAGGAGGCTACTTGCCAGCTCCATATGGCCCGGGTGGATATAATCCCGGAGGCGGCAGTGCTCGCGCTCAGGCAGAAGCTAATGCTCAGGCGCTAACTCAAGGTGGAGGAGGAGGAGGCTACTTGCCAGCACCATATTTCCCGGGTGGATATAATCCCGGAGGTGGCAGTGCTCGCGCTCAGGCAGAAGCTAATGCTCAGGCGCTCACTCAAGGTGGAGGAGGAGGAGGTTACTTGCCAGTACCATATGGCCCGGGTGGATACACACCCGGAGGCGGCTCTGCTCGCGCTCAGGCAGAAGCTAATGCTCAGGCGCTCACTCAAGGTGGTGGAGGAGGAGGCTACTTGCCAGCTCCATATGGCCCGGGTGGATATAATCCCGGAGGTGGCAGTGCTCGCGCTCAGGCAGAAGCTAATGCTCAGGCGCTAACTCAAGGTGGAGGAGGAGGAGGCTACTTGCCAGCACCATATTTCCCGGGTGGATATAATCCCGGAGGTGGCAGTGCTCGCGCTCAGGCAGAAGCTAATGCTCAGGCGCTCACTCAAGGTGGAGGAGGAGGAGGTTACTTGCCAGTACCATATGGCCCGGGTGGATACACACCCGGAGGCGGCTCTGCTCGCGCTCAGGCAGAAGCTAATGCTCAGGCGCTCACTCAAGGTGGAGGAGGAGGAGGAGGTTACTTGCCAGTACCATATGGCCCGGGTGGATACACACCCGTAGGCGGCTCTGGTCGCGCTCAGGCAGAAGCGAATGCTCAGGCGCTCACTCAAGGTGGAGGAGGAGGAGGAGGTTACTTGCCAGTACCATATGGCCCAGGTGGATACACACCCGGAGGCGGCTCTGCTCGCGCTCAGGCAGAAGCTAATGCTCAGGCGCTCACTCAAGGTGGTGGAGGAGGAGGCTACTTGCCAGCACCATATGTCCCGGGTGGATATAATCCCGGAGGAGGCTCTGGTCAAGCTCAGGCAGAAGCTACTGCTAATGCGTTGGCTCAAGGCGGAGGAGGAGGTTACGGACTATTGCCTAATCAACATGTTTTTCCTGGAGGCGGGGGGTTTCCACTAGGCCCTTTATTCCCGGTTTCCGGCGGCGACGGGTCTGCTCAGGCTAATGCCGAAGCAAATGCTAACGCTGTAGCCAATACTGGCCCAAGTAAGTACTTATAATTATAATGATCAACAGTTTTGTGTGTTTTTCTGTTATTGATGAAATAAACTTTACCATTTAAACGTTTGTTTTAATTAAGCATAGTATAAGTATTACTTTATTGAGGTTTAAGTTTCAGTGCCAAAAATGGCTTTCTTTCAGAAATACATTCAAATCGGCATTTACCGTGACAGGTGATTTTCTGCAAACATTTTCTATTCCTCATAGTGATAGCACTATTTGAATATTTTTATTTTGTGTTTTACTTTTAGATGTTTTTTCGAGAGTAATCCCATACCATGAATACATACAACCACACCTAATACCAGGTATGTTTTATTTCTTTAAATGTAGCTTTGCTGTTATTATAAAAATCTACAATATATGATTTGTGAATGCTTGTAGCTTGGGTATATTAAATTTTAAAAGATTGGATGTAGACTTAGTGAATTTTCACAGGAGGTCGGGTATATTGTTCGAGACCAGGGGAACTACATTATGTTTGGGGATACAGCTACGACTGTATGGTCTGCGTGTGTCTAAATGACTTGAGCCCAGTGTGTGCTAGTTGCGGGGGTTGTCGCAGACCACCGCAGCCGCCACCGGCACCGCCACCACCACCCCCACCTCCGCCACCCCCATTACCTCCTCCACCACCTCCTCCACCACCGCCGCCACCTATTCCACCAGCACCTTTCCCACCACCACCTCCACCACCACCTTTCCCTCCAGCTCCCCCACCACCACCACCAACACCATTTCCTGAAGGTATGTATATCACGAAAACGACATCCAAACAATTTTTCTGATTAACTGTAATTAATTTTTTTTTTTTCAAATATCCGGTAATCGATACCAAATTCAAATTCAATCATTTCTTTGCAAGAATATATCATATGTGCAATTTTATAATGTACAACACCAGACAAATAAACCGATTTTCGCAGCGAATATCCGGAGGAAAAAGAAAATATCGAAACAGAAAGTTTCAAATCACAATTCACACATTAAATTGAACTGGAATTGTTATCGCATAGGCTCAGAAAAGAAGCTAGTCAGTTATTTATAACTTCTATCGTATTCCACAGTGACTTGCGCTCCATTACCTACCAACACATTCTTCCAAAACCCGCTAAACCCTTGCCAAATTTGCGTTTGCCGAGAGGTGCTAGACGTCCTTGGAAGACAAGATGTTCAGATCACATGTCAAGAGAACCCTGAATGTGGTAAGTACTTTACAATCACATAGAATCATCATAGAATACAATAACTAAACGTAAAAAATATTTATACCAAAATGACAAACAATCATTAACATCACGATAATCAGCCCATGTCAGTTTACTGCTTTCTCTCAATGTAGCGTCATTGAGAGAGAGCACTAAGCCTCGGTTTTTATTTTCCATCTGCTGCCAGCAGCGACAAACAATAGCTCCCTAGAAATTTACTTCATGAAAGACCAAACTATTTTTTTTTGTAGTTTTTAAAAATACGAGACATTTTTATAAAAAAGATCAAATTACACGTACCATTTTATTTTTTCCCCTATAGTCTTACCACCGGATATAACACCGTTGCGTAAGTTTAGCCATACATTTCTGGTTACATAATGAAATTTAATTTTATAATTCAGCTAATATAAGAATAGTGCAAAATGCCTTGTTATTTAAATTCCAACAAACTGTCACAAGAAATATACTAATATATTTTATTCCTATTTTGCATATTCGATTCGGATTATTGTCAAAGGATAAGTATAGGTTTTGAACAGTTCTGTAGATTTCTTTAGCTTTTCTAAAATAGCCTGATTGGTTTTGTATGGTCTATTTTTTGTGGTAACAATTTTTCTTTTTTTTTCTAGCACCAGCCCCAGAACCCATTCCATGTAAGTATTCACTTAAATCTGTTTTTAATATATAAAACTATTTTCACAAACAAGCGATAAACGATCAGGTATTGTAATTTTTAATTCCAACTTCCAAGTAGGAATCTATACTCTTGGAATTCACTTATATAGTATATACCTACTCTTTATCTTCTATTAGGGGTTTGATCTTTCTACTAATAAGTTTACCATTGATTTAACAAAGTTGTTTTAGCAAGGTAATCACTTTCAAGATTATTTTCTTACAATCAGAATGTTGCCTAACTAACATTTTTTTAAAATTTTAGTGCCACTTTGTGATCAATT
The DNA here is from genome assembly GCA_963576865.1 of Anania hortulata. NCBI lineage: Eukaryota > Metazoa > Arthropoda > Insecta > Lepidoptera > Crambidae > Anania > Anania hortulata. The sequence continues at coordinate 711,206 of OY756408.1, read as the reverse complement.
CCCTCTGGAGGTTTTGTTCCCTCACCCGAATGATGTGTGCCGGACGTGCAAGTGTATTGCTCCGTTCGTCTATGCTGTGGGAGCGGTCAAACAGCTGGTTTGCTTCCCTAACCCTCAATGTGGTAAGTTTATATTATATTTATATTCTTAAATATATATATTTAAAAGATAAGCGATTGCAGGAAGACTCTGGATGCAGGCCGCTTCCCACCAGCCAATCTGGGGAGGCCTATGTTCAGCAGCGGACGTCATAATATGGCTGCAATGATGTTGATGATATATTTGTAGTTGAGAATCACATCACTGTTAGCAATTTTGATAAGTTTTGCATTAACTAATTTATCCTAGAAAATAGATTTGCATTTAAAAGAATTGTTGAGCGACTAAATAATTTGATATTATTACAGAACCAACGCCAATACCTGTACCAGGACCGGAGCCGAGTGAGTACCAAAACATATTTTTTCTTACAAAGTTTCAAGCATTATTTTGGGATTTTGATCAGTGAAATTTATTTTGCTTACCCAGACAAACAAAATGACTTCTATTACTTCAAATTCTAAATCTATGAAATAATTCGTTTACCAATTACGTTTAGTGGTACGGCCAATTACACACTCTTCAAAAGTACTGGTACTTAGGTAATACAATGTGACTTTTGTTTATTTTTGTAGTGCCATGGCCCCCTGTACCTGACGTAATTCCTACCCCCTTCCCGGGACCTGTGCCAGGTATTTCAGAATATTTTTTTTTCTTTAACACTTGCTTCATTTAGTGGTGCGTAAGATCAGAGATTCCTACTATGAAATCTTTTGTAATTCTATTTGTTCAAAAATTCAAACAATAATGGTATAACTATATTTGTTTTTATAGTACCGTGGCCCCCTGTACCTGACGTGATTCCTACCCCCTTCCCGGGACCTTTGCCAGGTAATTTTGATAGATTTTCTTTAACTATTACGTAATTTTGTGGTGATTAAGATCATTATTCTTACAAAAATCTTATGTAATTATATTTGTTCAAAAATGAAAATAATATGGTATATATTTTTTAAAGGACCATGGCCCCCTGTACCTGACGTGATTCCTGTTCCCTTCCCCCCACCTATACCAGGTAAGTTCTATAAAAGTTTTATATTTATTCTATAAGTTCTGAGTCACTTTATGTTGGGTAAGATTCACTATTCTTACTAAAATCTTTTGTAATTAGCATTTGTTTGAAAGTGAAAGAAATATAATATTGGTTTTTGTTTTTATAGGACCATGGCCCCCTGTTCCAGACGTGATTCCTGTCCCCTTCCCTGGACCTGCACCAGGTAAGTATTTTTTGTCTTGGGTCGCTTTATGGATTGTATGATCATTTATTCTTACTAATACACTGCAATTAGTATTTGTTCGAAAATAAAACAAATGAGATATTTCATTTATTTTTTATAGGACCTTGGCCCCCAGTGCCTGACGTGATACCTGGCTCCTACCCTTGGTCCAGGTTAGGGGCCAGGTATATTTAATATCAAAGTCGTGGATCACTTTGTTGTGCTTAAGATCGTTATTCCTATTAAAATCATTTTTATTAGTATTTGTTAGAAAATAAAACCAATATGACTTATTTTATTTTATAGTACCATGGCCTCCTGTACCTGACGTGATTCCCGGCCCCTTCCCTGGACCATTGCCAGGTAAAATATTTTTTTTGCTAAGCTTGGGTGGTGGTGCTTGATAGGGCTTTAAATCATTATTACTACTAAAATCTTTAGTAATTTTATTAGTAATTGTTCAAAAATAAAATCAATGTGACTTGTGTTTCTAATATATAGTACCGTGGCCCCCTGTACCTGAGGTGATTCCTGGCCCCTTACCTGGACCTTCGCCACGTAAGTTATTTTTTCTAAGTCTTGGGTCACTTATGGTGCTTAGGGCTTCCACCATAATCTCTACTAAAATGTAGTATTTGTTTAAAAATTTTCAAGTTAATTCCCATGTGTGTCGTATACAGGGTTATTTGTAAAACATCAACAACCTCCTAGGGGCTGATTGTGGTGCTCAAATACAACCATTTTTTCTATTTGACCAACATTGAAATCTAAAAAAAATGTTTCGCTTCAAACTGATGTCAGCTGGTGGCGGTTTAGTATGGGGAAGTGAATTTTTTTGCCATTTCAATGTTGGTCCCAAAAAAGTTGTTGTATTTGAGCACTAGAATCAGCCCCTAGGAGATTATTGATGTTTTACAAATAACCCTGTATAGTTATTGTATTTTTTTGTACTTTTTTTATTGTCTCTCTTTTCCCTAAATGTTCGCTAAATTCAAGCATGATTGCTTTTTATTTTAAACGATCTTGCTTTTGACCGCAACCTGATTCAAACGATGCAGATGTGGTCTGAGTTTGCTGAAATTATTACTTTATTGTGTCTGGAACGTTATATGTCTATATTTTTTATCCTCTCAGATGAATCATGCCGACCATATCCTCCAAACCAACCGTTCCAACACCCTTGGGATGAGTGCCAAGTCTGCGTCTGCAGTGAGACCTATACTTACAACAAGATCATCATTGAGGTTAACTGCTATACGAAGAAGTCTTGCTGTAAGTTTATCAGTAATAATTTAATATTTTTCATTATTATTATTCGAGCTTGTAGTAGTGTCAGTGGATGGGTGACCATTCCGACCATATGTCGTGGTATTTGTCACAAACATCTCCGTGCTTTGATACGTTAAAAGTAGATCCATGTTAATATAACTTGGTGACTTTTTCTTAAAACCGTGTTTTTATAAAGAAATGTTTTGCAAAAACCAAGATATCACACACCGTACTAAGACATGTACACAAGATACAAATGAATTTTATTGTTACTAGCACAAATCTGTCCTGTTACTAAGTAAAATGGTTTATTACTTTGTTCCTGACTATTAAATTTTATATAACTTTACATTTGTTTATAGGTAACGGCGAAGCAGTAGTTCGTAAGTATACTATTATAAAGCAGTCAAATACTTCTTCTTCATCTATACGGTCAATCCCGGTTGCGTCCAAAGCCATTGCTTTGGAGCCCAGGGTCCGCTTTCCTTGATTTACTCCTCCACTTCGCGCGGTCTTGAGCATCTCTAGTTGTGAGATCAAATCAAATACAGTTATACCTAACTCTACACAGATATCTAATATCTAGAAATCTAAGGTTCAGTAAATACACCTCCATTTCCAACCCCAATCGAAACCCAAACAGTATTCTTGTAAAATACTATTTCGCAGCAAATTCTAGTCACCTGCAAATGTGGACGTCGGTATGTTAATTTAACTTCGGAATATAGAAAACGGGGCGATATTTATGAAGTTTTCAATACTCGATACGTGATTGGAAAGTTGCATATACTGGAGAATATATTTTGCTCTTGCTAGTAAGAAAAGTTTCTGCTTTAGAAACTAGTTACTGCTGTTAATTATAATTAGTTTTGTAAGTAGTTAGATGATCTAATATAACGATATCAATAGGAATAACTGTTCACTAAAAAAACAACTCAATAACAAAAGGATATAGATATAGTTCAAGGTGAAGAAGAGTTATGGAGATTACAGACTAGCTATCAATAATCGCATGGGGGTACAAAACAGTTTTTGGGTGATTCGAAAATACTTAATTGCTAACATTTATAGTAACAATTTACTCAGTTAGTATGTACTTTAATAACTTTAAGCCATAATTAGTACAAACAATATTATAGAGGACGAGATCGTCAAAAAGTTAATTCAACTTCACACTGTGTTCTCCCAACGCTACGTTTTAACAGACCCGAATGTATGTAATAAACATACTAAAACCGACCGCGTCATGAAAAATAAAAACATTTATTGGAGTCCGCAAACACCTGCGCTAAAACCCTCAGTGATATACTAAAAATTTACGACACGACATGTACGTCAGAATTGCTGTAAAAAATTCGCAATCGACTCAGGTGCCGTTAAAATGTGAATTCCGACTGTCCAATTTTGGGGAGTTTTGTCAAGAGGACGCAATAAGGGGATTGTCAATGGTCACAGCTGAAACTAAGCAGACAGCTTGCTCTTGTTTTAAACACAAATATTAGTTACTAACTGTTGTCATGTCCAAATTTGACAACGTAAAACAACATTTGCGCCCGTAGTAGAAAAATATCATAGAAAAAGAACGTTCAGTTTTTCCTGAATATGAAAAAAAAAATCTGTACACATCACAATAAGTGCGTTACAGATATGAGTTAGCTCTTTCATTGCTGCTGTGGTCTCGTATATCTCGGGTCCGATCAATGGTCAATCAACGTAACAATCAGTCGGGCAAACCGATGCGCCAATGATTGACCGCTCAGCTTAAGTGTATTGCTTTCTCGTCGCCATTTATCGAATTCGCTCACCCTTGATAGCTGTTGAGGGGATGCTCGTAATTGCAGTTTTTGTTTTGTTGTGGCTCGCTTTTGGATATTCAGGTATTTTTGCCCATCTAGAGTTTTAACACTTAAATTTCTATAGACATAAACTGATATATTTATTTCGTTACCGAGAAAGAGCTACTTAATTGGAAATTACAGAAAAATACTATTATTTAGTATAGATATCGATAGACAAACAAATCTACAAAAAGTGGGTTTAATGCTAGAAGCATTTAAATTCTCTGCTTATAGTTCGATGAAATCTTATTTACATTATTAACCAAGTAAATACTGCAAGCCTAATATTTTAAATCCTTTTATTTTCAGCTTCTCATCAAGTAGTACCCTATTACTCTGGTGGTGGGTCTGCCAGTGCTGATGCCCACGCACACGCCAATGCCATTGTTAACGGTGGATACGGAATATACCAACCTGGGTATCCAGGAGGTGGTAGTGCTTCAGCAATTGCAGATGCCAGTGCAAATGCTATAGTCAATGGCGGAAACAGCCTATACCAGCCAGGCGGGGGTGGCCAGCCGCACTATCCTAGCTACTACCCAGACGCAGGTTCAGGAGGCGGTAGTGCTTCAGCCATCGCTGATGCCAGTGCAATTGCCAACGCTAACGGTGGATACAGCCCATACCAGCCACTCCATTCTAACTACTACCCAGATGCAGGGTTAAGTGGTGGCAGTGCTTCAGCCATTGCTGATGCCAGTGCAATTGCCAACGCTAACGGTGGATACAGTCCATACCAGCAACACCATCCGAGCTACTATCCAAATGGAGGGTCAGGAGGTGGCAGTGCTTCTGCTATCGCTGAAGCCAGTGCCATTGCTAATGCCAACGGTGGATATAGCCCATACCAGTCACCCCACCATAGTTACTATCCAGATTTAGTACTAGGAGGTGGAAGTGCTCCAGCTTACCCAAGTTACTACCCTGGAGGAGGAGCTTCAGCTAGCGCCGAAGCCATTGCTAACGCAGTAGCAAATGGAGGATATAGCCCTTACCTACTGCCTTCGCCATCACCTTCATATTACCCGGATATAGTTCCTAGCTACCCAGCTTACTCAGGTCAAGGTGGCTCAGCATCTGCCTCTGCTGAAGCAAGTGCCTTGGCCAATGTGGGATCAGGCTACACTCCTTACCAACCAGCTTATAGCCCGATTTATGGAGGATTAGGTGGTAGTTCAGCATCAGCAGATGCAAGTGCTCTTGCCAATACATATGGTGGAGGATCAGCATCAGCAGAAGCTTTGGCAAATGCCAATGCTGGATCAAGTTTAGCCCAAGCTGAAGCGAGTGCAATTTCTGGTGGCAGTGATATATACGGCAGCCTGAACCCTAGACCCAACCCGGCGCAGGGATTGTATCCAAGTTTCGGAGGTGGAGGGCAGGCTTCAGCTAGTAAGTAATAATGTTCATTTAGTTGTAATATTTCACAAATTTCTTCAAAATATTTCTTGTTAACAGCATAAATGAATAGTGAATAAATTGCCAATTTATGTTTATAAACAGGGCGCTTAGTAAAATTTGCGTGATTAAAAATTCAAATTCTAGAAAATATTTTTATTTTATTCCCAGTAATACTAAATGACCATACAAGTAGAAAAGCTGTTCAATCCATTTCTTTTAAAATTTATTTTTCTTGTTATTTTACAGGCGCTTACGCATCAGCCAAAGCCAAAACTGGTGAGTACAGTAAAAAGTTACAAAGTCGCCCTGATGCCCCAACACTTTGCTAAGGAAATTATTAAGGGAAACTTGCGTATAATTTTTAACAAGGATATCCCAGTAATCCCCGTAGACCCCAACAACTTTTGGGACATAAATTAAAAATATATTATAAGAGCAGATGGCGTTCGGGTCTCATGCAAATTCTATTTAATCAAACTTCCATTGGATCCCTTGCTTGAGCTTACTACTTATTGGATTTTTTTGTACACAAACGTCTTGAAAATTTCGTTGGGAAACGTTTTCAGTAAGTAGATTAGTAGTTAAAACTTTCAGTTGCTTTTGATCGGGAGTTCGGAACTTGATGTTTACTAAGATAAACCGAAGAGAATCTTTGGCACCGACACACAATTGCATGTGAAAATGTAGGAAATAGTTATATGTACGGAGTTACAATAACACTTGTGTCTGCCTGCCTCAGGCAACAGTGCTGGTGTAGTTTGAAAGTATATACTCCGTAAATTATCAAAAGTCTCTTATGTATAAAGAAATCGGGCTTATCACTTGGCTATTATTAATTCTTACTCTTATAGACACAAATTGAAGCAGAAGATACGGTCGTTTGTATTTCTGAAGCATCGACCATACCATCATTTTCTTTCATACAGTTACCCTTAAACGATAATCTTGGACCAATAAACTAATAAAACTCTTGTAAAGTCATTAAGACTTGTGAATCAGAGGTACTAGGAAAAAACATTATTCACAGTAGAATTTCTCGATAGTGGAGTTTATTACTATTTACAAAAAAAATATTATTAAGATAATGTCAATAGGTTTGAACTCTACATTTTTACTCATTGAGGAACCATTTAAGTAAATTAGTTTTGAAGCAAAGTGTTAAGAACGTTAAAATGGATCTAAATAAAAAAAAAACATTAAAATAGACGAAAAATTTTTCCCATAGCCACAATATCCACAAAATAACTATTTAACATCATGCGCCTATAAAACAAATTGACGTAACCCAACAATGGAGTATTCGGTAGAAAAAAAGACGTCATCCAAGTTGATAAGGTTGATAATAGTCTAGCGGGTCTGTAGGGCCAGAGCTGTGCCAGTATGACGGTGACATGTACCACGAGTCGTGCCAGGCTTGCTACTGCTACAGCAACGCTGACGGCAGCCTTTTTTCTGTCTGTGTGGGCCCTCGCTGCGTGTAAGACTGTTGATTTAACTTCGCTAACTAAAGATAATGAAATTTTAATTCGAAGACCGAGGAGATCTTTCAATGCACCGATTTTGCTTGAAGCACGTAGTGTTGTTTCCCCTTAGCGTGGGAATTGTTTGCTTTTGTTTGTCAGATACTGTCATGGGTATTGAAATGGGCTTGACATAGAATTAAAATTGTATTACTACTTTGAGTTCAAATAATGTAAAAATACTTCTACAATTACCTTGTTTGCAATAACATTTGGCAAAAATGTTATTTCAGAAAAATACAATATACACATTAGTAATTATTTGATAAAAACCTGTATATATTTTGTTACAGCTGAAGACGACCAAGAAGTAGCAGAGAAGATGGCAGAAGATGTTAAAGTAGAAACAGAAGCAGAATAGACCGATTGAACTTAATCTAAGACACGACAAACTACAACATGGCTTGAAAACGGACTTATTATATATTTATTCTACAGTAAGAGTGTGATGAGCAAATAATGCTTTAAAAATGATTATGAATAAAGACATTAAGCATCGCATTGTTGTGACCTTATTTTTAACCAAAAATCTATTGCATAAGTTTCTGAAAAGTTGGCAACGCATTGGCACTGCCCTATATGTTGTGTACGTAAAGTAATTTTATTACTTTTACCCGCTCAAGAACTAAGATCACAGACGTGGGAGAAAAATCAGGCAAGTTGAAGTGGAAATGAGCGGACCATGATAGGATGAGTTCTAAAAACGAAGGTCTATACTCGTAGATAGATTATAGATTGTATGTTAAAATGTTAGCACATCAGACAGTCTCGGTAATGTTGACATACATTTTAATTTAGTTGTCTAATGTGTAGACAGTGTTAAAACCTGTGTCTATCTTTTTTGTAGTAAGGTCCATAAAATTTTGAAAACGGTTACACAAACTCAATATAAAAAGTTCCAAACTTAAAATTGAAAAGCGATGCATTTTGTACATCATTCTATTGATAAGACGAAAATACTAGATATAACAAATTTTACAACACCACTAAATTGGCATCAAGAGACGAATGTACAACAAAAGAATCACTCACATCTTCTCCTCAAACTGAAAATAATGCCACCACAACTTTCGCAATACAATAAGCAATAAAAATATACGTTATTACTTTCTATTCATATTCCATGGGAGCCCTACAATGTGACTTTATTGAATAAAAACTGAAGAATTATGTTGTTTTGGTGCGTTGTTCTGTTTGTGATCAATGGTGAGTATGATTATGATACCTTACGATCATATTTTCAATACATAACGACTGTCTGGAGTAGTTATTCGCGCTCCGGACTGCAAAGCCAGCGGTTGCGGGTTCGAATCCCACAAGGGGCAAATGTTTGTGTGATGAGCACGAGCATTTGTACCTAAGTCATGGATGTATAGAAAAGTATTTAAGTATGTTTATCCGTTATCTAGTCGCCATAGAAAAGCTTTGCTTAGTTTGGGGCTAGATAATTGGTGTGATTGTGAAAACAATGTATTTATTTATACTTTTGCTATTCCTCTTTAGTAATTACCGCTTGCCCTATACTTGATATTCTTGTCATCTACTGACTGAACATAATTTGAAATCAATTTTACCCAAATTTTATGAAACTACATTATTCAATTTCTATAAAAACTATCTATCCAAACGGACTATGGTTATCCATAGCTAAGTACGATTTTCTTTTTTTCTGAACTCCTGATGGTCCTATACCAATGTGTACTAGTTTATAATTAATGGAATCGTAGATTTAATTTTGTACAAGACTGTCTAATATACGAATTTAGGTTAAAAATATTCTGCCCTAACATTTCTTTTTAGTAAAAAAGCTATTGAGTCAAATTAGTCATCTCAAGCGTGACATCAAAGAATTCTGAACACTTCAAATAATTTCAACAAAGATCTTTGGTTTAATTTCACAATCCCAAATGTCCTTTTGGTCTTTTCAGAAGATAATTCCATCCTCTAATAAATTAGAAATGCTAATTTCGCCGACAACAGTGTCACAGTCGGCGGGTTCACCGTTAACTTAGTTTGTATAGATAATTCTAGCATTCTCGGTTAGAACAATGAATTTGTATAAGAGCTTTATTTTGTTGTCCATGTAAATAGAGATAAGATTGCTCAAGACACAACTTAGTGTAAATTATTTTTGGTGGTATATTTTTTTCTAATTGAATTAGCTTAAAGGAAGCATTTTAAGTAGCTTTCAGAAACCAGGAGCCTCTCTTTTAGCAGTGCTATTACTCCGGACTTTCTGAAAGTCGTGAAAACTTAACTTACTTGAATTTTTTATATATTTTTTGTTTTGCATTCATAATAATGCTAGTTTAATATCAAGGATAATATTTTCACTTGAAAAATCTGTGGGTATAAAATAAGACATTGATGAAACTACGCTGGCTTACTAATAGCTATAAATACTTGAAGAAATTCGCCAAAATTACTATGTCCTCCGTATCTTATTTGGAAGAACAGTAGCCCGGATAGCGAAAGGTCGTGGGTTCAAATCCCACCAGCGGCAGTTGAAAAATGTTTTCAAGTGAAAATATATTACTTAAAATACGGAAAGGTGTGATTTCAAAATTGTTGGATGTTCGTTAGTTATTTGTGTGATGATGACGATGTTTTCATAGCAAAGGTTTAAATGTGAGATGATTCCGTACTGTTAAGAAAATAAACGATTTCATTATTGAATCTATTAACTGATTCAAAGTATTGTAAACTCGTACTCCGACATATTCAAGTCTAGTAATATGTAAAATTTTAAACCGGATAAAACTTTATAGCTAACAAATGTACCTACATATAGTAGAAAATTCATCGATGAATAAATTATCAGGATCCTACATAGAAGCGAAAGTTTCTCGCAAGTTTTACTGTCAGCCCCAAGTTTTAATGAGGACGTTTGGAGAAAGACACACTTAATCACTTCTGTGATTGGGAACGAGATAAGAAGGAATACACGGAGCAATTTTTTGGCCGTTTCTGTTGCGTTTAATGATTTTAAGTAATCAAAATTAAATCAATTTAAAATTCTCACAGGAGGTAGATAAAACTTTTGAAACATTTATGTAATCGATCAAATGGGTTACTACAACAGGTATTATCAGGGTGAGTTTTTATTAAGAGACAACGACTAAATCTGTAACTACCCCTTCGCGTTCCGCTTACAGGTAAGCAGACCGAAAAAACAATGGAAAACAATCTCGATTTTAGCTAAATCAAAACAATATGTATTTTTGATTGTTTGGTTTAGGTAGGTTAGGTTTTAACTCGTGGTTTAAGATTAAGCAATCCACTGTCGCATCTAAAACTGACACTATGTAGATTTTCATGTTTAGAATCAATCAGAGAATCAGTTTTAGCTGATTGCCAATGCAATTATCATCTACCTAAAGGTTGTCTAAAAGAGGTCGCTATTCGCGATACGACTGCCTAAATTGTGCAGTATTATATTTTCTGTACCTTATTTTGCTTTGTGTGGTGTGTGATTAAGAGAAAAGTACGATGGTGTTAGTAAAGATAAATCTTTTATTTAAACCATCGTACCATTTGATGTTAACTTTTTCAGTATCATAGTTGTTTTAATAACCGCATTCAAAGCAAATTTGTGAATAATAAGTTTTGATATTAATGCGTTTCCTTTTATGGACGTTTCGTTACTAGAACGGTGAAATATCGTTTCGTGAATCTTTGACCTGTAGGAGATAAAACAGAAGTAAAACGCTTTACATCCATATTCTGGCTTTGATTGTGCAGAATCTGATTATTTCTTTCTTGAATGTACATATTTTATGCTACATCTGCGTCTCTACACAGGCTGATTGGGGATAGAGTCTTAATGATCTAGCAACGTATCATACGTCCAATTTGCATTTATTAAATGATATTACACATACATTATATCTGATATATCACTTTGTCGAAGTGAAGTAGACGTAAAACACATTCTTGGAGTAATACAAGTCTATACTCAACCATCGTATAGTGACATAAGATTTTTTTTTTGTGCTGTCATTGAATTATATTTTCTCGTACTACCATTATAAACATAAGAGAAAAGTAAAGGTAATCTAATATGTGTTTTTTTTAGTGTAAAACACTACTATGTTTAATTATCAGGATAACAAACAACTATGCCTAAGAAACCAATTACCAACCTCAGAGTAATTTTGTGACTTCACGTAAACTATTAATGATCAAGAACAGCAAACATACATGAAAAAAAATCACTTAAAGATAGAGAATTCATTTCTTAAGCAGAGGTTTTTTTTTGTCATTAGTATACCTACAAACCCTTTAATATTTTACACTAATACTTTACTTTTACTTAGTAATAACTGTTAACGATTTGTCGGAGCGTGTTTGTCATTTATTGGCTATTTTTATAAAATAAATAAGTTTATACATTTTAAGTCATGGAAACCTGTAATTGAATCTACACTTGCTTATATTCATTAAACGAGTAGTTATTACTAGTTAAACTTTATATTAGTGTAAGATATGTTGGTTGCTTTTATTATACAGAGTGGCCAGAAAAGTGACGTCCAAAAACTTTTTTAAGTGGCTCGTATTCGCTATGTGAAAAGTGGGTGGTGGGGGACGTCAAATCGATCGCAGCACGTTAGTTGGCAGAAATGTGAAATAACTCTGGACTCTGTCATGTGTCAAATTGCAATATTTCCATAGAATTCCATACTAACGAAATTAAGTATTTTAAAGTAAAAACGTTACAATTCGCGATATAGGTCACAGTACGTGCTGTGTTATAAAGTGTAGAAACAATGGGAAAACCAGTTCGTGCATGTTTTATTCGTTAACAACATCAAGATGGATAGAAATAAATGGATAGCTGCTGTGAAAATAAAAAAGTTTGTAGTAGGTTTTTGTCTAATGATCTCAGCTCTTATTAAACTAAGCTTTGTCCGTTAGTTCTAAGCTCTTTAACGTCTCTCACATGCTGTGCTAATACTATTTTTTTCCCTTTTTGCACCAGTTTGAGTTTAGAAAGTTACTTATATCATGTTGCATTGATTCAAATCCCGTAAGTATTATAACATTTATATTTTATTTCAAGTAAGAAAATCACTTATTATAATAAGCACAAACTTTTAAGATATTTTCATCTAATTTCGAACAGAAACAATCCGAAAATCATTCTCAAATCATCCAGTTGCCATAATTTGAGAGATCTTAGTCCACAATAATTGTAGTCACTAGGGGCGCTGTCATCGCGCACACAGCCAATTGAGAGGTATCTAAATCGTCCCTATGTATGTTCTAAGCTTTTTTGTAGTTTTCGAGTGAAATCGACCATGCTTTTTTGTTCGACTACCCCCCACCGAATCCTTCAACCTCATTCTATCTGACGTATTGGTTTGACATTTTGTAAGTATCTGGCATTCGGATAACAATACAAAATTGGACACTATCGCTATTATTTGATTAAGGAACCAGGAGATGGATGGTTGAACTCTTAATGGGGAATATGCATGTTTTTTTATTTGGTCCTAAAATAAATAGTCATCATCATCATTACAGCCACAGAACGTCCACCGCTGAACATAGGCCTCCCCCAGTGACTTTCATTGGGGGGGGATTGCCAATACTCACCACGCTTGGCAGGCGGGTTGGCGAGCGCAGTTTTTTATAAGAATTCGCATTCAGACGCTGCTGCCCGTATCGTGCTACAGGAATTAGTCGCCTCTTACGACACGCCTCCTGTTGACGGTGGGGAAGTGTATTCTTTACGGCCGTCCCCACACGGCACTAAATAAATAGTACTTAATCATAATTAATAACACTAAGAATTTTCGAAAAATAATTGATAAATATCTGACTTACAGCCCATTAAACTCGTGTTAGACCAGGAGATCCGATATGTACCGTGACGTCAGATTACACGCGCGCCATACATTTTTCATAGTAAAAGTTGTTTTAGAATGAGATAGGTATACCTTAATTTCTAATTACTATATTACGGTAATTTTTTAACTAAAATCATTTTTTTTTTCACTATTAGCATTATCATTTCTTATATTTTCTTATAAATATAGTAAAAACTATATATTTTTTTCATGCATATTCCCTGTTGCTACTAGTAAGATATTTGTGTGTTTTATAGTTTTGTTTTCAAACTATGCTATCAATTTCAAGTACACGGCTGGAATTTCGAGGACGGTCTGACCACCACCGGACTCAGATACATCAAAGATATAGAAGGCATGGCCCAGTTCGGCGATGCCCAGCACAGGGGCCATAGGTGGTATGACGAGAAATCATCAAAGGACTACACAGAAAATAGCTATTTCGACACTGATTTGGATACTTCTGGCAGGTAAGATATTTTATATCTCTTTTTTGTAAAAACTAATAAAACCAGTGTTATTAATATCACAATTTTATCATTAAAATAGTAATTCCCAGTATGAGAACCTTTTTTCATTAAAATCATATTGATGCTGCAAAGGTAGTGCAGCAGTTGGGTTCCGTAGAATTATTGATCGTTTCTGTTTTGCCATTTTTAAAGACGAAGTCGTAGGCAAAACCTATACGTACGTAAATAATAAGGGAAAATACAAAGGGGTGCCAAATCTTTAGTAGTGGCTGAGAATCAGTATCTTAATCTTTTTTTAAAAAGAACAAAATCTTTTTTTTTACACTTAATTATTCGTATCCGCTGTTAAAAATCGTTCGCGTGGATAATTTAACTCATCATTAAATAATTGCACCGTATGGCACTGCGTAATATCCTTGTTGGCTCGCCGTACCTACGCCTCTGATGAATGACCGCGCGGCTTTCGTAGTCTCTCTATTGACTTTATTTTCGGATATTTTAGTTTTTTTTTCGTAACATACGATTATGAAAAATAATAACGATTAAGACGCTTCTTTATATTGTTCCCTTGATATTTTTTTTATATTTAGCACCCCTTTGCAATGTAACCTAGGTATTTAATTCAAAGAATAAAGTTAGAGTTAAATAAAGAAAATAAGTTTAAAACAAGTAAAATGCAATGGGTCTGGGTTCGATTCCCGCTTTGTTTTTTCCTGATTGTCAATTTGAAAAACGGTTTTTTCTGGTTTGACTCGGGTCAGGCCGTGCTGGAAGACGCTCTTAGCTAATTTCTGGTCTGGTACCTAGTAACGCAAGGATTATTTCTTGCTTTGAGACCATGACAACTAGAATGTTGTCTTACGCAAATGTATTATAAATAAATAAATAAAATAAATGTATAATAAATAAAATGTCTGAATAACATTTTTTTCTTTGTTTATCAGGTAGATTATCAAAAAGTATTGGACACTTATTCTTTCTTTTTTTACTCAAAATATTACAGAGATATATTGATTCAAAAATTCGCATAACTTCACGTCTTGGTACAATTTTTACTTATAAGTGACGTCGCGAACCTCCCGAACTTCGACGCGCTTTATCTTTGTCATTTTTTGTTTGATTGACAAAAGAAAAAATATGTGTCCATTTTCTTTACCCAGTCGTCATCCCTATTGCCAACAGTATACTAGTTTGCAATTCTGTTACCAATAAACTGAAAATTCTAAATCTGCCAGTGGATTTCGGTGATTCCACCAAAATACACATTTGCACAAGACTCGATTACCAAGCTCACTAATCCAAAGCAACTTAATTAGGGCGCTCGATAATGTCTATTAATTAATAACGGGTGCATAGTGCTGCTAACTAGTACTTAGCTATTGATTGGTTGTCTAATGGGTAATCACTGGTATTTAACGATCTTCATAAATCTTTATATGTTACAATTTTAGTCAAATTGACAAATAATGGTTTGTTTTTTGCTATATTTTTCAGTTCAATTTCAACATCGTCAATTTCAGAGAGTGATTCATCAGATGCATCATCAGTGGAGACCAAAGAGAGGCGAAAAGCGTAAGTGTTTAATATACAAAGTGACTTTATCACCATCCAAATTTTAGTATGAGTTAATTGACCTATCATCATCATCATTTCAGCCATAGGACGTCCACTGCTGAACATAGGCCTCCCCCAGTGTCTTCCAGATTGGCCGGTTGAAAGCGGCTCGCATCCAGCGGCTTCCTGCAACCTTTACCAGGTCGTCTGTCCACCTTGTAGGTGGACGTCCTACGCTGCGCTTGCCGGTACGTGGCCTCCATTCCAGAACCTTTCTGCCCCATCGGCCGTCAGTTCTACGTGCTATGTGCCCCGCCCACTGCCACTTCAGCTTGCTTATCCGTTGGGCTATGTCAGCAACTTTTGTTTGTTTACGAATCTCCTCATTCCTGATTCGATCCCGCAAAGAAACGCCGAGCATAGCCCTTTCCATAGCACGCTGTGCAACCTTGAGCTTTCTTATGAAGCCCATAGTGAGAGGCCACGTTTCAGTTCCATGTGTCATCACTAGTAACACACACTGGTTGTAGACTTTCGTCTTTAGGCACTGAGGTATTTTGGACGAGAAGACGTTACGTAGTTTTCCGAACGCTGCCCAGCCGAGTTGGATTCGACGATTGACCTCCTTCTCAAAATTTGACCTACCCAACTGGATCACTTGTCCCAGGTGAGTGAGTGAGGAGAGATGCTCGAGTTTGGGTCAAATTAGGAAAACGGTTTTTTTTGTTCGTATCTAGCTGTAAAATATGTCTTTAGCAAAATATTTTTTTAGTACTTTGCAAAATACACATTTTTTGTTAGAATTTGCATTATCGATCTAATCCATTTATCATGTACCTAAAGGTTGTCTGGAAGAGGTCGCTTTTTAGTGATAAGACTGCCTCAACTATGCAGTTCTTGTATTTTGTGTACCATATTTTGCTTATAGTGGTGTGCAATAAAGAAAGGTGTAATCTTTCATTTACACTATCGTACCTTTTGATGTTAACTTCTTCAGTGTAGAGCTGTTTATTATTACTGTTATGATGACCGCTTAGATTAGATTTGCCTTTTACACAAAGAGTCCCGGCTTCTTCGAGGTCATGTCGATTGGTGTTATTTATTTTGAAAACAATATTTTCCAGAACACAATACCATCGGGCCTGCAATCCATGTCCTCGTGACATGGCGAAGGGGTATAACAATATCGGAATCAAGTGGCTCTGCGCCGGCTACCAGAGGGCGCGGCGATCGTTCAAGAGCGAGTGTATGATGCGGTATAGAAACTGTCAGGATGGGACGTGTAAGTCGATCGTCGATACGTCGTCTATTCGTTTAAATTTTTCATGAATATCAACTACGAATTTTAAAAATGCAGTCCCCTTCAAAATTACTGTTTAACTTTGAGGGCATTTCTTTCGCGAACATCCCAAAAATATGCAAAAAATGTGCTGACAACACCAAGATTATTTCTTTCCGCTACTCCCTTTTTATCATGTCGGAACAAAAAGCTCCCTTCGAACTTCGTATTCTA
The DNA here is from genome assembly GCA_963576865.1 of Anania hortulata. Lineage (NCBI taxonomy): Eukaryota > Metazoa > Arthropoda > Insecta > Lepidoptera > Crambidae > Anania > Anania hortulata. The sequence goes on along the minus strand of OY756408.1, from coordinate 694,476 downwards.
TTTACAAGCGAAGTTGAAACAAATCTGTTTGCTTTCAAACTTTAATCATTGAGGTCCCGAAGGGCGCAGAGAATAACGCAAATAATTATTTTGGACCTCAAACAATCACTGGTTTCAAACAGAATAAGAATCCCATCAAGTGTCAAACTTTTTACGTCCACAAATAAGGACTGACAAAAAGCGATCTGAGGGGGATATTAGATGCTTGACGAAGCGTTTCACTATCGCATGACAAGTATCAAATAAATGCAAAATTGAAACGGTTTGGAGCGTGTGACTAGGATGTAAAATTCCATTATCACGCTTTCACTTTGCCTTGATTGACGTAAAGGTTTTTCTTTTTGTAATTATTTTCTGTTTACATTTTCCAGTGTTCGTGAAGTTGTACGACCATCGCTGCAAGAATGACACGTATCATGGAAAACACTGGTTCTATGTTTACAAAGTTTAAAAATAATTATATCTACGTTTTCCTTTTTTTATTAAAACTACCTAGACAAAATCATTCTTTACAATAATTTATATTGGTTTTCTTTACATTAGTGTTAAGTAAGTCAATGATTGTGAACAGACATGTGGCTGAGTTTATGCCGGCGTTTCTTCTCAGCACTTGCCAGATTGTCTGTGTCTTGTTTCGAAGCGCTAGTAGGAGCTAAAAATAAGGAGACACGATGTGGCCCAATATGGTTAAAAAAACAATTTTCTCAGATTTTGATGACAATATACTTAACGTGCTGTATGAGGACGGCCGCAAAGAATACATTTTCCCACCGCCAACAGGAGGCGTGTTGTAAGAGGCGACTAACTCCTGTAGCACGAGACGGGCAGCTGCGTCTGCGTGCGAAATCTTATAAAAACTGCGCTCGCCAGTCCGCCTGCCAATCGAGTATTGGCAATCCCCCCCGATGAAAGTAATTGGGGCCACCTCCAATAAGTTCAGCAGTAAACGTAATATGGCTGAAATGATGATGATGATAATGATGATACTTAACGTAGAATGTTTAATATCTTTATTTAAAACGATAAAGAGTTACGTGCATTTAGTTTTTCCAGAAAACTCTTTTTAAAGGTTGAACTTTTCCCTCTCTAGAGTGTAATAAAAAGAAACCACATAAACATCTTTTTACAACCAGTAGGTAGGTATTGCGTTAAAAGCGCATTTTACGTCAAATAGAAATAAGTTGCACCTCGAAACCTGCTCAGCTGTGTTAGTAGGTACCATTTTAAACGAATGCATTTAAAGTTATATTACCTACATTCTTGCTTCTGCCTACAAAGCCATGTCACTTAGCAAGATTTGAGGCGTCACAGTAGTACAGTTTTTGGTTATTAGGCTGAGGTCAAACAAAGACGCTATCTTTATAAGTCGATACTATGAGTCGCATTCTAGAGTCGCGGGCTTTCTTTTCCATTTGGTTCTTCATGTAGAATGAGTCCTCAGTTTACATTGAGAGATAATTCCACGATTTTTAAAAAAGCAACTTATAGCCAACAAATTGAGGCTTCAGCCTAGGCAGGACACTCACTTGGAGGTGCAATAGGTAATGTAACTGATACTGTTACAACTACAAGTGAATACGCGGCCGCAAGCCGCCCGTCAGTGGATCGCAGTGCGGCGTGGACGCACCGACCGCTGAATTTTATTAAATATTTTTTTTTTTATCCGTCATCGTCTGTCGAACACAAGGGTGCTCACAGTAATATCGTTGACGGCAATGCGATCGCATGTGTGCACTCGACGACACGAACTTTGATAGAGCAAACAATATGGACACTGAACATTAGTGTTACCAATAGATATCAAAGCGTAAATCTATGGATACGACCAATAGCAAGACCAGTGATGTTTTCTATACAGTTTGTATTAAAGCTGGAACGATAAAATGCAATTGCACTTGATAATATTGGAATTACTTGGAAAATTCGAAATCTAAAGCACATCTAAAGACAAAACAGTTTCTATAAAAATTTTCGAG
>OY756408.1:77500-87500 GCA_963576865.1 Anania hortulata | reverse complement strand
AGTTAGAGCCAGTGATAATAGTGAGATTTCAATCGATGTGATCAGGGTTAATAGCGAGAAAGTGAATTAATTAATTAGAAATGGTAAGATACAGTTACGAAAGTCGCTACAAGTGTTACTATCTTAACAATGAGACGACTGTCTTATTCGAACGAGGGAGATATTAAGCAAGATAAATTTGTGATTAAGATTAGGATTAATTTAGGCTACGCCAGTAGCAGTAATGTGTTAATTAATGCGTGTGATATTAGTGAGGAGGAGGTGTAATTATCCTATATAAGCTAAAAGAATCAGCCAGTAGATACTAACTAAGGTTAAATTAAACTAAAATCAATCGAATGCAACCAACCAAGAGATTAAAACGAAATGATTAAGCGGGATGAACACGGAGGCGGCATCTAGCGAGTGACGAATGCATTAGTGCAATGAGTATCGCGGCAGTCTAATATGCATAACGAAAGCGTGAAACGTAGTGCCCGGTAAGTTAAATAGGGGCGCTGTACGCGAGTAATGGTTTGACGTCAGTACTGATCTTAAAGTCAAATTAAGGTGAGTTTATAGATGTATATAATTAATTAATGACATTAAGAATAGTGGTGTATAAGATTAAATGTTAACAAAGTAGAACCAGTACGAGCTTAATATTGAGGCGACATCTATCGGAAGTGTTATGACTCACTGAGAGCGCGGCGATTCCGCTAGCCCGCTAGCGCGGTGGTATAATAAGTAGTGCCAGGTTTCAATATAGGGGCGCTGAGTGCGCGAAGAAGATTTTTAATCATACTAAATATCAGAATTAACTAAGGTAAGGAAAGGCCACAAGTGATGCGATAGATGATAAGAGAGTAATGTGTACGTATTTATGAATAAATACAAAGATGGATATCAAATATAGTGTAAATAAATTTTGGATTAACGTAAATGATTAAAACTGGATGAACACAATGGCGGCATCTAGCGGGTGACGAGTGCATTAGCGCAGCAAGCGTCGCGGCAGTCTAGTATGCGTATAAAAACGTAATACGTAGTGTGTAGTGCCAAATAAGTTAAATAGAGGCGCTGTGCGCGCGTACAGGTTTAAAGTCTATACTAATCTGAAGATAAAATTGAGTTTATGATTGTGTATAATTAATTAATTAATAGCGTTAAAAATAATGGTGTAGGATTAAGTGTTTAACAGAGTCGAACTAGTACAAGCTTAATATTGGGGCGACATCTATCAAGAGTGTTATGACGCAATGAGGAGCGCGGCGAACTTGCAAGCGCGAAGATGTACTAAGTAGTGCCGGGTTTTAATATAGGGGCGCTGAGTGCGCGGAGAAGATTTTAATCGCACTGAATAACAAGGTTAGTGAGAGTCATGAAAGGCCACAAGTGATGCAATGGTTAAAAGATGAATAATGTGTACATATTTAATAAATAAATACCAAATAAATATCAAATATTGTGTAATAAATTTAATAGTACCTATACAAGGAAAGCGACATCTATAGTGATTGCAAGATGATAGTTAGTTGAGTAGAGTGTAAAGTGTTAGTGTATGAAATACACACGAGGGGCGGTAAATCCGCAGTGTAAGGTGCTAGGTAAGGATAGGTAGGTGGCGCTGTGTTAGAGAAAGCACAGCGTACATCATGTTTACGAATTGAGGAATTTACGTGTTTATAATGTCTAATTGTGTGTGAATGTTGATGTATATAGTGTATGATGTTAGCGAGAGTTGGTTATATGTATTGAAGTGTGTTGTATGTGTGTAATTAAAGGTGTTAAGGTAGCGACATCTATATGGAATGTGACTTACAGGAATTAAGATATGTCTGGGCCCAGAGCCTTAAAGTTAGCATGCTTTATATGTTAAAGCAGGTAAAAAAGCAATTGTACAGATCCCGCGGTGGTCGTAGTGCAATAAGATTTCCCCAGGTGGAGGCACGTTGTATGGCAAATTTATTAAAATATCAAGAGAATAAGTAAAGTCGAGGTGACGGAATGGGAGGAGTTAGGGGCGGGATTAATTTGTATAGGATATGAGTCAGATGATGGAAAACAGGTTTATTGACGCGGAAAATGATGGGATGACAGAGAAAACGATGTGGCTAACGTCCGCGGATGTTATGAAGCTAACATTTTGAATCTAGGAGTAAAGAAAGTATGGTTTTCCTCTGTTTTCCTAAATCACGTGATGCACTGATAAGGAATGGATAGTGATGGGGTAAAGGCGAAATGTGTGTCGATATGTAAGTACGAAAGTGTCAAGTGTGATCATTAGTTAGGCGTCAGGGGGTGCTCGGTGAAACAGAGTATGTGTACGTAGAAGGTAATGTATGTAAATTGTAGATGTATATGTGGGCGGGCGTGTGATTGTAAATTAATGTATAGATTATGAGTATAAGTGTACGTAAGATGTGTGATATAATAGATATAAGATCATTGAATAGGTGATGTTAGTGTTTCGTGTGTATATATATGTGTGTATAGACTAGTAAAATTTATTAAATAGAAAGTATAATAAGGAAAGTTGAAATTAATAAAGTGATAAATAAATAGGTTAAATATGTACTATGTAAAAGATGTATACTTATGTATGCATTACATGTGAGTGTTTGTGAGTGTAAGAATTGTGTGAGTAATTGTGTGAGTGAACAACCACTACTCCTATAGGGTGCGCCCCAATATGAGGTCCCCAATGTGGGTCAGCACTAGCGTTAAAATCGTGACTGTCCCCGCACTATCGCATGAGAACAATAGTTATCAGGGTAGTGAGGGGACAGTGTCGATGGGCCAAAAAGTGTCAAGGGTGAGCGGTTGTAGGTGTGTAGGTGTGTTATAAATAAATAAATAAATAAACATATTTTTATGATAGATGAAGTACATGTACACATTATCAACATCCGTAATCGGTGCGGGCGCGTGTGCGCTCTGTCATAACGATGTGAAGTGGGCAATTTTGTGACGTGGCGGAGTGACCAGCTGGTTTGCTGGCTTTAGCACAGTTGTGGCATTTAATGATATTTTTATTTTGTTTGGATGGGCAGTCGATGTATGTATGTTCGGTGGAGGCACAGTGTGAGCATGCTTGGTATTCAGTGCGACATTTTGACCTTAGGTGGCCATATTGTAGGCATCTATGGCACTGTAGGAGTGGACAGTAGTCGCCTGCGGATACGCGCTGGTGATCTATATTGACCCTGCCTAACTTAGTCATGGCCTCCCATATGGGGGGTGTAACCATAAGTATGGCGTTATATAGTCCTGGGTTCCTACGGTTATTCTTTGTAAACTTTACGTTGATATCGCTGTCAGCGGTGAACGCTTTAGTTATGGTGGGGTTCTGGCCTAATATGATGTCGGCAAGCTCGTCTTTGGGTGTGTCTCGGGCAATGCCTTTGAGCACGACCATAGGCTGTAGCTTGTTAATTTTCTTGGCCGTAAGAGTCGAGTTGCTAGCGAGGCGTGCAGCTGTTTCATCACGCTGTTCGAGAGTGTCAAACTCGACTCTTAGGCGGTTATTGTGTATGGTTTGTACTCGGGCCGGGGCGTATGGGGAGGTTTTAAAGGTGATGCTGTCCCTCCACAGCTTATTAATCTCGTCCTTAGAGGCTGGGGGGTCCCCAGTCTTGGTCACGACTAGCACGTGACAGCTCGGTGGCTTGGACGGGGCAGGGCGAGCGGTCGCCTCTGCGAACGTGAGTGGGCCCGGTGTCTTGGAGTGTGAGCTAGATGTGCGTAACGCGGAACGAAGTTCAGCCCGGACGCAGTCCCGTACAGTCTCCCTGATAGACTCAGTGCTGTTGGGGCCGCCGGCCTTAGCCAGCTCCTCACGAACCGCCTGACGTACCAGGTCAATCGCAGGGGCCGCGTCCGTAGATGTTGAGGCTGAAGGGGCCAAAGGGGCCAAAGGGGCCGATTTTTGGGTGAAGCACGGAGGTAGTGTGCCCGTGACGTAACGCTTTAACGCGTTCACGTTATCGGTGATTTCGCGACGATAATCGGTTTTCATGCCGCGTCCGCATTGATCCACGCAGTGTTTAATACGATCCAACATTACTATGGCACTCTTTAATAAGGCCCCGTCGAAGTCGAATGGGGCCTTGTCGGGTTTAGGAGGTTGAGATGTGGAGGTGGAGGGCTGAGGGTCCGTGTTGCCCCCGGCGCTCCTGGGGGCGGAGACAGATCGTTGCGAAGACTTACCAGATTTACCGGATTTGCCGGATTTACCCGATCTGTGTGATCGCAAGGTGTGGGTCGAGGTGGTGGGTGACCCACCCATAGGTGACATGTAATTAGTCGCGTTGAATATGTCATGATAATCATGATAATACTCCTCGTCCGAAGAAGACCTAGACATATTGAAAGATAGGTAGTTTAAAATTGATAAGGACTCAATTTGAATTTCGCGCGGAATGAATAACGATTTACGTAAGTGTAATTTGAAAAATACTTTTTTGTTTTAAAAGCTACGAGTGTGAAAATTGGCGAGTAATTAGGTACGGAAGAAAAAATGACTATGCCAAAAGAAAATCTATGAAAAGTTCACTATCCTGGAAACTGCGACTTAAAAACTCGAAATTTGGCTAAAACAAACTTAACTATGTAGGCGGAAATTATTTGTGCGTAGAGGAAAACTAACACTGTTACTAAACTATTAAGCGTAAAAATATAAAAATGGTACCACAGTTTAAGTGAGACTGTCTTCTATCTTCCACAGATTTTTCCGGGGGTGGTCGTCGCGGTAGATCACGAGGTAATCTTCAGCGAAATCCAGGTACGTATTTTCACAGGTCCAAAAAGGCTGTAACTCCTCTCCTGGTAGTGGAAATTACACGGAAAAAACTGTGGTATGATGAGGGTGACGGTGCGCGACGACTCCTGTGTCGACCAAGGTGGTACCACCTCCAGCTGCTGAGTTGACCCGGTGGCTCGATGTAGTTTTTAGCTTGTAGCTCGGCCAAATGAGGTGATAAAAATCCGTAGTCTTCACCAGCAGTTGGGGGGCGTAATGGCGCGTCGAATGATGTGTAATACACAGGGGGTTGTCGCGATAGATCGGGCGGCGTTCACTGTTTTGTGTTCAATTTCACCAATTTTCACAGTTTTTCGATGATAAAAAGAGAACGGGTAGTCCGATTCGTGCGCGGTTTTCACTATTGGGTAGGTGGTGGAATTACGCGTCTTTTAAGGTAACTTGCACTGTATTTGGACGTTCTGAGACTATTTTCACGATTTTTCGAGAACGGAGCGTCGCAGAAACGTGGCGTTCGCGGCGGCGGGCGGTGCGAGACTTTCGTTAGGTTAGGTTAGGTTAGGTTAGGTTAGGTTAGGTTAGGTTAGGTTAGGTTAGGTTAGGTTAGGTTAGGTTAGGTTAGGTTAGGTTAGGTTAGGTTAGGTTAGGTTAGGTTAGGTTAGGTTAGGTTAGGTTAGGTTAGGTTAGGTTAGGTTAGGTTAGGTTAGGTTAGGTTAGGTTAGGTTAGGTTAGGTTAGGTTAGGTTAGGTTAGGTTAGGTTAGGTTAGGTTAGGTTAGGTTAGGTTAGGTTAGGTTAGGTTAGGTTAGGTTAGGTTAGGTTAGGTTAGGTTAGGTTAGGTTAGGTTAGGTTAGGTTAGGTTAGGTTAGGTTAGGTTAGGTTAGGTTAGGTTAGGTTAGGTTAGGTTAGGTTAGGTTAGGTTAGGTTAGGTTAGGTTAGGTTAGGTTAGGTTAGGTTAGGTTAGGTTAGGTTAGGTTAGGTTAGGTTAGGTTAGGTTAGGTTAGGTTAGGTTAGGTTAGGTTAGGTTAGGTTAGGTTAGGTTAGGTTAGGTTAGGTTAGGTTAGGTTAGGTTAGGTTAGGTTAGGTTAGGTTAGGTTAGGTTAGGTTAGGTTAGGTTAGGTTAGGTTAGGTTAGGTTAGGTTAGGTTAGGTTAGGTTAGGTTAGGTTAGGTTAGGTTAGGTTAGGTTAGGTTAGGTTAGGTTAGGTTAGGTTAGGTTAGGTTAGGTTAGGTTAGGTTAGGTTAGGTTAGGTTAGGTTAGGTTAGGTTAGGTTAGGTTAGGTTAGGTTAGGTTAGGTTAGGTTAGGTTAGGTTAGGTTAGGTTAGGTTAGGTTAGGTTAGGTTAGGTTAGGTTAGGTTAGGTTAGGTTAGGTTAGGTTAGGTTAGGTTAGGTTAGGTTAGGTTAGGTTAGGTTAGGTTAGGTTAGGTTAGGTTAGGTTAGGTTAGGTTAGGTTAGGTTAGGTTAGGTTAGGTTAGGTTAGGTTAGGTTAGGTTAGGTTAGGTTAGGTTAGGTTAGGTTAGGTTAGGTTAGGTTAGGTTAGGTTAGGTTAGGTTAGGTTAGGTTAGGTTAGGTTAGGTTAGGTTAGGTTAGGTTAGGTTAGGTTAGGTTAGGTTAGGTTAGGTTAGGTTAGGTTAGGTTAGGTTAGGTTAGGTTAGGTTAGGTTAGGTTAGGTTAGGTTAGGTTAGGTTAGGTTAGGTTAGGTTAGGTTAGGTTAGGTTAGGTTAGGTTAGGTTAGGTTAGGTTAGGTTAGGTTAGGTTAGGTTAGGTTAGGTTAGGTTAGGTTAGGTTAGGTTAGGTTAGGTTAGGTTAGGTTAGGTTAGGTTAGGTTAGGTTAGGTTAGGTTAGGTTAGGTTAGGTTAGGTTAGGTTAGGTTAGGTTAGGTTAGGTTAGGTTAGGTTAGGTTAGGTTAGGTTAGGTTAGGTTAGGTTAGGTTAGGTTAGGTTAGGTTAGGTTAGGTTAGGTTAGGTTAGGTTAGGTTAGGTTAGGTTAGGTTAGGTTAGGTTAGGTTAGGTTAGGTTAGGTTAGGTTAGGTTAGGTTAGGTTAGGTTAGGTTAGGTTAGGTTAGGTTAGGTTAGGTTAGGTTAGGTTAGGTTAGGTTAGGTTAGGTTAGGTTAGGTTAGGTTAGGTTAGGTTAGGTTAGGTTAGGTTAGGTTAGGTTAGGTTAGGTTAGGTTAGGTTAGGTTAGGTTAGGTTAGGTTAGGTTAGGTTAGGTTAGGTTAGGTTAGGTTAGGTTAGGTTAGGTTAGGTTAGGTTAGGTTAGGTTAGGTTAGGTTAGGTTAGGTTAGGTTAGGTTAGGTTAGGTTAGGTTAGGTTAGGTTAGGTTAGGTTAGGTTAGGTTAGGTTAGGTTAGGTTAGGTTAGGTTAGGTTAGGTTAGGTTAGGTTAGGTTAGGTTAGGTTAGGTTAGGTTAGGTTAGGTTAGGTTAGGTTAGGTTAGGTTAGGTTAGGTTAGGTTAGGTTAGGTTAGGTTAGGTTAGGTTAGGTTAGGTTAGGTTAGGTTAGGTTAGGTTAGGTTAGGTTAGGTTAGGTTAGGTTAGGTTAGGTTAGGTTAGGTTAGGTTAGGTTAGGTTAGGTTAGGTTAGGTTAGGTTAGGTTAGGTTAGGTTAGGTTAGGTTAGGTTAGGTTAGGTTAGGTTAGGTTAGGTTAGGTTAGGTTAGGTTAGGTTAGGTTAGGTTAGGTTAGGTTAGGTTAGGTTAGGTTAGGTTAGGTTAGGTTAGGTTAGGTTAGGTTAGGTTAGGTTAGGTTAGGTTAGGTTAGGTTAGGTTAGGTTAGGTTAGGTTAGGTTAGGTTAGGTTAGGTTAGGTTAGGTTAGGTTAGGTTAGGTTAGGTTAGGTTAGGTTAGGTTAGGTTAGGTTAGGTTAGGTTAGGTTAGGTTAGGTTAGGTTAGGTTAGGTTAGGTTAGGTTAGGTTAGGTTAGGTTAGGTTAGGTTAGGTTAGGTTAGGTTAGGTTAGGTTAGGTTAGGTTAGGTTAGGTTAGGTTAGGTTAGGTTAGGTTAGGTTAGGTTAGGTTAGGTTAGGTTAGGTTAGGTTAGGTTAGGTTAGGTTAGGTTAGGTTAGGTTAGGTTAGGTTAGGTTAGGTTAGGTTAGGTTAGGTTAGGTTAGGTTAGGTTAGGTTAGGTTAGGTTAGGTTAGGTTAGGTTAGGTTAGGTTAGGTTAGGTTAGGTTAGGTTAGGTTAGGTTAGGTTAGGTTAGGTTAGGTTAGGTTAGGTTAGGTTAGGTTAGGTTAGGTTAGGTTAGGTTAGGTTAGGTTAGGTTAGGTTAGGTTAGGTTAGGTTAGGTTAGGTTAGGTTAGGTTAGGTTAGGTTAGGTTAGGTTAGGTTAGGTTAGGTTAGGTTAGGTTAGGTTAGGTTAGGTTAGGTTAGGTTAGGTTAGGTTAGGTTAGGTTAGGTTAGGTTAGGTTAGGTTAGGTTAGGTTAGGTTAGGTTAGGTTAGGTTAGGTTAGGTTAGGTTAGGTTAGGTTAGGTTAGGTTAGGTTAGGTTAGGTTAGGTTAGGTTAGGTTAGGTTAGGTTAGGTTAGGTTAGGTTAGGTTAGGTTAGGTTAGGTTAGGTTAGGTTAGGTTAGGTTAGGTTAGGTTAGGTTAGGTTAGGTTAGGTTAGGTTAGGTTAGGTTAGGTTAGGTTAGGTTAGGTTAGGTTAGGTTAGGTTAGGTTAGGTTAGGTTAGGTTAGGTTAGGTTAGGTTAGGTTAGGTTAGGTTAGGTTAGGTTAGGTTAGGTTAGGTTAGGTTAGGTTAGGTTAGGTTAGGTTAGGTTAGGTTAGGTTAGGTTAGGTTAGGTTAGGTTAGGTTAGGTTAGGTTAGGTTAGGTTAGGTTAGGTTAGGTTAGGTTAGGTTAGGTTAGGTTAGGTTAGGTTAGGTTAGGTTAGGTTAGGTTAGGTTAGGTTAGGTTAGGTTAGGTTAGGTTAGGTTAGGTTAGGTTAGGTTAGGTTAGGTTAGGTTAGGTTAGGTTAGGTTAGGTTAGGTTAGGTTAGGTTAGGTTAGGTTAGGTTAGGTTAGGTTAGGTTAGGTTAGGTTAGGTTAGGTTAGGTTAGGTTAGGTTAGGTTAGGTTAGGTTAGGTTAGGTTAGGTTAGGTTAGGTTAGGTTAGGTTAGGTTAGGTTAGGTTAGGTTAGGTTAGGTTAGGTTAGGTTAGGTTAGGTTAGGTTAGGTTAGGTTAGGTTAGGTTAGGTTAGGTTAGGTTAGGTTAGGTTAGGTTAGGTTAGGTTAGGTTAGGTTAGGTTAGGTTAGGTTAGGTTAGGTTAGGTTAGGTTAGGTTAGGTTAGGTTAGGTTAGGTTAGGTTAGGTTAGGTTAGGTTAGGTTAGGTTAGGTTAGGTTAGGTTAGGTTAGGTTAGGTTAGGTTAGGTTAGGTTAGGTTAGGTTAGGTTAGGTTAGGTTAGGTTAGGTTAGGTTAGGTTAGGTTAGGTTAGGTTAGGTTAGGTTAGGTTAGGTTAGGTTAGGTTAGGTTAGGTTAGGTTAGGTTAGGTTAGGTTAGGTTAGGTTAGGTTAGGTTAGGTTAGGTTAGGTTAGGTTAGGTTAGGTTAGGTTAGGTTAGGTTAGGTTAGGTTAGGTTAGGTTAGGTTAGGTTAGGTTAGGTTAGGTTAGGTTAGGTTAGGTTAGGTTAGGTTAGGTTAGGTTAGGTTAGGTTAGGTTAGGTTAGGTTAGGTTAGGTTAGGTTAGGTTAGGTTAGGTTAGGTTAGGTTAGGTTAGGTTAGGTTAGGTTAGGTTAGGTTAGGTTAGGTTAGGTTAGGTTAGGTTAGGTTAGGTTAGGTTAGGTTAGGTTAGGTTAGGTTAGGTTAGGTTAGGTTAGGTTAGGTTAGGTTAGGTTAGGTTAGGTTAGGTTAGGTTAGGTTAGGTTAGGTTAGGTTAGGTTAGGTTAGGTTAGGTTAGGTTAGGTTAGGTTAGGTTAGGTTAGGTTAGGTTAGGTTAGGTTAGGTTAGGTTAGGTTAGGTTAGGTTAGGTTAGGTTAGGTTAGGTTAGGTTAGGTTAGGTTAGGTTAGGTTAGGTTAGGTTAGGTTAGGTTAGGTTAGGTTAGGTTAGGTTAGGTTAGGTTAGGTTAGGTTAGGTTAGGTTAGGTTAGGTTAGGTTAGGTTAGGTTAGGTTAGGTTAGGTTAGGTTAGGTTAGGTTAGGTTAGGTTAGGTTAGGTTAGGTTAGGTTAGGTTAGGTTAGGTTAGGTTAGGTTAGGTTAGGTTAGGTTAGGTTAGGTTAGGTTAGGTTAGGTTAGGTTAGGTTAGGTTAGGTTAGGTTAGGTTAGGTTAGGTTAGGTTAGGTTAGGTTAGGTTAGGTTAGGT
>OY756408.1:67500-75000 GCA_963576865.1 Anania hortulata | reverse complement strand
TGGCTAACCAAGTTGTCAGCTTTCAAATTTCAGAGATTTAAGAAAGAAAGAAATATAGTCATTAACTTAGTCTAGTAGAGTAGTTAAATCTAAATTATAAGTTGCTTAAATATAAAGTACTCTAAGTATAGAGTTGATATTCGGCAAAGCTATATACATTATTAAAACAATAATAAACGATTGGGATGTGAGTATATCAATGTGACAAATACTTGTACAAAAGTAGCTGCATAGAGCGCAGACAGTTGTGACAAGTAATGTTAATTATATAAACTATGTACAGTGGTAAATTAGAAATTAAAGCTAAATTAGAACTAAGTAGATTATATACAGTGAGCAATGTACAGTTATGTACAATTGTGGCTATACAGTTTGAGTAACTAATTAAACTAAACTTTAGAAATTACAGTATGAGTGGTTTATATACAGAGGCTGTTGGCTACAAGCCTGATATGGTATTAAAATTACAATAAAATTATGTACTAACATTTAGTGCGTAGGCTAGTATAATTAAATCAGTCGAAACTATAATGAAGTAATACTAGTAGAGCGATCAGTGTGTCGTAATTATGCTATTTTGCTTAAATATTAATTAAATCAGCAGTTGAGTAATTATAAGAATAGATCAATATGGTAACAAGACAGAGAGAAAAGGAGTATATCCATAGTAGTTCTAGGATGAGAAAGCTTATTCGTGTATAAAGAAGTCAAATTGGTAGCGAGATAAGAGCTTGAATTAATGACAAAGTCTAAGGAAAATTTAAAGTAAAGTAGGTGCAAAATAGAGTAGAAGGAGATAAGCTATTGTCAAAGTAGTTGTATATTTTTAAGTTGTACACTGATAATATTAAATTAGCAGTGTTAGAAATTTAAATTTGATAAGTATATAAAAGTTGAAATTGAAATCGAATTACGTAAATGTTAACCGAGACTGCGCCATCTAGTGCGGGGCAGCGGTACTGAGGTCGCGAGGTTCATGGTAGTTACAAAATTTAATTTTATCCGCGAGTGTGGCGGCATCTGTTAGGAAATGGCAAAACTGTGTGTGTGGAAGGCGGAATGATGTGTGTTGTGTAATGTGTGCGCTAGAGGCGTTAAATCCGTGACGTAAGTTTTGTGGTGTGAAAAGATGGCGCTGCGAGCGTGAATTTGAGAGCGTAATAATTAGTATGTAGTGTTTATTAATAGGTGAGTTGATCAAGTAAAAGTATATTAGTGGGTGATTAAAGATAAATGATGTGAGTATGTACAATGTTTAACGGTGACAGCAAGAGAATATTGTGTTATTATGCGAATTTGTAATGTTTGTAGTCGACCTCTAGTGATAATTTATAAGACTAGTTGCGTAATAATATGTGTGATTAATGCGATAACATTGATACAATTAAAGTTAAAATTAAAGATTAAAATTAAAATTTAAAATGGATGGGGATAAGTTTTCGGTTGACTTATGCCCCATCGCAATATATGATTAGTTTATCAATAAGAGGCTGATGCAATTAATGTATCAAAATAATGGCTAGAATAACTTACGTAATTATTGTGAGTATACGGTCGACCTCTGGTGGGAGATAGAATGACTAGCGCCACGGGGTTCGTGGCAGCCCGAACAGGCGTGCAAAGACTCGGGAACAAGTTTGCCATGCTATACGAAGTGGCGCTATGTGCACCTAGATATTATGTCGCATCGAAACCGATTGCAGCGTGATATGTATGTGATTACTTAACCATGACAAGTAATTAATTAATAAAGTATGTTTTAGTGTCGGCTGATGATTATTTACAATGCAAATATCAAAATTATATCGTGTGAATGTAGGTTGTGTACGCGAGTGAGGCGGCATCTGTTAGAGAGTGGCAAAACTGTGTGTGTGGAAAGCGGTGTGGTGGGTGTTGTGTTATGTGAGCGCTAGAGGCGGTAAATCCGCAATGTGCGTTTTGTGATGTGGAAAAAGGTGGCGCTGAAAGCGTGAGTAAGTGCGCGTGGTGATTAATATGTAATAACAATAAAAGTGTGAATTGAGCGAAGGGAAGAATGTAGAGTGTAATTAAGAGATGATACTGTGAGTATTTACAATATTTGTTACGGTTGCATGTGAGAGGTGACAATTAAGTCGAGGTTATTAGTGGACGAGTGATTTTATTGTAATATACAGTGTTTCCGCTAGGGGCGTTGGGTTCGCGTAGAGGTATGAAGTTGGTGTTGCTATTTTAATGATGTGCGATTGTGTAGTAGGTTGTTGTGTGGTTTAATGAATTGATAGATATGATTGTTGATTGATATTATATATCATTGGTAATTGATGTGTGTGTCTAACTATTAATGTGTGCAAAACTAGTGACATCTATGTGAAAGTTGTTGAGATGTGGTGTGCAGTGTACTAAAGTGTAAAGTGTGTTGGGCGGGCGCTAGGGGCGGTAAATCCGCAGGGACGAGTTGTTATGATTAGTGTGGTCAGATGGCGCTACGGGCGTGAGTTTTGATGTTTAATAATGTTGCAAATGACGTTAATTATGTAAATTAAGAATTGAGAGTTAGAATATAATGCGATAGGAGGTTGACAGTGTTTACGTGTTTTGTATAAGTAAAGATATCAATGTTCAAAGAAAGGATAGTCGCGGCATCTGTGTTGAAGCTATTAAATAGAGTGGTAGATGTTGAATGTCAATTGCCGCTGGGGGCGCTGAGTTCGCGAGATGAGGGTGAAGTGTGATGTTTAAAAGTGTGTAAATTATGTGGAAAGTAATGGCGTATTGATTATAAATCAATAAATATAGGGTGATAGTGTATATTGTGTGACGGGCGTGATGTGTAATGTTTGTGTGTGTATTGGTGTGTGCATATCTAGTGACATCTGTGTGAAGCGTCAGTGAAACTGAAGCTATTGGGTTGTGCTATGAGGTGTAAAAGCGTGCTTGTGACGTGCTAAGTGTGAACTACGTTGTGTAAAGTTTTGTACGGCGAGTGGTGTGTTGAAAGTGGTATAGGTGGCGTGTGAGAAGTCGTCGAGTAATTGAATGGGACAAATAGGTGTAAAATACGGAATGAGGGCTTAATGTTGTGTGGGATGTATTGAGTAAACTATGAAATCGATGTTGTGAATGTGTTTACAATATTATGATTATGTGGAGGTGTAGATGGAGAGTATAATTAGCGATTTGTGTGAGTAGTTAATGCAAAGCGTCAGTCGTTGGGCTGTAAAAGCGTCATAAAGGTGATGTTTGTATGTATGAGGTTAGAGAGGTAGTTGTTTAGTAAAATGTGACAGTAATGTTAAAAGATAGATTATTGACTAATAGAGTAAGGTATGAGGTAGGTAATAGACAGAGATTCGAGTTTTTTCTAATTTTCAAGGGTGTTATTACGCTGACGTTCCGTGAATTTGAGATGTAAATTTAAGGACGCAGGGGTGTTTAAAATAGGAGAATGGGGTGTCAAATGAAAGGTATTGACCTGAAGGCTTACTATTGTGAGTTTTATGATCATAAGTCTTGTGAATCGTGAGTAATGAGGAAAAGCATGTTTACAACTAAAAGGCCCGTTTGCCGGTGAATGAGAGACATATTGGCATAAGTATTATATAGAAGTGGTTACTTAAACATAGGTGAACAATAATGTGATGATTTTAGGTGATAAAATACGGTATTTCAGTAATAATGAGTGGGCGGGGCTTGGGGCGTGGCTTATTTGTATGAAGCAAATCGAGGTGATGAAAAGTGAGTAAAAACGCATGGAAATTAGTGTGTGAGGTATGAAAACAGTGTGCAAAACATCCGTGAACATGTTAGTGAATAAAGATTTAAAGTAGGTGTACTAGAAGTTAGTTAAAACTCGATTTTTCTATGTCACGTGGTATAGTGATAAGGACTGGCTAGTGTTGGGATGTAGTCGAGATGAGTGTCGACAAGTGGCACAAAAGTGTCAAGTGTGAGCGTTTGGTGGGGGCAGGTAAAATACGAGAGTATAAATAAAATATTTAAATGTTTACTTATAAGTTATTATAAAGTTGTGTAATGTATGTATGTGGACGTAAACGATTAGATGAGAATGTTTATGTGTTAGTGATGCAATGTTAATAATGTTATAACTAACAGATACAGTGTATTTTAATATGTTTATATGTTATATGAGTATTGTATGCGATTAATTAAATTAAATTATGTTTAGTTATTTAAATAACAGTTGTAATGTGAATGTTTTAATTAAGTAGGTTTTCAATTATTTTATGTATTAAGTGTGTATAATGATTGTTAGAATGTGTTAGAATGTGTATAGATGTGAAGTAAAAATTGTATGTTGTCATCCATTACTCCTATAGGGAGCGCCCCCTAAGTGGGGCGTCCGATATGGGTCAGCACTAGCACGAAAGTCGAGTCAGTCACCGCACTATTACCGCGAGAACAATGGATACGATGATAGTGAGGGGACAGAGTCGATAGTGCACAAAGTGTCAAGGGTGAGCGGATTTATGTATGTATGTAAATGATGAGATGTTATGAGTGTAAAAAGTGTCAAGGGTGAGTGTTATGTGGTGAAAGTGTATGTGTAATGATAAGTGTAATGTGTATGATGTGTAAAATAAAAGATTAATTTATTAATCAATTACCGTAGTCGGTCCGGGCGCGGGTGCGCTCGGTCATAATGATGTGCAGCGGGCAGTTTTGTGAGGTGGCTGAGTGGCTGGCAGGCTTACCAGCTTTGGCGCAGTTGTGGCATTTCACTACGTTCTTGTTGTTTTTAGCTGGACAATCTATAAATGAGTGTTCTGTGGATGCGCAGTGTGAGCAAGCTTCGGTTTCAGTGCGACATTTGGAACGTAGGTGTCCATACTGCAGGCAGCGGTGGCATTGAAGTAAAGGGCAGTAGTCACTAGAGGATACGCGTTGGTGATCTATGTTTACGCGTCCTAGTTTAGTCATTACCTCCCATATGGGAGGTGTGACCATAAGTATAGCATTGTAAAGGCCGGGGTTGCGACGGTTGTTTTTCGTGAATTTCACGGTGATGTCTGTATCAGCTTTAAAGGCCTTAGTGATTGTGGGGTTCTGGCCGAGTAGAATGTCGGCAAGTTCGTCTTTGTTGGTGTCGCGTGCGATGCCCTTAAGGATCACCATAGGCTGTAACTTATTAAGTTTTTTCGCCGTAAGGGCAGAATTGGAGGCGAGGCGTTCCGCGGTTTCGTCCCGCTGCTCGAGTGTGTCGAATTCTACCCTTAGACGATTATTATGAATGGTCTGAATGCGGGCGGGTGCAAAGGTGGAGGTTTTGAAAGAGATGTTATCTTTCCAGATCTTATTTATTTCGTCTTTAGTGGCTGGGGGGTCCCCTGTCTTGGTCACAACGAGAATGTGTCCGCCTTGGGGCTTAGGTGGGGTGGGGCGTGCGGTAGCCTCAGCGTAGGTAAGTAAACCCGGGGCCGAAGAATGCGTGCTAGGTGTGCGCAACGCATTGCGAATTTCAGACCGGACGCAGTCCCTGACAGTCTCCCTGATGGTCTCAGGACTGGGGGCACTGGCCTTGGCCAGCTCCTCGCGAACCGCCTGCCGCACCTGGTCGATGCCAGGGGCCGCGTCCTTAGATGTTTTGTCTGTGAAGCAGGGCGGTGGTGTGCCCGTAACGTAACGCTTCAGACCGCCCACATTCTCGTTGATCTCGTCGCGGTACTCCTTTTTCATACCACGCCCGCATTGTGCCACACAGTACTTGATGCGGTCTAGCATGCTGAGGGCTCCCTTGAGGAGGGCTCCCTCGTAGTCGAAAGGCTGCTTGGCAGCCGGTTGTGGTTGTGTAGTGGCTGTGGAAATGGATGGAGTGGAGTGGTGTTCCTGGCTGAGGCTGGAATGCTTAGCTTTGGAGACCGGGCGGTATGTGGTCTTGCCAGTCTTGCCAGACCTACCAGATCTCGTGGTTCTACCGGATCTACCAGATTTGAGGGTGTTGTCAGAGGGGGTGGGTGACCCACCATATGGGGAGAGGTAGGCGGTAAGGTCCCCGTAGTCACCATCGTACTCTTCCCCGTCCGACGAAGACATATTTATAAAATTTAAACGGTAATAATTCGTAATGATAAGGTGATTTGAATTTGCCGCGCGGTTACGTAATTCGATTTTGAAATCGACTTTTTTGTTTGTGATTGAATCTGGCTGAAATTTTCAGGGATGTTGTGGAAAGATATAAAACTAACTTTAGCGAAGAGAAATTAAGTAAATATGTGCTGAAACTAAAGTTATAACTGAAAATAGCATAAATTGGCAACACTGGATGGACTTTAAAATGACTACTCGAAGGAAAATGCTAATAAAAGCTAAACTATTGCACTTAAAAATCTAAAATTGGTACCTCTGGAAAGAGGAGGCTTCCAGCTTTCTTCACAAATTTTTCAGGAGGTGGTTGTCGCTGAAGACTGCGAGATAATCTTCAGCGAAGTTCAGGTTGTGTTGAGTCCAGCAGTAAAACGTCGACAACTAAGCTTCTGGTGATGCGATTTCCAGTCTGTAACCTGGAGAATGATGGGGGTGATGGTCCGCGTCGATCCCAGTAGCGCTTGTGGTGGTACCAGCTCCGGCTGCGAAGTTGGCTTGGGGGCTCGGTGGGGTTTATGGTTGATAACTCATCCAATTGAGCCGGAAAAAATCCCAAATTTCGCAGGCAGTTGGAGGGTGATGTGGCGCGTCGAAGCGTGTACAAAAACTGGGGTGTCGTCGCGACAAATCGGGCAGCGTTCACAATTTAGTGTCACAAGTCACTGATTTTAGCAGTTTTCGGCCGATAACTCGAGAACCGTAAGTCCGATTTTCACGCGGTTTGCGGGATCGTCACTGGGGTAAAATTACGCGTCTTTTGATATACAATACACTGTATTTAGACGTAAAAAGACTATTTTTGCGATTTAAAGACAACGGAGCGTCGCAGAAACGTGGCGTTCGCGGCGGCGGACGGCGTGCGACTCGGTTAGGTTAGGTTAGGTTAGGTTAGGTTAGGTTAGGTTAGGTTAGGTTAGGTTAGGTTAGGTTAGGTTAGGTTAGGTTAGGTTAGGTTAGGTTAGGTTAGGTTAGGTTAGGTTAGGTTAGGTTAGGTTAGGTTAGGTTAGGTTAGGTTAGGTTAGGTTAGGTTAGGTTAGGTTAGGTTAGGTTAGGTTAGGTTAGGTTAGGTTAGGTTAGGTTAGGTTAGGTTAGGTTAGGTTAGGTTAGGTTAGGTTAGGTTAGGTTAGGTTAGGTTAGGTTAGGTTAGGTTAGGTTAGGTTAGGTTAGGTTAGGTTAGGTTAGGTTAGGTTAGGTTAGGTTAGGTTAGGTTAGGTTAGGTTAGGTTAGGTTAGGTTAGGTTAGGTTAGGTTAGGTTAGGTTAGGTTAGGTTAGGTTAGGTTAGGTTAGGTTAGGTTAGGTTAGGTTAGGTTAGGTTAGGTTAGGTTAGGTTAGGTTAGGTTAGGTTAGGTTAGGTTAGGTTAGGTTAGGTTAGGTTAGGTTAGGTTAGGTTAGGTTAGGTTAGGTTAGGTTAGGTTA
>OY756408.1:37500-62500 GCA_963576865.1 Anania hortulata | reverse complement strand
TACAATTAAAGTTAAAATGGATGGGGATAAGTTTTTTGTTGACTTATGCCCCATCGCAATATATGATTAGTTTATCACTAAGAGGCTGATGCAATTAATGTATCAAAATAATGGCTAGAATAACTTACGTAATTATTGTGAGTATACAGTCGACCTCTGGTGGGAGATAGAGTGACTAGCGCCACGGGGTTCGTGGCAGCCCGAACAGGCGTGCTAAGACTAGGGAACAAGTTTGCCATGCTATACGAAGTGGCGCTATGTGCACCTAGATATTATGTCGCATCGAAACCGATTGCAGCGTGATATGTATGTGATTACTTAACCCATGACAAGTAATTAATTAATAATGTATGTTTTAGTGTCGGCTGATGATTATTTACAATGCAAATGATCAAAATTATATCGTGTGAATGTAGGTTGTGTACGCGAGTGAGGCGGCATCTGTTAGAGAGTAGCAAAACTGTGTGTGTGGAAAGCGATGTGGTGGGTGTTGTGTTATGTGAGCGCTAGAGGCGCTAAATCCGCTATGTGCGTTTTGTGATGTGGAAAAAGGTGGCGCTGAAAGCGTAAGTAAGTGCGCGTGGTGATATTATGTGATAACAATAGAAACGTGAATTAATCGAAGAGGAGAATGTTAAGTAATTAAGAGATGATATTGTGAGTATGTTCGTACAGTATTTGTTACATTG
Organism: Anania hortulata; assembly: GCA_963576865.1. Taxonomy (NCBI): domain Eukaryota; kingdom Metazoa; phylum Arthropoda; class Insecta; order Lepidoptera; family Crambidae; genus Anania; species Anania hortulata. The sequence continues at coordinate 61,811 of OY756408.1, read as the reverse complement.
TATGTATGAGGTGACAACTAAGTTGAAGTTATTAGTGGACGAGTGATTGTATGTAATATACAGAGTTTCCGCTAGGGGCGTTGGGTTCGCGTAAAGGTATGAAGTTAATGTTACTATTTGAATAATGTGCGATTGTGTAGTAGGTTGTTGTGTGGTTTGATGAATTAATAGATATGATTGTTGATTGATATTATATATCATTGGTAATTGATGTGTGTGTCTAACTATTAATGTGTGCAAGACTAGTGACATCTATGTGAAAGTTGTTGAGATGTGGTGTGCAGTGTACTAAAGTGTAAAGTGTGTTGGACGAGCGCTAGAGGCGGTAAATCCGCAGGAACGAGTTGTTATGATTAGTGTGGTCAGATGGCGCTACGGGCGTGAGATTTGATGTTTAATGATGATGCAAATGACGTTAATTATGTAAATTAAAAATTGAGAGTTAAGATATAATACGATAGGAGGTTGTAAGTGTTTACGTGTTTTGTATAAGTAAAGATGTCAATGTTCAGAGAAAGGATAGAGGCGGCATCTGTGTTGAAGCTATTAGATAGGGTGGTAGGAGTTGAATGTCAATTGCCGCTGGGGGCGCTAAATTCGCGAGATGAAGGTGGAGTGTGAAGTTTAAAAGTGTGTAAATTATGTGGAAAGTGATGGCGTATTAATTATAAATCAATAAAATATAGGGTGATAGTGTATATTGTGTGGCGGGCGTGATGTGTAATGTTTGTATGTGTATTGGTGTGTGCATATCTAGTGACATCTGTGTGAAGCGTCAGTAAAACTGAAGCTATTGGGTTGTGCTATGAGGTGTAAAAGCGTGCTTGTGACGTGCTAAGTGTGAACTACGTTGTGTAAAGTTTTGTACGGCGAGTGGTGTGTTGAAAGTGGTATAGGTGGCGTGTGAAGAGTCGTCGAGTAATTGAATGGGACAAATAGGTGTAAAATACGGAATGAGGGCTTAATGTTGTGTGGGATGTATTGAGTAAACTATGAAATAGATGTTGTGAATGTGTTTACAATATTATGATTATGTGGAGGTGTAGATGGAGAATATAATTAGCGATTTGTGTGAGTAGTTAATGCAAAGCGTCAGTCGTTGGGCTGTAAAAGCGTCATAAAGGTGATGTTTGTATGTATGAGGTTAGAGAGGTAGTTGTTTGGTAAAATGTGACAGTAATGTTAAAAGATAGATCATTGACTAATAGAGTAAGGTATGAGGTAGGTAATAGACAGAGATTCGAGTTTTTTCTAATTTTCAAGGGTGTTATTACGCTGACGTTCCGTGAATTTGAGATGTAAATTTAAGGACGCAGGGGTGTTTAAAATAGGAGAATGGGGTGTCAAATGAAAGGTATTGACCTGAAGGCTTACTATTGTGAGTTTCATAATCATAAGTCTTGTGAATCGTGAGTAATGAGGAAAAGTGTGTTTACAACTAAGAGGCCCGTTTGCCGGTGAATGAGAGACATATTGGCTTAAGTATTATATAGAAGTGGTTACTTAGACATGGGTGAACATTAATGTGATGATTTTAGGTGATAAAATACGGTATTTCAGTAATAATGAGTGGGCGGGGCTTGGGGCGTGGCTTATTTGTATGAAGCAAATCGAGGTGATGAAAAGTGAGTAAAAACGCATGGAAATTGGTGTGTGAGGTATGAAAACAGTGTGCAAAACATCCGTGAACATGTTAATGAATAGAGATTTAAAGTAGATATGCTAGAAGTTAGTTAAAACTCGATTTTTCTATGTCACGTGGTATAATGATAAGGACTGGCTAGTGTTGGGATGTAGTCGAGATGAGTGTCGACAAGTGGCACAAAAGTGTCAAGAGTGAGCGTTTGGTGGGGGCAGATAAAATATAAGAGTATAAATAAAATATTTAAATGTTTACTTATAAGTTATTATAAAGTTGTGGTGTATGTATGTGGACGTAAACAAGTAGATGAGAATGATTATGTGTTGGTGATGCAATGTTAATAATGTTATAGCTAATAGATACAGTGAATTTGAATGTGTTTATATGTAGTAAGAGTATTGTAGGCGATTAATTAATATAAATTATGTTTAGATATTTAAATAACAGTTGTAATGTGAATGTTTTAATTAAGTGGGTTTTCAATTATTTTATATATTAAGTGTGTATAATGATTGCTAGAATGTGTTAGAATGTGTATAGATATGAAGTGAAAATTGTATGTTGTCATCCATTACTCCTATAGGGAGCGCCCCCTAAGTGGGGCGTCCGATATGGGTCAGCACTAGCACGAAAGTCGAGTCAGTCACCGCACTATTACCGCGAGAACAATGGATACGATGATAGTGAGGGGACAGAGTCGATAGTGCACAAAGTGTCAAGGGTGAGCGGATTTATGTATGTATGTAAATGATGAGATGTTATGAGTGTAAAAAGTGTCAAGGGTGAGTGTTATGTAGTGAAAGTGTATGTGTAATGATAAGTGTAATGTGTATATGTGTAAAATAAAAGATGAATTTATTAATTAATTACCGTAGTCGGTCCGGGCGCGGGTGCGCTCGGTCATAATGATGTGCAGCGGGCAGTTTTGTGAGGTGGCTGAGTGGCTGGCAGGCTTACCAGCTTTGGCGCAGTTGTGGCATTTCACTACGTTCTTGTTATTTTTAGCTGGACAGTCTATAAATGAGTGTTCTGTGGATGCGCAGTGTGAGCAAGCTTCGGTTTCAGTGCGACATTTGGAACGTAGGTGTCCATACTGCAGGCAGCGGTGGCATTGAAGTAAAGGGCAATAGTCACTAGCGGATACACGTTGGTGATCTATGTTTACGCGTCCTAGTTTAGTCATTACCTCCCATATGGGAGGTGTGACCATAAGTATGGCGTTGTAAAGGCCGGGGTTGCGACGATTGTTTTTCGTGAATTTTACGGTGATGTCTGTGTCGGCTTTAAAGGCCTTAGTGATTGTGGGGTTCTGGCCGAGTAGAATGTCGGCGAGCTCGTCTTTGTTGGTGTCACGTGCGATGCCCTTAAGGATCACCATAGGCTGCAATTTATTAAGTTTTTTCGCCGTAAGGGCAGAATTGGATGCGAGGCGTTCCGCGGTTTCGTCCCGCTGCTCGAGTGTGTCGAATTCTACCCTTAGGCGGTTATTATGAATGGTCTGAATGCGGGCGGGTGCGAAGGTGGAGGTTTTGAAAGAGATGTTATCTTTCCAGATCTTATTTATTTCGTCTTTAGTGGCAGGGGGGTCCCCTGTCTTGGTCACAACGAGAATGTGTCCGCCTTGGGGCTTAGGTGGGGTGGGGCGTGCGGTAGCCTCAGCGTAGGTAAGTAAACCCGGGGCCGAAGAGTGCGTGCTAGGTGTGCGCAACGCATTGCGAATCTCAGACCGGACGCAGTCCCTGACGGTCTCCCTGATGGTCTCAGGACTGGGGGCACTGGCCTTAGCCAGCTCCTCGCGAACCGCCTGCCGCACCTGGTCGATGCCAGGGGCCGCGTCCTTAGATGTTTTGTCTGATGTGAAGCAGGGCGGTGGTGTGCCCGTAACGTAACGCTTCAGCCCGCCCACATTCTCGTTGATCTCGTCGCGGTACTCCTTTTTCATGCCGCGCCCGCATTGTGCCACACAGTACTTGATACGGTCTAGCATACTGAGGGCTCCCTTGAGGAGGGCTCCCTCATAGTCGAAAGGCTGCTTAGCAGCCGGTTGTGGTTGTGTGGTGGCTGTGGAGATGGATGGAGTGGAGTGGTGTTCCTGGCTGAGGCTGGAGTGCTTAGCTTTGGAGACCGGGCGGTATGTGGTCTTGCCAGTCTTGCCAGACCTACCAGATCTCGTGGTTCTACCGGATCTACCAGATTTAAGGGTGTTGTCAGAGGGGGTGGGTGACCCACCATACGGGGAGAGGTAGGCGGTAAGGTCCCCGTAGTCACCATCGTACTCTTCCCCGTCCGACGAAGACATGTTTATAAAATTTAGCCGATAAAAATCCGTAGTGATAAGGCGATTTGAATTTGCCGCGCGGTTACGTAATTCGATTTTGAAATCGACTTTTTTGTTTGTGAATGAATCTGGCTGAAATTTTCAGGGATGTTGTGGAAAGATATAAAACTAACTTTAGCGAAGAGAAATTAAGTAAATATGTGCTGAAACTAAAGTTATAACTGAAAATAGCATAAATTGGCAACACTGGATGGACTTTAAAATGACTACTCGAAGGAAAATGCTAATAAAAACTAAACTATTGCACTTAAAAATCTAAAATTGGTACCTCTGGAAAGAGGAAGCTTCCAGCTATCTTCACAAATTTTTCAGGAGGTGGTTGTCGCTGAAGACTGCGAGATAATCTTCAGCGAAGTTCAGGTTGTGTTGAGTCCAGCAGTAAAACGTCGACAACTAAGCTTCTGGTGATGCGATTTCCAGTCTGAAACCTGGAGAATGATGGGGGTGATGGTCCGCGTCGATCCCAGTAGCGCTTGTGGTGGTACCAGCTCCGGCTGCGAAGTTGACTTGGGGGCTCGGTGTGGTTTATGGTTGATAACTCATCCAATTGAGCCGGAAAAAATCCCAAATTTCGCAGGCAGTTGGAGGGTGATGTGGCGCGTCGAAGCGTGTACAAAAACTGGGGTGTCGTCGCGACAAATCGGGCAGCGTTCACAATTTAGTGTCACAAGTCACTGATTTTAGCGGTTTTCGGCCGATAACTCGAGAACCGTAAGTCCGATTTTCACGCGGTTTGCGGGATCGTCACTGGGGTAAAATTACGCGTCTTTTGATATACAATACACTGTATTTAGACGTAAAAAGACTATTTTTGCGATTTAAAGACAACGGAGCGTCGCAGAAACGTGGCGTTCGCGGCGGCGGACGGCGTGCGACTGGTTAGGTTAGGTTAGGTTAGGTTAGGTTAGGTTAGGTTAGGTTAGGTTAGGTTAGGTTAGGTTAGGTTAGGTTAGGTTAGGTTAGGTTAGGTTAGGTTAGGTTAGGTTAGGTTAGGTTAGGTTAGGTTAGGTTAGGTTAGGTTAGGTTAGGTTAGGTTAGGTTAGGTTAGGTTAGGTTAGGTTAGGTTAGGTTAGGTTAGGTTAGGTTAGGTTAGGTTAGGTTAGGTTAGGTTAGGTTAGGTTAGGTTAGGTTAGGTTAGGTTAGGTTAGGTTAGGTTAGGTTAGGTTAGGTTAGGTTAGGTTAGGTTAGGTTAGGTTAGGTTAGGTTAGGTTAGGTTAGGTTAGGTTAGGTTAGGTTAGGTTAGGTTAGGTTAGGTTAGGTTAGGTTAGGTTAGGTTAGGTTAGGTTAGGTTAGGTTAGGTTAGGTTAGGTTAGGTTAGGTTAGGTTAGGTTAGGTTAGGTTAGGTTAGGTTAGGTTAGGTTAGGTTAGGTTAGGTTAGGTTAGGTTAGGTTAGGTTAGGTTAGGTTAGGTTAGGTTAGGTTAGGTTAGGTTAGGTTAGGTTAGGTTAGGTTAGGTTAGGTTAGGTTAGGTTAGGTTAGGTTAGGTTAGGTTAGGTTAGGTTAGGTTAGGTTAGGTTAGGTTAGGTTAGGTTAGGTTAGGTTAGGTTAGGTTAGGTTAGGTTAGGTTAGGTTAGGTTAGGTTAGGTTAGGTTAGGTTAGGTTAGGTTAGGTTAGGTTAGGTTAGGTTAGGTTAGGTTAGGTTAGGTTAGGTTAGGTTAGGTTAGGTTAGGTTAGGTTAGGTTAGGTTAGGTTAGGTTAGGTTAGGTTAGGTTAGGTTAGGTTAGGTTAGGTTAGGTTAGGTTAGGTTAGGTTAGGTTAGGTTAGGTTAGGTTAGGTTAGGTTAGGTTAGGTTAGGTTAGGTTAGGTTAGGTTAGGTTAGGTTAGGTTAGGTTAGGTTAGGTTAGGTTAGGTTAGGTTAGGTTAGGTTAGGTTAGGTTAGGTTAGGTTAGGTTAGGTTAGGTTAGGTTAGGTTAGGTTAGGTTAGGTTAGGTTAGGTTAGGTTAGGTTAGGTTAGGTTAGGTTAGGTTAGGTTAGGTTAGGTTAGGTTAGGTTAGGTTAGGTTAGGTTAGGTTAGGTTAGGTTAGGTTAGGTTAGGTTAGGTTAGGTTAGGTTAGGTTAGGTTAGGTTAGGTTAGGTTAGGTTAGGTTAGGTTAGGTTAGGTTAGGTTAGGTTAGGTTAGGTTAGGTTAGGTTAGGTTAGGTTAGGTTAGGTTAGGTTAGGTTAGGTTAGGTTAGGTTAGGTTAGGTTAGGTTAGGTTAGGTTAGGTTAGGTTAGGTTAGGTTAGGTTAGGTTAGGTTAGGTTAGGTTAGGTTAGGTTAGGTTAGGTTAGGTTAGGTTAGGTTAGGTTAGGTTAGGTTAGGTTAGGTTAGGTTAGGTTAGGTTAGGTTAGGTTAGGTTAGGTTAGGTTAGGTTAGGTTAGGTTAGGTTAGGTTAGGTTAGGTTAGGTTAGGTTAGGTTAGGTTAGGTTAGGTTAGGTTAGGTTAGGTTAGGTTAGGTTAGGTTAGGTTAGGTTAGGTTAGGTTAGGTTAGGTTAGGTTAGGTTAGGTTAGGTTAGGTTAGGTTAGGTTAGGTTAGGTTAGGTTAGGTTAGGTTAGGTTAGGTTAGGTTAGGTTAGGTTAGGTTAGGTTAGGTTAGGTTAGGTTAGGTTAGGTTAGGTTAGGTTAGGTTAGGTTAGGTTAGGTTAGGTTAGGTTAGGTTAGGTTAGGTTAGGTTAGGTTAGGTTAGGTTAGGTTAGGTTAGGTTAGGTTAGGTTAGGTTAGGTTAGGTTAGGTTAGGTTAGGTTAGGTTAGGTTAGGTTAGGTTAGGTTGGGTTATGCAGCGGAGTCACCTCCTAGAGCGACGGGGTGTTATTGGTTACATCCGGTTACGATCGGATGTAAGAAATAGCATCCTGTCCTGGTGCATCCCGGGCAACGGCGGTTAGCAATTTCCTTCGGGGATTGGTAGCCGACGGCTAAACTCTGCCAGTGTCGCTCCTTGTGCTGCTATGACTAGCATAGCGGCGCAAGGATGTGTTCACGAAGTACACCGTAATCCGCAACGGGCTACCGGCGGGACGGGGGTCCAGTTTACCTGGACTGCGAGGCGGAACCCTCTTTAAAAACTACCACGCGCGGCTCAGCCCGCCTATAGTCAGCCGTCGCTGACTGGCGGGTCGCCGGGCAACTCGTTACCCCGTGGGGGCCGAGGGCTGTCGGGGGCACTTCGTCCGGGCCGAGAGGAAGGAAAACCTCAATAAAAAACCCAGGCTTACCGTAACCCGCCTTCACGGGCGGGCCGGGGGTTGCGGGGCTTTTGTCCGGACCGCGAGGAAGGAAAACCTCTCTAAAAAACCCCTGTACACCGTTACCCCAATCGGGGCCGGGGGCCTTTCGGGGCCGCGAGGATGGTAAACTCAATAAAACTTCCCCCTAGTTCTGGAGTCTCGCAAGGGGGCTCCAGGGCGTATGACTGGTAGGGTTACATACCGGTCGATTTCCTTGCACCATACCGTTCTGCCCTTTTCAGGGCGGGGCGGGGGCCCTGCTTGCCAGGGCTGCGGGGAGTAAACCCCAAAGGGAGTGTTTGGGGGCTGGGTCTGTTGCGGCGGAGTGTGGTGGTGATAATGGGATGTGCGCGGCTTCTTCGGTGATGACATGGTTTTAGAGGTTCTGCCCCTCCCTTGTCAACACTGTCGCGGTCGCTTAGCATCCCAGGACTCATCACCGCACTGTGCCCCTTCAGCCCTTGACCCCAAATGTTCCTAAAAATCCTTCAATTCCCGTCGTTGGGGCGCCCTACGGGGCCTCGCGCGGCGACGGGGTCTCTGACCTTGCGCGGAGCAAGGCGGAGTGGTTGGCGTAGTGGGATCAACCGGCTAGCGGCCACCCTGGGGGGAGCCCGACCCCTCGAGGCGTATATAGGGTTACCTGGGTATCGCGGGATCTCTGCCCAGGTGGACCTACCCTTCTCCCGCACTCGTGGGTACTACATGGCTACTTATGTTTATTATGGGGACATTAGGGGGGATTCAGATGACGACACCCTGCCTTCACGGGCAGATGCACCGGAAATGACAACGGGCGAGGCTCACTCGAGCCGACCCCTTCCAAGACGTGACCAGATGCGCGGACGCGCATCTTCTTTTACCGGACGTGACAGATCGCGTGGCTCACGCGAGTCTTTTAGTAGCGACATTGCTCCGAGTACATCTCGGAACACGGGCATCGTGGACGAGGAGAGCTCATTTGGCCTCCCGAAAGTAGCCAAACTGTCTTCGGGCAGAGGCTCGATTACTCGACGACCTATCTCTGCTGCCGAACGCTCAGCCCAGGTCAAGGTCCAGCAGCTGGCGAAGGACGCAGAGTTAGATAGGGCTGTCGAGGCATACAACTCGTGGACGGAGAATGCATCCTCCCAACGCCTAATACAGGACGATACAGAGGGTGAATCGGCATACGATCTGGCCAACCGGGTTCAGAAGGATGCCGAACTCATTTTTGAGGTGGCCACTAAGTGCACCAACATAAAGGGTACACTTAAAAAGGCCCTTAAAGAGGCGGCACAGTCCGTGAGCGAATCAGTCGAGGAGCTCCGGACCCGCACATCCAACGATGAGGTGTCCCGGTTAGCGGACGAAGTCACCAGGCTCCGAAAGCTCTCCGCCGACTCAATCCGGCTGTCCAAAGAGACAACCAGTCTGCGAGCCGCCAACGCCGCCCTTGAAAAGCGCATTGAGGACGGCATAAATGCAAGAGAATCAGCTGCAGTCGCGAAGCTCCGTCAGGATAACGACCGACTGCAGACTGAAATTCAAGTCCTGCGAGAGGGAATGGCCGCCAACAAGGACCTCTACTCGAGGGTTCAACGGGCCGAGTCTGAGGTGCAGTCTCTGCGAGGGGACAACGACCTCCTACACACCCAGATTAACGCCCTCAGGCAAGAGCTGGACGCTCTCAGGGCTGGATCGTCCAAAGCATCCACCTCTCTTGTGGAAAATACGCGGCTGAAGGCTGAAAACCTGAAGCTGCGCACAGACCTCACAGCCGCATTACGAACTGTCGAGAGCACGGCGCGTCTGCGACCTCAACGCAACCACCAATCGGTGCAAACCGAACGGTCCCCTGAGGTGGAGCCAGAAAAGGCTCCCGATGTTGCTATGGAGGTCCCGCCCTCCTCTGAAACCGGTGGCGATGCGACCCTCCAAACCCTGGTTCGCATCATGGGCAGCATGATGGACGCAAAACTGGCGGCCATTAAGGAGTGCCTCCCCCCGCCCAGGATCGTCCGTCCGCCCCTCAGGACCGATAAGGGCAACAGTGCGAATGCCACGCCGGACCCCATGGCTGGCCCTAGCACTGCACCACCGCCCAAACCATGGAAGGGGAAGGGGATGGGTAAAGGTGCGAGCAATCGCCCTAACCCGGCACCCCGACCCCCTCAAACCGTGGACGCCACCCCTCCAGCAAACGCCTGGACAGAGGTGGTAAAACGTGGTCGAAAGCGCGGCAAAGGGAAGGAGTCCCAGGCCCCGGCCGCCTCGTCCACCCAGACCAAACCCGCCAACCAGGTGAAGCCTAAAGGCAAACCTGGCACGGCGCAAGCCCAGCGACAAGCCGCCAACGCGCAGCCGAAGAAGGCAAAGAAGCCTCCTCGCCTCCGGCCGCCTAAATCGGCGGCGGTTGTGCTGGAGCTGCTGCCAGAGGGCCGGGCTGCCGGCCACAGTATGACCGACCTCCTGAGGGCTGCCAAGAGCAGGATAAACCCACAGGAGCTTGGTCTCGAAGAGCGCCTTTCCATGCGGCCCTCCCGAATGTCGGGTAACCGCATTATGGAGATCCGAGCCATAAAGGATAGCGCGCCGGGCGAGGCTTGCGAGAGGGCGGATGCTTTTGCCGCTGCCCTTCTCTCCGTCTTCCCACCCGGCGCAGTAAAAGTGTCTCGCCCAGTCAAATCCGCGGATGTTCGACTGGTCGGTTTAGACGAGGCCTCGACTCCTGACGACGTCGCCGCGGCAGTTGCCGAATTTGGGGGCTGCGGAAGCGCCAACATAAAAGTGGGCCGGTTCGGGGCCAGCGGTATGGGCGGCACTACTGTCGTCCGATGCCCCGTTGCAGCGGCCAAGGCGTTATCCAGACGCAAACGGATAACGGTGGGCTGGGCCTCGGTGAGAGTTCAGCTCTTAGAACCGAGGCCCTTGAGATGCTCCCGTTGTCTGGGAGTGAACCATGGCCGGGCTCTGTGTAAAGCCGCTGAGGATCGCAGCGATGTCTGCATCCGATGTGGCGAGTCCGGCCACAGAGCCGCCACTTGTTCGGCTCCAGTGAGGTGCTGCCTCTGCATGGCGGCGGGTCGGCCGGCTAATCACCGGTTGGGCACGAAGGACTGCCCCCGGCCCAAAATTAACCAAACAAGAGGCAAGCCTCCAACAGCCGCCCCTAAGGCGCAACCTTCGCGCAAGAGGGGCTCGGAGAGCCGAAGGGTGCCTCCCACGGAAGCTCCCGACTGCGACCGTGACAGAAGTCCGGTCGCCCAACCCGGCCCTAGTGGTAGAGACTCGTCTCCCGGTTACTAGGGCCAAGAGGAACCGTGCAGTGGTCTGTGCTAAGCACAAGAGGCAACCCGGGGGGTTTTTACCGCAGAGCGGTTTCCCTCCTAAAAAAAAAAAAAAGGGTTATGCAGCGGAGTCACCTCCTAGAGCGACGGGGTGTTATTGGTTACATCCGGTTACGATCGGATGTAAGAAATAGCATCCTGTCCTGGTGCATCCCGGGCAACGGCGGTTAGCAATTTCCTTCGGGGATTGGTAGCCGACGGCTAAACTCTGCCAGTGTCGCTCCTTGTGCTGCTATGACTAGCATAGCGGCGCAAGGATGTGTTCACGAAGCACACCGTAATCCGCAACGGGCTACCGGCGGGACGGGGGTCCAGTTTACCTGGACCGCGAGGCGGAACCCTCTTTAAAAACTACCACGCGCGGCTCAACCCGCCCATAGTCAGCCGCCGCTGACTGGCGGGTCGCCGGGCAACTCGTTACCCCGTGGGGGCCGAGGGCTGTCGGGGGCACTTCGTCCGGGCCGAGAGGAAGGAAAACCTCAATAAAAAACCCAGGCTTACCGTAACCCGCCTTCACGGGCGGGCCGGGGGTTGCGGGGCTTTTGTCCGGACCGCGAGGAAGGAAAACCTCTCTAAAAAACCCCTGTACACCGTTACCCCAATCGGGGCCGGGGGCCTTTCGGGGCTGCGAGGATGGTAAACTCAATAAAACTTCCCCCTAGTTCTGGAGTCTGCAAGGAGGCTCCAGGGCGTATGACTGGTAGGGTTACATACCGGTCGATTTCCTTGCACCATACCGTTCTGCCCTTTTCAGGGCGGGGCGGGGGCCCTGCCTGCCAGGGCTGCGGGGAGTAAACCCCAAAGGGAGTGTTTGGGGGCTGGGTCTGTTGCGGCGGAGTGTGGTGGTGATAATGGGATGTGCGCGGCTTCTTCGGTGTTGACATGGTTTTAGAGGTTCTGCCCCTCCCTTGTCAACACTGTCGCGGTCGCTTAGCATCCCAGGACTCATCACCGCACTGTGCCCCTTCAGCCCTTGACCCCAAATGTTCCTAAAAATCCTTCAATTCCCGTCGTTGGGGCGCCCTACGGGGCCTCGCGCGGCGACGGGGTCTCTGACCTTGCGCGGAGCAAGGCGGAGTGGTTGGCGTAGTGGGATCAACCGGCTAGCGGCCACCCTGGGGGGAGCCCGACCCCTCGAGGCGTACATAGGGTTACCTGGGTATCGCGGGATCTCTGCCCAGGTGGACCTACCCTTCTCCCGCACTCGTGGGTATCACATGGATAAATACAACTCTTTTGGGGATTTCGGGGGGGAACACGACAATACCCTGCCTTCACGGGCAGATGTACCGGCTATGACTGCGGGTAAAGCTCATTCGAGCCGAACCCAACACCAACGTGACCAGACGCGCGGCCGCGCGTCTTCTTTTACCGGCAGAGACAGGTCGCGTGATTCACGCGACTCTACTCGGAGTGAACACGTCCCCAGCACATCTAGGGGCACGGGCAGAGAGGAGGAAGAACACTCGTTCGGACTTCCAAAAGTCGCAAAACTGTCCTCGGGCAGAGGTGCGATCACTCGGCGAGCCATAACTCCTGCAGAACGTTCAGCCATGGTCAAGGTCCAGCAGCTGACGAAAGATGCGGAGTTGGACAGGGCTGTCGAGTCCTACAACCAGTGGAAGGAGACCAGTGCCTCCCAACGTCTATTCCAGGACGTCAACGATGATGAGCTGGCATACGACATCGCGAATAGAGTGCAGCGCGATGCCGAGCTCATATTCGAAGTGGCTACAAAGTGCACAAATATAAAAGGCACTCTTAAAAAGGCCCTAAAAGAGGCTGCGCAGTCTGTGAGCGAGTCTGTCGAGGAGCTCCGGACCCGCACCTCCAACGACGAGGTTTCCCGTATGGCCGACGAGATCACTCGGCTCCGGGCTCACTACAGCGGCAAAGTCGCCCAGCTGGAGAAGGAGACCTCCAGCCTCCGGGCAACCAATAATGACCTGACCAACAGGGTCAATAAGGCGGAGGCTGAAGTAAGCCAGTTGCGAGGGGAGAACGACCTTCTCCGCGAGGAGATGAGGGCCCTGAGACAAGAGCTGGATAGCGTCCGGGCAGGTTCGTCCAGAGCGTCCACCTCTCTCGTGGAGAACACCCGCCTCAAGGCGGAGATACTAAAATTGCGGAGCGACCTCACAGCCGCTCAACAGTCACGCAAGCGCGCTGTTTCGATCTCCGAGCCCTCGAGGCCAAATCGAAACCACCAGTCGGTTCAAACCGACATGCAACCGGAGGTACGGCCCACAGAGGCCTCTAACACTGCGATGGAGGTTCAGTCTTCCTCGAGTGACCTCGATCGCCTGATCGCGGCCGTCATCTCCCAAGTGGGAGACCTCGTGAACGCGCGGCTGGAAGGCCTGGAAGTCGATGGCCGTCTCCTACCAGCCAAAAGTGTGCGACCTCCCCTAGGAGCCAAAACGGGTCAAGGTGCAACGGCTGAGTCGGTGCATATGGCCGGCCCTACCGACGCACCTAAACAGTGGAAGGGGAAGGGGATGGGCAAAGGCGCGAGCAATCGTTCCAACCCGGCACCCCGACCCCCACAAACCGAGACTTCCACCTCCCCAGCTAACACCTGGTCGGAGGTGGTAAAACGCGGACGGAAGCGCGGCAAAGGGAAGGAGTCCCAGGCCCCGGCCGCCCCGCCCGCCCAGACTAGACCCCAAGCACAGCCGAAAGGCAAGCCTGGCAAGGCACAACCCCAGCAGAAGGCCGCCCAAAAGGCGAAGCCTAAAAAGAAGGTTCCCAGACTTCGCCCGCCCAAATCGGCGGCCGTTGTACTGGAGTTGTTGCCAGAGGCTGAGGCACATGGCCTTAAACTGCACGAACTCCTGAGGGACGCGAAGCGCCAAATTAACCCTCAGGAGCTCGGCTTAGTGGATCGGCTCTCGATCCGGCCTTCTCGCATGACCGGAAATCGGATCATGGAGATCAGAGCCGTCAAGGACAAACCTCCGGGCGAAGCCAGTGAGCGAGCGGACGCCTTCGCGGCTGCCTTGCTCTCCTCATTTCCGCCCGGAAGCGTGAAAGTGACGCGGCCCGTCAAGTCGGCAGACGTTCGCCTGGCGGGCCTAGACGAAACAGCGACGCCCGATGACATCTTGGCAGCCGTCGCAGAACAAGGAGGCTGCGAGACCGGCCACATAAAAGTAGGTCGGATCTCGAACGGCGGCGCAGGCGGCACTGTCGTAGTTCGCTGCCCGGTGATGGCGGCCAAGACTCTGGCCAGCCGCAAGAGGCTGATGGTGAGCTGGGTCTCGGTGAGAGTACAACTCTTGGCCCCGAGACCCTTGAGATGCTCCCGCTGCCTCGGGGAGAATCATGGCCGGGCTCTCTGCAAATCCGCGGAGGATCGCAGTGGAATCTGCATCCGCTGCGGCGAGCCCGGCCACAAAGCTGCAGGTTGTGCAGCTCCCATGCGCTGCTGCCTCTGCGCAGCAGCGGGCCGGCCTGCGGATCACCGCTTGGGCTCCAACAACTGCCCCCGGCCGAAAACTGACCAACGGCGAGGAAAGCCCCCTACAGCTGCCCCTAAAGCGCGAACATCGCGCCGAGGCCAGGAGGGCTCTCGGGTTAGACCGGCGACGACCGAGGTTGTCTCCGGTGATAGGGCACGCAGCCCTCTAGCCCACGGCACTAGAGGTAGAGATTCGTCTCCCGAATTCTAGTGCCAAGTGGTTGCGTGCCGTACGCAAACACCCGAGGATCCGAAACCGGACAGCGCTGCCGTAAGTGCAAGAGGCAACCCAGGGGGGTTTTGACTACAGCGTAGTTTCCCCCCTCCAAAAAAAAAAGGGTTATGCAGCGGAGTCACCTCCTAGAGCGACGGGGTGTTATTGGTTACATCCGGTTACGATCGGATGTAAGAAATAGCATCCTGTCCTGGTGCATCCCGGGCAACGGCGGTTAGCAATTTCCTTCGGGGATTGGTAGCCGACGGCTAAACTCTGCCAGTGTCGCTCTTTGCACCACTATGTTAAACATAGCGGTGCAAGGATGTGGCACGAAGCACACCGTAATCTGCCCTTTTCAGGGCGGACCGGGGGTCCAGTTTAGCTGGGCCGCGAGGCGGAAGCCTCTCTAAAAACTACCACGCGCGGCAGTGCCCGTCTATAGTCAGCCGCCGCTGACTGGCGGGTCGCCGGGCAAACCGTTACCCCAATTGAGGGGCCGGGGGCCGTCGGGGCATCTGTCCGGGCTGCGAGGAAGGACTACCTCAATAAAAAACCCATGTATACCGTAACCCGCCCTCACGGGCGGAGCGGGGGCCTTACGGGGCCGCGAGGGGCGAACCTCTATAAAAAACTGTAAAACCGAGCCGCTGTGGACGCTGGCGGCCCGGGCCTCCTCAGGGGGTGGACACGCAGGCGGTGGTCCGAAATGCTAGGCGCCAACAATAAGGAGGGGGGGAAGCTGCGCCCGCAAGCAGCCCAAAAACAATGTCTAGTTTCAAAAATACCGTTAAACTACCCCAGGTTGGTAAAGCTGGCCAAATAAAAAAACAGCCAATCCAACCCCCGACTTCGGTCGCGGGCAGGTCTCCCACGGAACAATGTTCCGCGTATCTGGGGGGGAGACCAAACCAGGCAAGGTCTTTGGACTCGGGGAATAAGGGGGGGAAATCAGGAGAAGGTGGTAGCTCCTTCGACGATCGCCTTAGAGGCATGTTCGGGGGCCCACCGAAGAAGCAGGAGGCTGCTCGTTTGCAGTCAGACGCAAGCACCAGTGCCGTTTCCTCTGGCGGTGCTTCCTCAGAGCGTCTGCTGAGAGCGGGTAGCGTAGTGGAAGGGAACGTCAAACTTTCGTTCCCGACAGGGAGTAAAGCCAAGCCTATGAAGGCGGTTGCGAGCACTAGCACTGGTTCATCCGGCGCTGCTCCTTCTGCCCGATCTGGCACAGGCGACCGGACTGACACAGATGGGGAGAGTGGAGACGACTCCGCAGGCAGCTACTCCCGGGCGGGCGATAAGCGCCGACTTCCCGGAGAGTATCGCGAGCCGGATCCCCCCACTGAATGCACTGACGAAGACGATGTGGAGAGTGACACTTCTGCTCATAAAGTGCAGAAACTGGGCCATGGCCGGAGAGGTCGTGCTCCCACACATGGACGTTACACGGGCTCTGCCCGCAACACACAAACAGAGACAGAAGTTGACGACCCTACTGGTGATATCGACCTAGAGGGAAAGCTCCGCTATGCTGAAGCAGCATGTGCTGGACTTTCCCAGTCTCCACTAGTTGGGACTAGCTTCGTAAGGGCCGAGGCTCCGGAGGAGCCGGACATTCTAGATGATACGGGATCCGTCCGAGATGTACACCGGAACATCTCCCCGGCCCCCTCGGACTGTGGCACACTCGTCCCGGACATACCATACTCCAAGCCGACGAGCGCCAACCGCCCTGACCTCAGCTCAGACATATACGCACGCATCACAGCGGAGTGCGACAAAATAATCCGAGTGAAAGAGCGCTCGAAAAACCTGAAAGGCACTTTTCAGAAGGCTCTTAAAGATGCTGCGGCCGCGATACGCGGTGAGGCGTGGAGTCTCGTGGGGAGGTCCCGCTCCAAGGAAAGTTACTACCTGGAGCTGGAGGTCGCCTCCTTACGCGACGAAATCGCCGCCGTGAAACGCCGTGAAGAAGAGTCCCACAAGCGTGAGGAAAAAGCCCGCAAGGAAGTCTCCAGGCTCCGCGAACAGTGCGGTGAGCTTGGAGGAGCTGTGAAATTCCTCAAGCAGGCCATTAAAGATGCCTACAAAGACAGGACAGAGAGAGCCCCTTACTTTCACGACAGTGACGTGGAATCGGAGTGGGCCCCACAAGATGCGGCGGTAGACCCTATACCGATGGAGACCATCCAAGAAGAGGTCCCTCGTCCCATTAGTGCCAGTCCTGCTCGCCCTGCCCAGGCAGACCTAGCGGATGTTGTTGCCCGCGAGGTCTTGTCTCAGGTGGGGCGAATGCTCGACGCACGTTTTGAGGACCTTGAGGAACGCCTGCCTCCAAGGCGACCGATGCGCCCCCCGCTCAACGCGGATGCTCAGCGTCCTGCTGCGACCCAGGCCACTGCACCAGTGGAGAGCGGGCCCAAACGGAAAAGGAAGAGGAAGAAAGGGAAAGGGAAGGCCCCGTCAGAGGGCCCCAACCCAGTCCCCACCCCCTCAACATCACAGGCTGCCCCGACCAGGTCCAGTTGGACAGAGGTCGTGAAGAAGGGCAAGAAGAAGCCGAAGAAACAAGGCAAGGGTCAGAGTTCCAACGCTCAGGCCCAAGCCGGAACTTCTTCGCACCCTGCAAGAACGGCCCGGCCTACCGCCACGTCCGGCGGTAAGAAGTCATCGCCAAATTTGGGGAACCCCTCCCGACTACGCGCCCCGCGCTCAGCTGCGGTGGTGATAGAAATGCGGCCGGAGGGAATATCTGCGGGCTTGACTCTGAAGAACTTTCTTCATGAAGCCAAGGCCCGAATTGATGTGTGGAACCTCGGTATAGGCGGCCGTCTTCGTTTTAAGACATCGGTAGCCACCGGGAATACAATACTGGAGATAGACGCCCTGGCCGGGCAGAGTGTGGACGAAGCGAATCAGAAGGCGGACGCTTTCGCCGAAAAACTCGCTGAAATCTACCCGCCAGGAGCAGTCAAAATCACTAGACCCGTCAAGTCGACCGACATCAGGCTGACGGGTCTTGATACGTTTGTTACGGCCGAGGAAATCGCTGAGGCGGTGGCCAAGGCTGGAGACTGTCACGTGGCTAACGTCAAAGTCGGCCAAGTGCATAGGAGCGGTACTAGCGGCGCGGTTATTGTCCGTTGCCCAGTTATGTCGGCTAAAAAACTGGCCAATAGTCGGTTTTGTGTGGGGTGGGTCTCTGTTAAAGCAGTACTGCTCAAACCGAGACCCTTGCGCTGCTCGCGGTGCCTAGGCGAGGGCCACGGCCGAACGAGGTGTGCTGCGGTTGATGACCGCAGTGAAACATGCCTTCGTTGCGGCGAAACGGGCCACAAATCTGCCGGATGCACAAAAACAGTCCGCTGCATACTGTGTGCCGAAGTCGGCAAAAACGACAAGCACAGACTGGGGTCACGTGACTGCCCTCAGCCAAAGAAGCGTGAGAAAACACGCCCCCCGGTAGAAGCCCCGGCACCGCGCGAGCGCGAAAGGGACTCCCGGGAGATCAGAGTGGAACGGGATCGGTCTCGCGATCGAAGCCCGATTCGCTCTGGCAATAGACCAGGAGGAACGGACGCGGGGGCGTCCGTAGCCTCCAGCTGATTGGTCTGAGTTGGTGCGCGCGGTGTACCCGCGCGCCACTCTGGAGAGGTACGGGCAGAGAGGACTGCCTAAGAGCGGGCTGAGTGACAGCAAAGCGCTACGAACGGTGCAAGTGATGGAGTCCGAATGGAATTGCCCTTGGCCGTCTTCGTAACACGCGCGAGAGGTACACGGAGGGTGGGTTTAGTGGGTATGGCCCGTTAAATAGGGCGAGTCCCACACAGTCCTGCGGTAGCTCCCCCGAGCTGCCGTAGGCAGTGCGTAAACGCATTCCCCCCGCCTAAAAAAAAAAAAAAAAAAAAAAAGGTTAGGTTAGGTTAGGTTAGGTTAGGTTAGGTTAGGTTAGGTTAGGTTAGGTTAGGTTAGGTTAGGTTAGGTTAGGTTAGGTTAGGTTAGGTTAGGTTAGGTTAGGTTAGGTTAGGTTAGGTTAGGTTAGGTTAGGTTAGGTTAGGTTAGGTTAGGTTAGGTTAGGTTAGGTTAGGTTAGGTTAGGTTAGGTTAGGTTAGGTTAGGTTAGGTTAGGTTAGGTTAGGTTAGGTTAGGTTAGGTTAGGTTAGGTTAGGTTAGGTTAGGTTAGGTTAGGTTAGGTTAGGTTAGGTTAGGTTAGGTTAGGTTAGGTTAGGTTAGGTTAGGTTAGGTTAGGTTAGGTTAGGTTAGGTTAGGTTAGGTTAGGTTAGGTTAGGTTAGGTTAGGTTAGGTTAGGTTAGGTTAGGTTAGGTTAGGTTAGGTTAGGTTAGGTTAGGTTAGGTTAGGTTAGGTTAGGTTAGGTTAGGTTAGGTTAGGTTAGGTTAGGTTAGGTTAGGTTAGGTTAGGTTAGGTTAGGTTAGGTTAGGTTAGGTTAGGTTAGGTTAGGTTAGGTTAGGTTAGGTTAGGTTAGGTTAGGTTAGGTTAGGTTAGGTTAGGTTAGGTTAGGTTAGGTTAGGTTAGGTTAGGTTAGGTTAGGTTAGGTTAGGTTAGGTTAGGTTAGGTTAGGTTAGGTTAGGTTAGGTTAGGTTAGGTTTTTTTTTTTTTTTAAATAGAATTCAACAATATTATGTTGAGCTCGCGGAGCGAATGGGTTACTCTCGCGAACACAACAGTGTGTTCATTTTAGTGGAGTTGAGTAAGACTTTTTAGGGAATTGTGTTAGACTGTTTATTGAAATCTTTAAGGTTTTGCACGATGTGCGTTATTAAGTTATGGAATGAATTTATAGTTGTTTCTTTCGTTATGATTTCGGATAAATTGAAGGGATTGATATTTAGCAAGTTACAGGTGGAGACGTGGTCGTGGCGTTTGATTCCAAATCGGGGGCAGTTTTCCAGAAGATGCTTCCATGACTGGGTTGTGTTGTTGTCACAGGGGCAGGTGTCCACTGTGACAATTCGGAAGCGAGTGAGATATTCCCTGTGATAGCCGTGGTTTGTAAGCAATTGTGTGATAGCAAAGGTAGGCTTGACTTTTGATAAATATTCTGACATTGATTTAAAGTCAGGGAGGATTGTTCGTGTGTAAGTGCATTTATTGGGATCAGTGTAGAGAGCTTCTGCCGCTTCGATGCATTTTTGCTTATTACGCAGCTTGATATGGCTCACAGGGATGTAGAGAAAGTCCGGGGATTTGTGCAGCGACGCTGCGTGCTTTGCCGCCATGTCAGCGGCTTCGTTTCCTTCGAGTCCGACGTGGGCCTTGACCCACGCGAACTCGATGGTTAGTCCGGATGTTCGGGCTTGGCGAAGTAGTTTGTGTATGCTTACGGCGAGGCGATTGTTTGTATTACAGTTTTGCAGTTCTTGCAATCCAGATCTGCAGTCGGACAAGATCGTTACAGGTGTTGTTTTGTGTTTTATTATGTAGTCGCACGCTCTCTCAATAGCAAAGAGTTCCGCCTGGAAGACGGAGCAGCAGTCGTGAAGTTTGAGCTTCACGACCGCCCCCCGCCTTCCATCGGAGTCGAAGACAACAAATGCAGCGCCGACTCTATCGTCATGCCTGCTGCCATCCGTGTAGATGTGCCAGGAGTTATTGGCTGTCCTCCGAGAGAGTTCTGTGGCAGAGGCAATCTCCGCGAACTCGATGCCTATTCTCTCGGAGGGGTGTAGGAGCTCGGAGGTTAGGTTAGGTTAGGTTAGGTTAGGTTAGGTTAGGTTAGGTTAGGTTAGGTTAGGTTAGGTTAGGTTAGGTTAGGTTAGGTTAGGTTAGGTTAGGTTAGGTTAGGTTAGGTTAGGTTAGGTTAGGTTAGGTTAGGTTAGGTTAGGTTAGGTTAGGTTAGGTTAGGTTAGGTTAGGTTAGGTTAGGTTAGGTTAGGTTAGGTTAGGTTAGGTTAGGTTAGGTTAGGTTAGGTTAGGTTAGGTTAGGTTAGGTTAGGTTAGGTTAGGTTAGGTTAGGTTTTTTTTTTTTTTTTTTTTTTTTTTTTTTTTTTTTTTTTGAAATAAATGTACAACAAGATTTTTCAGTTTTAATTGGCCCATGTTACTGTTTTCCAGGGCAGTTAAGTAATATAACAGTATATATTTGGAGTGATCGCTATGTTTTACGTCCTGCACCAAATATATTGAGAATGTGTGTTTAAGAAAAGGGATATAATGTTAAGAGTGTGATGAGCCTATTTGTTTTCGTAATAGCAACTTAGGTTTTCAACCGGGCGGTGCTATTGAAATACACCATCCCAATTTGCCTGAGGCAAAACAGAAGTATATTGAAATTTATTTATTTCAATAATAACGTATCGAGATAAAATAGTAAATACAATGAGTAAATTATATAAGTAAAAAGTAATAAGTCGGATAGAGACTGTTTGTTTCTTAAGAACTAAGTATTAAACTAAGCAACAGAGTAGTTGAGTAATTCTGGTTTTTTTTTTTTTTTTTTTTTTTTTTTTTTTTTTTTTTTTTTTTTTTTTTTTTTTTTTTTTTTTTTTTTTTTTTTTTTTTTTTTTTTTTTTTTTTTCATGTTGCTTTACATTTAAAGATTATTATTGGTCAAAATACAGTGTAGCAAGTGAGTAGAAATCAACTAAACTTAAAATTATATGATGGCAATGAGGCAATAAGTAGCCGTAAGAGCAAAATTAGTTGCTCGAATTAACTTGGGTATTTGTACAATATTAAAAATAATAAATTCGGATTTTTCGTTTATAACTTTTTATACATGGCTTTTAATTTTTTACAGCGTATGAAAAAGACTAAGCCTGTATGTGTAGAATAAGTCTACCAAGTTTCAGAATTTTCTGAAAAATTTTAATTTTAATTATTGAATAACTTTTTCTCTGTGTTGTTTATTATATGATAAAATGCGAAAAAGAGTAGAGCTATATGTTAGGAACAATATTATAAAATTTTGAAATTTGAAAATTTTTTAGTGAAATATGTTTGTATGATAATTTACAATTTTCAGTTTTATTATAGATTTACTACAAGAATAGAGCATTATGGCTAACCAAGTTGTCAGCTTTCAAATTTCAGAGATTTAAGAAAGAAAGAAATATAGTCATTAACTTAGTCTAGTAGAGTAGTTAAATCTAAATTATAAGTTGCTTAAATATAAAGTACTCTAAGTATAGAGTTGATATTCGGCAAAGCTATATACATTATTAAAACAATAATAAACGATTGGGATGTGAGTATATCAATGTGACAAATACTTGTACAAAAGTAGCTGCATAGAGCGCAGACAGTTGTGACAAGTAATGTTAATTATATAAACTATGTACAGTGGTAAATTAGAAATTAAAGCTAAATTAGAACTAAGTAGATTATATACAGTGAGCAATGTACAGTTATGTACAATTGTGGCTATACAGTTTGAGTAACTAATTAAACTAAACTTTAGAAATTACAGTATGAGTGGTTTATATACAGAGGCTGTTGGCTACAAGCCTGATATGGTATTAAAATTACAATAAAATTATGTACTAACATTTAGTGCGTAGGCTAGTATAATTAAATCAGTCGAAACTATAATGAAGTAATACTAGTAGAGCGATCAGTGTGTCGTAATTATGCTATTTTGCTTAAATATTAATTAAATCAGCAGTTGAGTAATTATAAGAATAGATCAATATGGTAACAAGACAGAGAGAAAAGGAGTATATCCATAGTAGTTCTAGGATGAGAAAGCTTATTCGTGTATAAAGAAGTCAAATTGGTAGCGAGATAAGAGCTTGAATTAATGACAAAGTCTAAGGAAAATTTAAAGTAAAGTAGGTGCAAAATAGAGTAGAAGGAGATAAGCTATTGTCAAAGTAGTTGTATATTTTTAAGTTGTACACTGATAATATTAAATTAGCAGTGTTAGAAATTTAAATTTGATAAGTATATAAAAGTTGAAATTGAAATCGAATTACGTAAATGTTAACCGAGACTGCGCCATCTAGTGCGGGGCAGCGGTACTGAGGTCGCGAGGTTCATGGTAGTTACAAAATTTAATTTTATCCGCGAGTGTGGCGGCATCTGTTAGGAAATGGCAAAACTGTGTGTGTGGAAGGCGGAATGATGTGTGTTGTGTAATGTGTGCGCTAGAGGCGTTAAATCCGTGACGTAAGTTTTGTGGTGTGAAAAGATGGCGCTGCGAGCGTGAATTTGAGAGCGTAATAATTAGTATGTAGTGTTTATTAATAGGTGAGTTGATCAAGTAAAAGTATATTAGTGGGTGATTAAAGATAAATGATGTGAGTATGTACAATGTTTAACGGTGACAGCAAGAGAATATTGTGTTATTATGCGAATTTGTAATGTTTGTAGTCGACCTCTAGTGATAATTTATAAGACTAGTTGCGTAATAATATGTGTGATTAATGCGATAACATTGATACAATTAAAGTTAAAATTAAAGATTAAAATTAAAATTTAAAATGGATGGGGATAAGTTTTCGGTTGACTTATGCCCCATCGCAATATATGATTAGTTTATCAATAAGAGGCTGATGCAATTAATGTATCAAAATAATGGCTAGAATAACTTACGTAATTATTGTGAGTATACGGTCGACCTCTGGTGGGAGATAGAATGACTAGCGCCACGGGGTTCGTGGCAGCCCGAACAGGCGTGCAAAGACTCGGGAACAAGTTTGCCATGCTATACGAAGTGGCGCTATGTGCACCTAGATATTATGTCGCATCGAAACCGATTGCAGCGTGATATGTATGTGATTACTTAACCATGACAAGTAATTAATTAATAAAGTATGTTTTAGTGTCGGCTGATGATTATTTACAATGCAAATATCAAAATTATATCGTGTGAATGTAGGTTGTGTACGCGAGTGAGGCGGCATCTGTTAGAGAGTGGCAAAACTGTGTGTGTGGAAAGCGGTGTGGTGGGTGTTGTGTTATGTGAGCGCTAGAGGCGGTAAATCCGCAATGTGCGTTTTGTGATGTGGAAAAAGGTGGCGCTGAAAGCGTGAGTAAGTGCGCGTGGTGATTAATATGTAATAACAATAAAAGTGTGAATTGAGCGAAGGGAAGAATGTAGAGTGTAATTAAGAGATGATACTGTGAGTATTTACAATATTTGTTACGGTTGCATGTGAGAGGTGACAATTAAGTCGAGGTTATTAGTGGACGAGTGATTTTATTGTAATATACAGTGTTTCCGCTAGGGGCGTTGGGTTCGCGTAGAGGTATGAAGTTGGTGTTGCTATTTTAATGATGTGCGATTGTGTAGTAGGTTGTTGTGTGGTTTAATGAATTGATAGATATGATTGTTGATTGATATTATATATCATTGGTAATTGATGTGTGTGTCTAACTATTAATGTGTGCAAAACTAGTGACATCTATGTGAAAGTTGTTGAGATGTGGTGTGCAGTGTACTAAAGTGTAAAGTGTGTTGGGCGGGCGCTAGGGGCGGTAAATCCGCAGGGACGAGTTGTTATGATTAGTGTGGTCAGATGGCGCTACGGGCGTGAGTTTTGATGTTTAATAATGTTGCAAATGACGTTAATTATGTAAATTAAGAATTGAGAGTTAGAATATAATGCGATAGGAGGTTGACAGTGTTTACGTGTTTTGTATAAGTAAAGATATCAATGTTCAAAGAAAGGATAGTCGCGGCATCTGTGTTGAAGCTATTAAATAGAGTGGTAGATGTTGAATGTCAATTGCCGCTGGGGGCGCTGAGTTCGCGAGATGAGGGTGAAGTGTGATGTTTAAAAGTGTGTAAATTATGTGGAAAGTAATGGCGTATTGATTATAAATCAATAAATATAGGGTGATAGTGTATATTGTGTGACGGGCGTGATGTGTAATGTTTGTGTGTGTATTGGTGTGTGCATATCTAGTGACATCTGTGTGAAGCGTCAGTGAAACTGAAGCTATTGGGTTGTGCTATGAGGTGTAAAAGCGTGCTTGTGACGTGCTAAGTGTGAACTACGTTGTGTAAAGTTTTGTACGGCGAGTGGTGTGTTGAAAGTGGTATAGGTGGCGTGTGAGAAGTCGTCGAGTAATTGAATGGGACAAATAGGTGTAAAATACGGAATGAGGGCTTAATGTTGTGTGGGATGTATTGAGTAAACTATGAAATCGATGTTGTGAATGTGTTTAC
>OY756408.1:0-27500 GCA_963576865.1 Anania hortulata | reverse complement strand
TTATGCCCCATCGCAATATATGATTAGTTTATCAATAAGAGGCTGATGCAATTAATGTATCAAAATATTGGCTAGAATAACTTACGTAATTATTGTGAGTATACGGTCGACCTCTGGTGGGAGATAGAATGACTAGCGCCACGGGGTTCGTGGCAGCCCGAACAGGCGTGCTAAGACTCGGGAACAAGTTTGCCATGCTATACGAAGTGGCGCTATGTGCACCCAGATATTATGTCGCATCGAAACCGATTGCAGCGTGATATGTATGTGATTACTTAACCATGACAAGTAATTAATTAATAAAGTATGTTTTAGTGTCGGCTGATGATTATTTACAATGCAAATATCAAAATTATATCGTGTGAATGTAGGTTGTGTACGCGAGTGAGGCGGCATCTGTTAGAGAGTGGCAAAACTGTGTGTGTGGAAAGCGATGTGGTGGGTGTTGTGTTATGTGAGCGCTAGAGGCGGTAAATCCGCAATGTGCGTTTTGTGATGTAGAAAAAGGTGGCGCTGGAGGCGTAAGTAAGTGCGCGTGGTGATTATTATGTGATAACAATAGAAACGTGAATTAATCGAAGAGGAGAATGTTAAGTAATTGAGAGATGATACTGTGAGTATGTTCGTACAATGTTTGTTACATTGTATGTGTGAGGTGACAACTAAGTCGAAGTTATTAGTAGACGAGTGATTGTATGTAATATACAGAGTTTCCGCTAGGAGCGTTGGGTTCGCGTAAAGGTGTAAAGTTAATGTTACTATTTGAATAATGTGCGATTGTGTAGTAGGTTGTTGTGTGGTTTAATGAATTGATAGATATGATTGTTGATTGATATTATATATCATTGGTAATTGATGTGTGTGTCTAACTATTAATGTGTGCAAAACTAGTGACATCTATGTGAAAATTGTTGAGATGTGGTGTGCAGTGTACTAAAGTGTAAAGTGTGTTGGGCGAGCGCTAGAGGCGGTAAATCCGCAGGGACGAGTTGTTATGATTAGTGTGGTCAGATGGCGCTACGGGCGTGAGATTTGATGTTTAATAATGTTGCAAATGACGTTAATTATGTAAATTAAAAATTGAGAGTTAAGGTATAATACGATAGGAGGTTGCAAGTGTTTACGTGTTTTGTATAAGTAAAGATGTCAATGTTCAAAGAAAGGATAGAGGCGGCATCTGTGTTGAAGCTATTAAATAGAGTGGTAGGTGTTGAATGTCAATTGCCGCTGGGGGCGCTGAATTCGCGAGATGAAGGTGGAGTGTGAAGTTTAAAAGTGTGTAAATTATGTGGAAAGTGATGGCATATTAATTATAAATCAATAAAATATAGGGTGATAGTGTATATTGTGTGACGGGCGTGATGTGTGATGTTTGTATGTGTATTGGTGTGTGCATATCTAGTGACATCTGTGTGAAGCGTCAGTGAGTCTGAAGCTATTGGGTTGTGCTATGAGGTGTAAAAGCGTGCTTGTGACGTGCTAAGTGTGAACTACGTTGTGTAAAGTTTTGTACGGCGAGTGGTGTGTTGAAAGTGGTATAGGTGGCGTGTGAGGAGTCGTCGAGTAAATGAATGGGACAAATAGGTGTAAAATACGGAATGAGGGCTTAATGTTGTGTGGGATGTATTGAGTAAACTATGAAATAGATGTTGTGAATGTGTTTACAATATTATGATTATGTGGAGGTGTAGATGGAGAGTATAATTAGCGATTTGTGTGAGTAGTTAATGCAAAGCGTAAGTCGTTGGGCTGTAAAAGCGTCATAAAGGTGATGTTTGTGTGTATGAGGTTAGAGAGGTAGTTGTTTTGTAAAATGTGATAGTAATGTTAAAAGATAGATTATTGACTAATAGAGTAAGGTATGAGGTAGGTAATAGACAGAGATTCGAGTTTTTTCTAATTTTCAAGGGTGTTATTACGCTGACGTTCCGTGAATTTGAGATGTAAATTTAAGGACGCAGGGGTGTTTAAAATAGGAGAATGGGGTGTCAAATGAAAGGTATTGACCTGAAGGCTTACTATTGTGAGTATCATAATCATAAGTCTTGTGAATCGTGAGTAATGAGGAAAAGTATGTTTACAACTAAAAGGCCCGTTTGCCGGTGAATGAGAGACATATTGGCATAAGTATTATATAGAAGTGGTTACTTAAACATAGGTGAACAATAATGTGATGATTTTAGGTGATAAAATACGGTTTTTCAGTAGTAATGAGTGGGCGGGGCTTGGGGCGTGGCTTATTTGTATGAAGCAAATCGAGGTGATGAAAAGTGAGTAAAAGCGCATGGAAATTAGTGTGTGAGGTATGAAAACAGTGTGCAAAACATCCGTGAACATGTTAATGAATAGAGATTTAAAGAAAATGTACAAGAAGTTAGTTAAAACTCGATTTTTCTATGTCACGTGGTATAATGATAAGGACTGGCTAGTGTTGGGATGTAGTCGAGATGAGTGTCGACAAGTGGCACAAAAGTGTCAAGAGTGAGCGTTTGGTGGGGGCAGATAAAATATAAGAGTATAAATAAAATATTTAAATGTTTACTTATAAGTTATTATAAAGTTGTGTAGTGTATGTATGTGGACGTAAACAAGTAGATGAGAATAATTATGTGTTGGTGATGCAATGTTAATAATGTTATAACTGATAGATACAGTGAATTTGAATGTGTTTATATGTAGTATGAGTATTGTAAGCGATTAATTAATTTAAATTATGTTTAGATATTTAAATAACAGTTGTAATGTGAATGTTTTAATTAAGTGAGTTTTCAATTATTTTATATATTAAGTGTGTATAATGATTGTTAGAATGTGTTAGAATGTGTATAGATGTGAAGTGAAAATTGTATGTTGTCATCCATTACTCCTATAGGGAGCGCCCCCTAAGTGGGGCGTCCGATATGGGTCAGCACTAGCACGAAAGTCGAGTCAGACACCGCACTATTACCGCGAGAACAATGGATACGATGATAGTGAGGGGACAGAGTCGACAGTGCACAAAGTGTCAAGGGTGAGCGGATTTATGTATGTATGTAAATGATGAGATGTTATGAGTGTAAAAAGTGTCAAGGGTGAGTGTTATGTAGTGAAAGTGTATGTGTAATGATAAGTGTAATGTGTATGATGTGTAAAATAAAAGATGAATTTATTAATTAATTACCGTAGTCGGTCCGGGCGCGGGTGCGCTCGGTCATAATGATGTGCAGCGGGCAGTTTTGTGAGGTGGCTGAGTGGCTGGCGGGCTTACCAGCTTTGGCGCAGTTGTGGCATTTCACTACGTTCTTGTTATTTTTAGCTGGACAGTCTATAAATGAGTGTTCTGTGGATGCGCAGTGTGAGCAAGCTTCGGTTTCAGTGCGACATTTGGAACGTAGGTGTCCATACTGCAAGCAGCGGTGGCATTGAAGTAAAGGGCAATAGTCACTAGCGGATACACGTTGGTGATCTATGTTTACGCGTCCTAGTTTAGTCATTACCTCCCATATGGGAGGTGTGACCATAAGTATGGCGTTGTAAAGGCCGGGGTTGCGACGGTTGTTTTTCGTGAATTTCACGGTGATGTCTGTATCAGCTTTAAAGGCCTTAGTGATTGTGGGGTTCTGGCCGAGTAGAATGTCGGCGAGCTCGTCTTTGTTGGTGTCGCGTGCGATGCCCTTAAGGATCACCAAAGGCTGCAATTTATTAAGTTTTTTCGCCGTAAGGGCAGAATTGGATGCGAGGCGTTCCGCGGTTTCGTCCCGCTGCTCGAGTGTGTCGAATTCTACCCTTAGGCGGTTATTATGAATGGTCTGAATGCGGGCGGGTGCGAAGGTGGAGGTTTTGAAAGAGATGTTATCTTTCCAGATCTTATTTATTTCGTCTTTAGTGGGGGTCCCCTGTCTTGGTCACAACGAGAATGTGTCCGCCTTGGGGCTTAGGTGGGGTGGGGCGTGCGGTAGCCTCAGCGTAGGTAAGTAAACCCGGGGCCGAAGAGTGCGTGCTAGGTGTGCGCAACGCATTGCGAATCTCAGACCGGACGCAGTCCCTGACGGTCTCCCTGATGGTCTCAGGACTGGGGGCACTGGCCTTAGCCAGCTCCTCGCGAACCGCCTGCCGCACCTGGTCGATGCCAGGGGCCGCGTCCTTAGATGTTTTGTCTGATGTGAAGCAGGGCGGTGGTGTGCCCGTAACGTAACGCTTCAGCCCGCCCACATTCTCGTTGATCTCGTCGCGGTACTCCTTTTTCATGCCGCGCCCGCATTGTGCCACACAGTACTTGATACGGTCTAGCATACTGAGGGCTAGGTTAGGTTAGGTTAGGTTAGGTTAGGTTAGGTTAGGTTAGGTTAGGTTAGGTTAGGTTAGGTTAGGTTAGGTTAGGTTAGGTTAGGTTAGGTTAGGTTAGGTTAGGTTAGGTTAGGTTAGGTTAGGTTAGGTTAGGTTAGGTTAGGTTAGGTTAGGTTAGGTTAGGTTAGGTTAGGTTAGGTTAGGTTAGGTTAGGTTAGGTTAGGTTAGGTTAGGTTAGGTTAGGTTAGGTTAGGTTAGGTTAGGTTAGGTTAGGTTAGGTTAGGTTAGGTTAGGTTAGGTTAGGTTAGGTTAGGTTAGGTTAGGTTAGGTTAGGTTAGGTTAGGTTAGGTTAGGTTAGGTTAGGTTAGGTTAGGTTAGGTTAGGTTAGGTTAGGTTAGGTTAGGTTAGGTTAGGTTAGGTTAGGTTAGGTTAGGTTAGGTTAGGTTAGGTTAGGTTAGGTTAGGTTAGGTTAGGTTAGGTTAGGTTAGGTTAGGTTAGGTTAGGTTAGGTTAGGTTAGGTTAGGTTAG
Source organism: Anania hortulata (assembly GCA_963576865.1). Classification (NCBI taxonomy): domain Eukaryota; kingdom Metazoa; phylum Arthropoda; class Insecta; order Lepidoptera; family Crambidae; genus Anania; species Anania hortulata. Next base: position 22,706 of record OY756408.1, on the reverse strand, counting down.
GTTAGGTTAGGTTAGGTTAGGTTAGGTTAGGTTAGGTTAGGTTAGGTTAGGTTAGGTTAGGTTAGGTTAGGTTAGGTTAGGTTAGGTTAGGTTAGGTTAGGTTAGGTTAGGTTAGGTTAGGTTAGGTTAGGTTAGGTTAGGTTAGGTTAGGTTAGGTTAGGTTAGGTTAGGTTAGGTTAGGTTAGGTTAGGTTAGGTTAGGTTAGGTTAGGTTAGGTTAGGTTAGGTTAGGTTAGGTTAGGTTAGGTTAGGTTAGGTTAGGTTAGGTTAGGTTAGGTTAGGTTAGGTTAGGTTAGGTTAGGTTAGGTTAGGTTAGGTTAGGTTAGGTTAGGTTAGGTTAGGTTAGGTTAGGTTAGGTTAGGTTAGGTTAGGTTAGGTTAGGTTAGGTTAGGTTAGGTTAGGTTAGGTTAGGTTAGGTTAGGTTAGGTTAGGTTAGGTTAGGTTAGGTTAGGTTAGGTTAGGTTAGGTTAGGTTAGGTTAGGTTAGGTTAGGTTAGGTTAGGTTAGGTTAGGTTAGGTTAGGTTAGGTTGGGTTATGCAGCGGAGTCACCTCCTAGAGCGACGGGGTGTTATTGGTTACATCCGGTTACGATCGGATGTAAGAAATAGCATCCTGTCCTGGTGCATCCCGGGCAACGGCGGTTAGCAATTTCCTTCGGGGATTGGTAGCCGACGGCTAAACTCTGCCAGTGTCGCTCCTTGTGCTGCTATGACTAGCATAGCGGCGCAAGGATGTGTTCACGAAGTACACCGTAATCCGCAACGGGCTACCGGCGGGACGGGGGTCCAGTTTACCTGGACCGCGAGGCGGAACCCTCTTTAAAAACTACCACGCGCGGCTCAGCCCGCCCATAGTCAGCCGTCGCTGACTGGCGGGTCGCCGGGCAACTCGTTACCCCGTGGGGGCCGAGGGCTGTCGGGGGCACTTCGTCCGGGCCGAGAGGAAGGAAAACCTCAATAAAAAACCCAGGCTTACCGTAACCCGCCTTCACGGGCGGGCCGGGGGTTGCGGGGCTTTTGTCCGGACCGCGAGGAAGGAAAACCTCTCTAAAAAACCCCTGTACACCGTTACCCCAATCGGGGCCGGGGGCCTTTCGGGGCCGCGAGGATGGTAAACTCAATAAAACTTCCCCCTAGTTCTGAAGTCTGCAAGGAGGCTTCAGGGCGTATGACTGGTAGGGTTACATACCGGTCGATTTCCTTGCACCATACCGTTCTGCCCTTTTCAGGGCGGGGCGGGGGCCCTGCTTGCCAGGGCTGCGGGGAGTAAACCCCAAAGGGAGTGTTTGGGGGCTGGGTCTGTTGCGGCGGAGTGCGGTGTGGGAAATGGGATGTGCGCGGCTTCTTCGGTGTTGACATGGTTTTAGAGGTTCTGTCCCTCCCTTGTCAACACTGTCGCGGTCGCTTAGCATCCCAGGACTCATCACCGCACTGTGCCCCTTCAGCCCTTGACCCCAAATGTTCCTAAAAATCCTTCAATTCCCGTCGTTGGGGCGCCCTACGGGGCCTCGCGCGGCGACGGGGTCTCTGACCTTGCGCGGAGCAAGGCGGAGTGGTTGGCGTAGTGGGATCAACCGGCTAGCGGCCACCCTGGGGGGAGCCCGACCCCTCGAGGCGTATTTAGGGTTATCTGGTTACTCGGGGATCTCTGACCAGATGGACCATTATATCTCCCCGACTCGTGGGTTCTGACATGGAAACAACAAAAAATCGGGGTACTTTTGGGGGGGATGACGTAGGAGGAGGAAGCAGCAGAGCTGCAAGCAGCAGGGCTGCAGTGAGTGCTACATCGAAGGGGGTCGAGACAGCGTCCGCGGGAACTTCTCGCACTGTGTCTCCCTCTTTCAGCATGGGCAGTGGTCTCGGTAGTCGAGACAGCTCCATATCTCGGGCTGGCGCCAAGCGCCGGTTGCCCGATCGGGTTCCTGAACCCGAGCCTGAGCTGTCCGATGACGAGATCATCAATCTGTGTTCGGCAGTCGACACGGCCGAAGCCTCTTTTAGGGGCCTTACCGGAATTGACAAATCCGCGCCTAGGCGCGATGACCTCGGAGATGACCGTGCTGCGCGTTCACGCAGCAACTCGGGCAGTAGAGGAGGGGAGACATTTGCGCTCCCCAAAGTTGCGAAACTGAGAAGGGGTAGGGGCGGTCTGCGGCAGGTTTCGTCTGCTGCCGCGGCCCCTGCCCGGGATCAGACGCAACAGAGCCCTCATTCCCGACCCTCGGATCGGAGCACTGTTGTGGCCACCCCGGCCAATCGACATGAGGAGACGCAGCAGCCAGACGCGTCAGCAGGGTCAGTGGCGGAACTGGCAAATCGAGTGGAGAGAGACGTGGCGACCATTTTCGACGTCGCCGAGAGGTCCTCCTCGAAAATGGAGAGTAGCCAGGTCGATACTCTCCAGACAGCCGCCATGTCCATCGTTGAGGCAGTGCAGGCGCTTCGTACTCGCGCGGACGCTGACAGGACGGCCGCACTGGAGAGAGAGCTATCGGAGCTCAAAACCGAGATGGCCAACATGCGTGGCGAAAACACCCGCCTGCATGACGAACTGGGAGCTATGCGAGTGGAGATGGCAGAGATGCGCGAGCAACTCGTTGCCGTCCGCCATAGCTCCCAGTCTGATGGAGAACACGCCGGGGAGGCCATGGACTCTCAGTCCACAGACCCGCCAGCATCACCCGGTTTCCAAATACCGGAGGGCGTGACAGACCCCAAGCTTTTGCGGCTTTATCGCATTGCCGCAGATCGCGTCAATGCGATGATGGACGCAAAGCTGGAGGGCATCAAAGACCGGCTCAATCCGGTCCCAAGTGTACGTCCACCGCTGCGGGCGGACTTAAAAAAGACCGCGTTCTCTGCGCCGGCGGCCACACCAGGTCCCAGCAATGAGGCGCCCAAACCCGTGAAGGGAAAGGGTAAGGGCAAAGGGTCCAGCAACAAGGCTGCCAAAGCGCCCAAACCCAATCCCCCGGCGAGTCAAGCCCCTGCCACAAACACGTGGGCAGAAGTGGCGAAACGCGGGAAACGGGGTAAAGCCAAGGGTGATGCCCAGGCCTCCCCCGCCAAAACCCAACCTACCCAGGGCAAGCCCGCTGCGGCAGGGCCCATTAAGGGTAAACCAGCTGCCGGCAGGGCGAAGATGCCCGCCAAGCAGCCGGAGAACGAGGCAAAACCTCCCAGAATCCGACCGCCTAAAACGGCGGCGATCGTGGTTGAGGTTTTGCCAGACGGAGAGGCGGACTTCGGCCGCTTTTTAAAGGAGGCGAAGGATCTTGCTTGTGAGCAAGACCCAAGCATAGTGGGGAGACTCCGGTTCCGGCGCTCCAGGACAACAGGGTGTCGCGTCATTGAGATCGCGCCCCTGGAAGGAGGAAACATGGAGGAGGCTGGCGAGAAGGCAGACGCCCTCGCCGCCGTCTTCACCTCCGTGTTCCCGCCAACCGTGAAGATCTCTCGCCCTGTCAAGACGGCCGATTTACGGCTCACCGGACTGGACGAGTCGGTGACCGCCCCGGCTCTATCCGAGGCGGTTGCCAAATACGGAGGGTGTTCGCCCGCGAACGTAAGAGTGGGGAGGTTCAGCCGTGGTGGCACCGGTGACTCAGTCATCGTCAGCTGCCCGGCTGCCGCCGCAAAAAAGATTGCGCAGTTGAAGCGCGTGTGCGTAGAATGGGTCTCGGTGAGGGTCACACCTCTGAGACCGAGACCCATGCGGTGCTCTAGGTGCCTTGGTGTGGGACACGGTCGGGCCATGTGTAAGGCGGTTGATGACCGCACGAACACCTGTCTCCGGTGTGGCGAGCCCGGCCACAAGGCTGCCGACTGCGCAGCCGTGTTTAAATGCGCACTCTGTGCGTCCGCCGGCCGACAGGCCAACCATCGGTTAGGGACGAGCAACTGCCCCCAACCCAAAACCAGGAGAGGGAGACCCTCAGCTGCCCCGGAGACGCCTTTGCGTGGGGGCGCTGAGGAAGGGGAGATGTCGGTGGACCCCACCGACCGACGGACTGAGAAGTCCTGTCCTCCCCGCCAGCCCGCGCGGTTGAGATCCGTCTCCCGCAGGTAGGGTAGGCAGCAAAACTCGGAGTGGTGCCGAAAAATCGGGACGTGCCGCAAGGCACATGTGGCAACCCGGGGGGTTTTTACCGCAGAGCGGTTTCCCTCCTAAAAAAAAAAAAAAGGGTTATGCAGCGGAGTCACCTCCTAGAGCGACGGGATGTTATTGGTTACATCCGGTTACGATCGGATGTAAGAAATAGCATCCTGTCCTGGTGCATCCCGGGCAACGGCGGTTAGCAATTTCCTTCGGGGATTGGTAGCCGACGGCTAAACTCTGCCAGTGTCGCTCCTTGTGCTGCTATGACTAGCATAGCGGCGCAAGGATGTGTTCACGAAGCACACCGTAATCCGCAACGGGCTACCGGCGGGACGGGGGTCCAGTTTACCTGGACCGCGAGGCGGAACCCTCTTTAAAAACTACCACGCGCGGCTCAGCCCGCCCATAGTCAGCCGCCGCTGACTGGCGGGTCGCCGGGCAACTCGTTACCCCGTGGGGGCCGAGGGCTGTCGGGGGCACTTCGTCCGGGCCGAGAGGAAGGAAAACCTCAATAAAAAACCCAGGCTTACCGTAACCCGCCTTCACGGGCGGGCCGGGGGTTGCGGGGCTTTTGTCCGGACCGCGAGGAAGGAAACCTCTCTAAAAAACCCCTGTACACCGTTACCCCAATCGGGGCCGGGGGCCTCTCGGGGCCGCGAGGATGGTAAACTCAATAAAACTTCCCCCTAGTTCTGGAGTCTCGCAAGGGGGCTCCAGGGCGTATGACTGGTAGGGTTACATACCGGTCGATTTCCTTGCACCATACCGTTCTGCCCTTTTCAGGGCGGGGCGGGGGCCCTGCCTGCCAGGGCCGCGGGGAGTAAACCCCAAAGGGAGTGTTTGGGGGCTGGGTCTGTTGCGGCGGAGTGTGGTGGTGATAATGGGACGTGCGCGGCTTCTTCGGTGTTGACATGGTTTTAGAGGTTCTGCCCCTCCCTTGTCAACACTGTCGCGGTCGCTTAGCGTCCCAGGACTCATCACCGCACTGTGCCCCTTCAGCCCTTGACCCCAAATGTTCCTAAAAATCCTTCAATTCCCGTCGTTGGGGCGCCCTACGGGGCCTCGCGCGGCGACGGGGTCTCTGACCTTGCGCGGAGCAAGGCGGAGTGGTTGGCGTAGTGGGATCAACCGGCTAGCGGCCACCCTGGGGGGAGCCCGACCTCTCAGGCGTATGTAGGGTTATCTGGCTATTCGGGGATCTCTGGCCAGATGGACCACTTATATCTCCCCGACTCGTGGGAATCAGATGGATTATAGACACATTGGGGATTCAGGGGGGGAAGAGGACGATAGGGTCCATACGGACGTGGATAGTGCTGCGGCTTCTAGTCGTGGCACTCATCGAGTTGACAGTACCTCGCGCGAGCGAGCGGAAAGAACCACAAGCGGCTCAAACGCGCCTAGGCGTAACACATCGGGAAACGACGACGACGGGGACACGTTTGGCCTTGCCAAAGTGGCAAAGTTGACCACTGGCAGAGGCGGTCTCAAACAGGCCCCCGTCCACACACGAACCATCTCTGCCTCTAGGCAGACTACATCCAGTCCGCAACCTGGTCCATCTGGACCATACACAAGCGGAAGACGCGACCTACCCGACGTCTCGGCAGAACACCAGCCGGACGTCGAACGAATTAGCGACGACGAAGCCCAGCAGGGCAGCCCACACGATGTGGCGGCTGACCGCTTGGCCAACCAAGTTCAGGAGGATGTCGAGAAGATCTTCAAGATCGGCGCCTCCTCCAGTGTTGACCTACGGCCACGAGTCAGAATGGCCATCAAAAGTATCGCTGAGTCAATCTCGAGCAACGTGGAAGAACTGCGTAGCCGTCTTGCTGCAACCGAGAGCCAAGACAGGGAGGTGTCGAAGCTCAGACGCCTGTCGACGGCTACGCTGAAACTCAACGCGACACTCCAAAAGGAAGTATCCCTGGTGCGTGCTCAAAATGAAAGCCTCATCAGGGACGTTGAAAAACTGCGCTCGGATATGGCCTCACTCTTACGCGCTCCGAAGCGCAAAATCGAGACCGTCCGGAGTTCTGGAGTCTCGACAGCAGTACAAACGGAGCTGTCCACATCGCGACCTACCGTAGCAACAGCGGACCCAACCACAAAGGTTGACAACGCGGAGTTAGGCGCGATCACTGACCACATCCTCCGCCACGTCGGTGACGCTTTGGGCGCCAGGCTGGAGGCTCGGCTTGAAGCTTTCGAGTCTCGCCTCCCTCCAGCGCCACTTTTGAGACCGCCCCTCGGGGTGAAAGCAGCTGCGAGAGCGCCTGCCGCGCCGGCAAATATGGCCGGCTCCAGTAGCGCCCCGGCTAAGTCGTCGAAGGGGAAGGGAGTGGGGAAGAGGTCTAAGGCCTCCGAACCGGCACCCGCCCCGACCACGACCCGGACTGACACACCCGCTCAGCCAGGCTGTTCCACCTGGTCTGAGGTGGTTCGCGGCCGCAAGGGCAAGAAGGGGAAAGCTCCAACCGCCCTGCCCGCCCCAAGAGACAACGCCGCCGCCCAGGCGAAACCCGGTCCCTCTAAACCAGGAGCAGCAAAGCCAGGAAAGGCTACTCAAGGAGAATCCGCCCCTAGGGCGAAGAAGAAGCCCCCCAGGCTCCGCCCTCCCAAGACGGCTGCGGTCGTCTTGGAGTTAACTGCGGAGGCCAAGACGGCGGGCAAAAGCCTCGCGATACTCCTTCGTGAAGCCCGAAAGGACCTTGGTCCAGACTGGGCTCAAGAGTCGGGTCTCGTCGACCGCCTAAAACTTCGGCCCTCCCGGATGACGGGCAACAGCATCCTTGAGGTCAGGGCTCTCAAGGATGACTCGCCCGGGGAGGCCGGCGAGAAGGCCGATACGCTTGCGGCCGCCCTACTTTCTGTTTTTCCGCCTGGTGCGGTAAATGTTAACCGCCCCGTCAAATGCGCGGACCTGCGCTTGATGGGTTTAGAGGAGTGCGCCACCGCTGATGATATCGCGGATGCGATAGCGGACCAGGGAGGCTGCGATAAAGCCCACGTAAAGGTTGGCCGGATGGGAGTAGGAGGGTCAGGCGGCTCCACAGTCGTCCGCTGCCCCGTCCAGGCGGCTAGAACTCTAGCCAAACAAAAACGTATCCGCATCGGCTGGCTCTCTATTAGGGTCCAGCTGCTGCCGCCCAGGGCACTGCGTTGTTCGCGCTGTCTTGGCGAGAGCCATGGCCGGGCCGTCTGCAAGGCCGCGGAGGATCGGAGTAATATCTGTATCCGATGCGGCCAGCCCGGTCACAAGGCCGCCGGTTGCGTGGCCGCGTACAGCTGCTGCCTCTGTGCGGCAGCAGGTCGTAAGGCAGACCATCGCCTCGGGACCAGTTCATGTCCGCGACCGAAGATCGCCAGGGAGAAGTCCACGATTGCCCCTAGAGCGCGTTCGCGTTGAGGAACGAGGACCAAGCCAAGGGGAGCAGCCGTTTACGGTGGCAGGACGCAGAGGTCCTTAAGTCTCCCAGGTGTCCAGGGGTGACGGCGCGTGATGCCTCCCCGGTACTGGAACCGAGCGGGTTGCCGTCTTGACGGACAAGCGCTGCCATAGGGGCTCATGGGGTGGTGACCCCTATGGGTTCTTATGGGACATCTGCGCGAGAGGTGACCCGGGGGTTTTCACTGCAGAGCAGTTTCCCCCTAAAATAAAAAAGGGTTATGCAGCGGAGTCACCTCCTAGAGCGACGGGGTGTTATTGGTTACATCCGGTTACGATCGGATGTAAGAAATAGCATCCTGTCCTGGTGCATCCCGGGCAACGGCGGTTAGCAATTTCCTTCGGGGATTGGTAGCCGACGGCTAAACTCTGCCAGTGTCGCTCCTTGTGCTGCTATGACTAGCATAGCGGCGCAAGGATGTGTTCACGAAGTACACCGTAATCCGCAACGGGCTACCGGCGGGACGGGGGTCCAGTTTACCTGGACTGCGAGGCGGAACCCTCTTTAAAAACTACCACGCGCGGCTCAACCCGCCCATAGTCAGCCGCCGCTGACTGGCGGGTCGCCGGGCAACTCGTTACCCCGTGGGGGCCGAGGGCTGTCGGGGGCACTTCGTCCGGGCCGAGAGGAAGGAAAACCTCAATAAAAAACCCAGGCTTACCGTAACCCGCCCTCACGGGCGGGCCGGGGGTTGCGGGGCTTTTGTCCGGACCGCGAGGAAGGAAAACCTCTCTAAAAAACCCCTGTACACCGTTACCCCAATCGGGGCCGGGGGCCTTTCGGGGCCGCGAGGATGGTAAACTCAATAAAACTTCCCCCTAGTTCTGGAGTCTGCAAGGAGGCTCCAGGGCGTATGACTGGTAGGGTTACATACCGGTCGATTTCCTTGCACCATACCGTTCTGCCCTTTTCAGGGCGGGGCGGGGGCCCTGCTTGCCAGGGCTGCGGGGAGTAAACCCCAAAGGGAGTGTTTGGGGGCTGGGTCTGTTGCGGCGGAGTGCGGTGGTGATAATGGGATGTGCGCGGCTTCTTCGGTGTTGACATGGTTTTAGAGGTTCTGCCCCTCCCTTGTCAACACTGTCGCGGTCGCTTAGCATCCCAGGACTCATCACCGCACTGTGCCCCTTCAGCCCTTGACCCCAAATGTTCCTAAAAATCCTTCAATTCCCGTCGTTGGGGCGCCCTACGGGGCCTCGCGCGGCGACGGGGTCTCTGACCTTGCGCGGAGCAAGGCGGAGTGGTTGGCGTAGTGGGATCAACCGGCTAGCGGCCACCCTGGGGGGAGCCCGACCTCCCAGGTGTAAGTAGGGTTATCTGGTTACTCGGGGATCTCTGACCAGATGGACCATCTTTTCTCCCCGACTCGTGGGTCGCATATGGATCATTCAAATAGGGGAACTTTTGGGGGGGATGACGATAGAGGAGAGAGCAGCAGAGCAGCACGCAGCAGGGCTGCGCGCAGCAAAGCTGCAGTGAGGGACGCATCGGGGGAGGCTGAGACAGGGTCTGCGGGAACCTCCCGCACCGTGTCTCCCTCCGTCAGCATGGGCAGTGGTCTCGGTAGTCGGGACAGCTCCATTTCTCGGGCGGGCGCTAAGCGCCGGTTGCCCGATCGGGTCTCTGAACCCGAGCCAGAGCTGTCCGACGCCGAGATTGCCAGTCTGTGCTCGGCTTTGGACACGGCTGAAGCCTCTTCTAGGGGTGACGGCCATACCGGACGTGACAAATCCGCGCCTCGGCGCGATGAACTTGGAGAGGACCGTGCCGCGCGTTCGCGCAGCAACTCGGGTGGCAGAGGAGAGGAGACTTTTGCGCTCCCAAAGGTCGCAAAACTGAGAAAGGGCAGGGGCGGTCTGCGGCAGGTTTCGTCTGCTGCCGCGGCCCCAGCCCGGGATCAGACGCGGCAAAGTTCTTCCCGACCTCAAGGCAGGAACCCCGTGACGGCTGAATCGGCCCAAAATGTTGAGACGCAGCAGCCAACTGCGCCTAAAGAGTCAGTGGTGGAACTGGCGAACCGTGTGGAGAGAGATGTCGCGACCATTTTTGACATCGCTGAGAGCTCTTCCACGGTTCTGGAGCGCGGCCAATCAGATGCCCTCCAATCCGCCGCTCTATCGATAGTCGAGGCTGTCCAGTCGCTTCGCAGCTCGGACGCTACAAAATCGGCTACCATGGAGAGAGAGCTCGTACAGCTCCGGTCAGAAATGGCCAGTATGCGGAGCGAGAACACACGCCTGCATACCGAACTTGGAGCTCTACGAGAAGAACTCGTGGTTATGCGCGAACAGATCGCGACTGTCCGGCAAAACTCGCAACCAGACGAGGGCGTTTCTGGCGAGGCTATGGATGCTCAGTCCGTGTCCGCTCCGGACACACTACCCGGGTTCCAGATGCCAGAAGGAGTGACCGACCCCAACCTGAAAAGGCTATATCGTCTCGCTGCAGGTCGCATCAGCGAGATGATGGACGCCAAGTTGGAAGGCATTAAAGACCGGCTCAACCCGGTGAAGAGTGTACGTCCGCCGCTACGCACGGACTCTAAAAAGACAGCGTCCCCTAAACCGGTGGCCACCCCTGGTCCCAGCAAGGAGACGCCTAATACGCAGAAGGGAAAGGGCAAAGGCAAGAGGTCCAGCAACCAGGCTGCCCCAGCGCCCCCGCCCCCTCCCCCCGTCGAGACCAGCCCCTCCCACGAACACGTGGGCAGAAGTGGCGAAACGCGGGAAGCGGGGTAAGGCCAAGGGCAAGACCCAGGTCACCCCTGCCCAAACCCAGACCCAGGGTAAGCCCGCTGCGGCAGGGCCCACCACGAGAATACCCGCTGTCAGCAGGGCAAATGCGCCCGCTAAACAGCCGGAGAGACAGGCGAAACCTCCCAGAATTCGTCTGCCCAAAACGGCAGCGATCGTGGTAGAGGTTTCGCCAGAGGGTGAGGCGGACTTTGGCAATCAGCTAAAGGAAGCCAAGGCTCTTGCATGCGAGCAAGAGCCCAACCTCATGGGGAGAATACGGTTCCGGCGCTCCCGGACCACAGGGAGCCGAGTCCTCGAGGTGGCGGCCCTTGAGGGGGGAAACTTGGAGGAGGCTGGCGAGAAGGCAGACGCCCTCGCCGCCGTTTTCATCTCCGTTTTCCCGCCGAACACCGTCAAAGTCTCCCGTCCGGTGAAGACTGCCGATCTCCGGCTTTCCGGCTTTGACGAGTCGGTGACTGCTGCGGACTTGTCTGCGGCGGTCGCCCAACATGGAGGGTGTTCGTTAGCGAGCGTCAGGGTGGGGAAAATTAGCCGTGGTGGCTCCGGTGACTCTGTCATCGTGAGCTGCCCGGCAGCTGCCGCCAAAAAGCTTGCGCAGCTTAAGCGCGTGGGTATGGAATGGGTCTCGGTGAGGATCACTCCTCTGAAACCGAGACCCATGAGGTGCTACCGGTGCCTTGGAGAGGGACATGGCCGGGCGCTGTGTAAGGCGGTCGATGACCGCACAAACACGTGCTTGAGGTGTGGTGAGCCCGGCCATAAGGCTGCCAGCTGCGCAGCCGCTCACAGATGCGCACTTTGCGCGTCCGCTGGCCGACAGGCCAATCACCGGCTGGGGACGGGTAACTGCCCCCGACCGAAAACGGCGAGGAAACCCTCGGCCGCCCCGGAGACGCTTTTGCGTGGGGGCCCCGAGGAAGGGGAGATGTCAGTGGATCCCTCTGACCGACGGACCTCGGAGTCCTGTCCTCCCCGCCAGCCCGCGCGGTTGAGATCCGTCTCCCGCAAATGCTAGGGCAGGTTGCAGACCTCGGAGTGGAGCCGAATTCGGGTCGTGCTGCAAGGCACAAGGGGCAACCCGGGGGGTTTTTACCGCAGAGCGGTTTCCCTCCTCAAAAAAAAAAAAAAGGGTTATGCAGCGGAGTCACCTCCTAGAGCGACGGGGTGTTATTGGTTACATCCGGTTACGATCGGATGTAAGAAATAGCATCCTGTCCTGGTGCATCCCGGGCAACGGCGGTTAGCAATTTCCTTCGGGGATTGGTAGCCGACGGCTAAACTCTGCCAGTGTCGCTCCTTGTGCTGCTATGACTAGCATAGCGGCGCAAGGATGTGTTCACGAAGTACACCGTAATCCGCAACGGGCTACCGGCGGGACGGGGGTCCAGTTTACCTGGACCGCGAGGCGGAACCCTCTTTAAAAACTACCACGCGCGGCTCAGCCCGCCCATAGTCAGCCGTCGCTGACTGGCGGGTCGCCGGGCAACTCGTTACCCCGTGGGGGCCGAGGGCTGTCGGGGGCACTTCGTCCGGGCCGAGAGGAAGGAAAACCTCAATAAAAAACCCAGGCTTACCGTAACCCGCCTTCACGGGCGGGCCGGGGGTTGCGGGGCTTTTGTCCGGACCGCGAGGAAGGAAAACCTCTCTAAAAAACCCCTGTACACCGTTACCCCAATCGGGGCCGGGGGCCTTTCGGGGCCGCGAGGATGGTAAACTCAATAAAACTTCCCCCTAGTTCTGGAGTCTGCAAGGAGGCTCCAGGGCGTATGACTGGTAGGGTTACATACCGGTCGATTTCCTTGCACCATACCGTTCTGCCCTTTTCAGGGCGGGGCGGGGGCCCTGCTTGCCAGGGCTGCGGGGAGTAAACCCCAAAGGGAGCGTTTGGGGGCTGGGTCTGTTGCGGCGGAGTGTGGTGGTGATAATGGGATGTGCGCGGCTTCTTCGGTGTTGACATGGTTTTAGAGGTTCTGCCCCTCCCTTGTCAACACTGTCGCGGTCGCTTAGCATCCCAGGACTCATCACCGCACTGTGCCCCTTCAGCCCTTGACCCCAAATGTTCCTAAAAATCCTTCAATTCCCGTCGTTGGGGCGCCCTACGGGGCCTCGCGCGGCGACGGGGTCTCTGACCTTGCGCGGAGCAAGGCGGAGTGGTTGGCGTAGTGGGATCAACCGGCTAGCGGCCACCCTGGGGGGAGCCCGACCCCTCGAGGCGTATATAGGGTTACCTGGGCATCGCGGGATCTCTGCCCAGGCGGACTTACTCTTCTCCCGCACTCGTGGGTCTCTTATGGATTTTACAAACAATGGGGATTTTAGGGGGGGTGAGGTTGACAGGGTTGACCTCAGCAGCGACGAAGACGGCGTCAGAAATGATGCTGTCCGTGACAGAAGTACCTCGCATAGCTTGCAGAGGGAATTCGAGAGAGGCACGAGCGCGCTTCGGCGCGAAGTTTCGGGCTCCGGAGACAACGGGGATACCTTTGGCCTCGCCAAAGTGGCTAAATTTACCACTGGCAGAGGCGGTCTAAGGCAATCCCCTGCACCAACAAGACCAAACCCTGCTTTTATGCAGGCGACCACCGACCCACAACCCGGTCCGTCCAGACTGGCAGTGGATAGTAGACACGAGGCGCAACATGTTTCGGCAGACCATCAGCCAGACACTGCTGACGCCCAAGACGACGACACCACCGGTCACTTTAAACCCAACCCGCTTGAGGTTATGGCTGACCGGTTGGCTAATAAAGTGCAGGAGGACGTAGACAAGATCTGCAAGATCGGCGCCTCCTCTTCAGTGGATCTTAGGCCAAGAGTTCGCATGGCCATACAAAGCATCGCCGAATCCATTTCGGAGGCGGTTGAGGAGATGCGAGGCCAATTAGCCGCCGTCGAGAGCCAGGAGCAGGAGGTGTCCAAGCTCAGGCGTCTATCCACAGCCACACTAAAGTTAAACGCCACCCTCCAAAAGGAGGTGAAGCTAGTGCGAGCGGAAAACCAACGCCTAAGCGAGGACCTGGGGAAGTTGCGCTCGGAAGTCGCCACGCTGTCTCGCGCACCGAAGCGTAAAATTTACCACCAGAGCTCTGGCGTCTCCACTGAGACCCAAACGGATGCGACGCAACCTAACTCTGCCCAAATCGGCGAAAACGACCTGGAGAAGCTTACCTCTTCCATTCTTCGCCAGGTCGGCGATGCACTTGGTGCCAGACTGGAGGCTAGGTTAGAAGCCTTCGAGGCTCGCCTTCCTCCGGCTCCATCGCTGAGACCGCCCCTCGGGGCTCAATCTGCTGCAAGTGCGCATGCCGCGCCGGTATCTATGGCCGGCCCTAATAGCGCCCCAGCTAAGTCGTTGAAGGGGAAGGGAGTGGGGAAGAGGTCAAAGACCTCTGAACCGGCACCCACCTCGACAACGACCCTTACTGTGACACCCGCTCAGCCAGGCACCTCTACCTGGTCTGAAGTGGTTCGCGGACGAAGGGGCAAGAAGGGGAAAGCCCCAGCCGCCTCATCCGCCCAAAGAAACACCGCCACCGCCCAGGCTAAACCCGGAAAACGTAAAACCGGACCGAGCAAGCCCGAACAGGCCCAGCAGGGTGATTCCGCCCCCAAGGCGAAGAAGAAGCCCCCCAGGCTCCGCCCTCCCAAGTCGGCTGCGGTCGTCTTGGAGCTGACTGCGGAGGCCAAGACGGCGGGCAAGAAGCTTTCGGAGTTTCTCCGGGAAGCCCGAAGGGAACTTGGTCCCGACTGGGCACAGGAATCGGGTCTCGTCGACCGACTCAAGCTCCGGCCCTCCCGGATGACGGGCAACAGCATCCTTGAAGTTAGGGCTGTCAAGGATAGCTCGCCCGGGGAGGCCGGCGAGAAGGCCGACACGCTTGCGGCCGCCCTTATTTCCGTGTTTCCGCCTGGTGCGGTTTCCGTGAGTCGCCCCGTAAAGTGCGCAGACTTGCGCCTGATGGGCCTGGAGGAGTGCACCACCGCTGACGACATAGCGGAGGCCATAGCGCAACAGGGTGGCTGCGACAAAGCCCAAATTAAGGTAGGCCGGATGGGAGTAGGAGGATCGGGTGGCTCCACAGTCGTCCGCTGCCCCGTCCAGGCGGCCAAAACACTGGCCAAACAAAAACGCGTCCGCATCGGCTGGCTCTCCATAAGGGTCAAGCTGCTGCCGCCCAGGGCACTGCGTTGCTCGCGCTGTCTTGGCGAGAGCCATGGCCGGGCCGTCTGCAAGGCCGCAGAGGATCGGAGTAATATCTGTATCCGATGCGGCCAGCCCGGTCATAAGGCCGCCGGTTGCGTGGCCGCGTACAGCTGCTGCCTTTGTGCGGCGGCCGGTCGCCAGGCAGACCATCGCCTGGGCACGCAAGCGTGTCCGCGACCGAAGATTGCCAGGGAGCAATCCTCGATAGCCCCCAGAGCGCGTTCGCGCTGAGGAAGACGAGGATCACGCCACGGGAGCAGCCGTTTACGGTGGCAGGACGCAGAGGTCCGAAAGTCTCCCAGGTGTCCAGGGGTGACGGCGACATTGATGCCTCCCCGGAACTGGAACCGAGTGGGTTGCCGTCTTCTGACGGACAAGCGCTGCCATTGGAGCTCATGGGGTGGTGACCCTCATGGGTTCTAATGGGACAGCTGTGCAAGAGGCGACCCGGGGGTTTTTACTGCAGAGCAGTTTCCCCCTAAAACAAAAAGGGTTATGCAGCGGAGTCACCTCCTAGAGCGACGGGGTGTTATTGGTTACACCCGGTTACGATCGGATGTAAGAAATAGCATCCTGTCCTGGTGCATCCCGGGCAACGGCGGTTAGCAATTTCCTTCGGGGATTGGTAGCCGACGGCTAAACTCTGCCAGTGTCGCTCCTTGTGCTGCTATGACTAACATAGCGGCGCAAGGATGTGTTCACATAGTACACCGTAAGCTGCCCTTTTCAGGGCGGACCGGGGACCCAGTTTAGCTGGGTCGCGAGGCGGAAGCCTCTATAAAAACTATCACGCGCGGCAGTGCCCGCCTATAGTCAGCCGTCGCTGACTGGCGGGTCGCCGGGCAACCCGTTACCCCATGGAGGGGCCGGGGGCCGTCGGGGCATCTGCCCGGGCTACGAGGAAGGACCATCTCAATAAAAAACCCACGCATACCGTTACCTGCTCTTCGGGGCAGGCCGGGGGCCGTCGGGGCATCTGCCCGGGCCACGAGGAAGGACCACCTCAATAAAAAACCCACGCATACCGTTACCTGCTCTTCGGGGCAGGCCGGGAGTCGTCGGGGTATTTTCCCGGACTAAGAGGAAGGAAAACCTCAATAAAAAACCCTCGAAGGGTTTTATCCTAGTTTCCCGAAAAAACTGGGCCGCATGTTCTTGCCGTGTGCGGGGACCCGTAACTCCGGGAGAGGGGGATCCTGGGCGTTGAGCCTGTGGCAGACCACCCAGGCAACACACTCCTTTGGCCCCTAATTCTGGTAACACGGGCGGTCCTGGTGTAGCCGCATCAGGATCAATCGGCTTTGGGCGAACGGCTTAACCTTCGCCCTAGGTTAGAGGGGGGTTCGGGGGACAGGGCCAGCGGCGGGCTCGGTGAAGCGCTAGTTTTGGTCGACTAGTGCCAACCTTGCCCTAACCGTCTGCGCCAAAGATCCCGTTCGGCGGTTCCACTCTGAGAGGATGGGTGGAATCCCCTCTATGTCTGGCGGGCAGCTCTGGGCTGCGGCTCCCCACTGTGGGCTCCAAGGAGGGTGGAGACCCCGCCGGATGAAGACGCATAGGAGACGAAAAAGGAAAATGGATTCTCTCAACATAAAATTTTCGACCAAACCCCGAGCGCGAGGCGTTCAACAACCTGCAGCCGAACCAGCACAGCTGTTGAATTCGGCGGAGAAGAGGAGGGATCGGACCAAAACTGGATCTCAGTTAAATTTGGTCGAAGACGAAGACGTGTCGTACGAAGCAAGTAGCTCCCGCCAATCCGGGTACAACACGGCATCGGACGGTTGCCGCAGTCGCTCACGGAGCCGCAAGCGCTCTCGGAGCCGCAGGCGGCGCTCAAGATCAAGCAACCCGTTGTTTGCGCAGGGCGGGTTCTCTGAGTCTGAGGGCGAAGGCTCTCAGGCTCCGAAAATCAGCTCAGCCTCAAGAGGCAGAAGTAGGGTCCATAAATCGGTCTCCACAAATGCCAGACAGTTTTTGAAGGATAAGGAGGGGGAAGCCTTCGAGGAGGACTTCAACCGCGCCCTTGAGCGGAGGACGAGGTCGCCCACCCTCTTCGTTGAGCCCCCGGTCTCCGAACCCCTCAAATGCCCTGATCTGCCTGACGACCTTAGACGGCTAGATATGACGGAAATGACGCAGATGGCCCACCAGTGTTTGGGCGCTGTCATGACCGTCAAATCCAAATCTGGTAACCTGCAAGGCCGTATGCAAAAGGCCTTAAACGACGCCACTAAAACGCTTAGGGACCTGATCGGCGAAATGACGACCAGGTCCATGGATGAAGAGCACAGGCGCATTGCGAATGCCAACAAGAACCTCAGGGAGGAGATTGCTAACCTGAAGACTGAGGTCCGTAGCCTTCGGAGGGAATTCTCCGAAAGAGCAACCAATGCCACGCCTGCCCTGCCCCTGGACCTTAATGATACGGACACCCATGGGAGAGAAACGCTCCTGCAGTCCATCGCGGCGCTCATTGACTCTCGCCTCGAGAGTCGATTTGCATGCCTCGAGGGTCGGCTGGATCGTCTAAACCCTCTCCCTGCACCTCGTCCACCCCTCAGGTCGGACGTCACCAACCTGGCCTCTCCAAACTCTCCCAGCACGGCGGCTCCTATGCCGAGCATCTCTGGAGCAGTGGGTAAGGCCGGGAAGGTGAAAAAGGTGAAGACGGCAGCAAATACCAACCCATCACCTGCAGTTGGCCCGTCACGCGTGCCCCAAACTTTTGCCGCTGTCGCAGCCCGACAGAAACCTGCTGGGCCGCAGCCCAAAGCAACGGCGAGGGTAGCCGCACCGCGAACTCGGCCGAATGCAGCAGCTGGCCCCACCGGAGATCAGGCGGGCACCAGCCAGACCCGGAACGACGACCCAGCACCGCCACCCGTCCCGAACGAGGACAACTGGGTCCAGGTCACCCGGCGCAAACGGAAAAGGCCCAAGAAGGGGAAGCAGCCTCGCAACCCCTCCACGACAGCCGGCAAGCATGCTCAGTCCCAGGGACCCAAACCCAAAAAGCCGAAAGGACCTTCCCTGACCCCGCCCCGATCTTCAGCAGTCGTCCTGTCGCTGCAGCCCGAAGCGATTGGAAAGGGGATTAGCTACACCGAGGCCCTCAAAAAGGCAAAGGAGGTTCTGTCCCTCCCGGACCTAGGCCTAGAGGGCGTTAGGTGTAGCAAAACCGCTACAGGAGCCAGAATGCTCGAGGTCTCCGGCCCGGAGCACGGCGAGAAGGCCGACAAACTCGCGGCCAAAATCAGGGAGGTCCTAGATGGAGTCGTCAACGTGGCCCGCCCCACGAAGCGCGCGGATGTCAGAGTCACCGAGCTGGATGACTCGGTGTCCAGCGCTGAAATTGCGGCGGCCATTGCGGCCAGATGTGGGTGTACCCCGGAATCGATCCGGGTCGGAGAAATCCGTCCGGGACCAAGAGGCGTGGGTGCGGCCATTGCCTCCTGCCCAGTTGCTGCGGCCAAAGTGCTTGTCACTGGCCGCCTGCTGGTCGGATGGTCATCGGCCAAAATCACGCTCTTGGATGCACGGCCTCTCCGGTGCTACCGGTGCATGAGTCTGGGGCATGCCAAGCAGATGTGCCCCTCGGTCAAAGTCCGGGGTGATCTGTGCTTCAGGTGTGGGCAACCTGATCACAGGTCCACAGCCTGCTCCGCGAAGCCGCGATGCGCCGTCTGCGCAGACTCCGGCAGAGCGTCAGACCATGTCATGGGGGGGAAGTCTTGCAGACCCCCCCAGGTTAGAGGCAGGGCCATGGTCGCACAGATCCCGACCGCCACCCAACCCAGAACAACAAGCCAACCCAGGCCACTGGAGGAGGAGATGCAGGTAACGGACAATGCAAGCAGTTAGGTCCCCCATCTCTCTCCTCCAGACGAACCTCAACCACGCCACCAGGGCTCAGGACTTGTTCCTGGCGAACCTGGTGGCGTGGAACATTGACCTGGCTGTCGCAGCGGAGCCATATTACATCCCCCCTAATTGGGCTGGCTCCGCTGACCAAACAGTGGCAATAGTAGCATTGCCCGGTCCCCGATCCTCCCCCCTCGTAACCCTAGAGAGAGGCCAAGGATTTGTCACTGCACAATGGAGAGGAATCGCCATCGTTGGGGTCTACTTCTCCCCAAATCTTCCCCTCCCACAATTCGAGGCCTTCCTCGAAACCCTGGGCCCTGCTGTTGGCAGACTTTCGCCCCTCCAGGTCGTCCTACTGGGTGACCTAAATGCGAAGTCGCCGGCCTGGGGATGCCCAGCTCCAAATGCTCGTGGAGGAATACTAGAGCAGTGGGCCTCCGAGCAGGGGCTGGTCCTCCTCAACAGAGGGAATGCTCCGACCTGCGTGCGTCGACAGGGGGGATCTGTGGTGGATTTAACGTTCGCCACCCCTGCCCTCGCGCGCAGGCTTGGAGACTGGAGGGTACTTGAGGGGGAGGAGACACTCTCGGACCATACCTACATCCGCTTCGAGACTGTCTCCTCCCAAACCCAGCCGATCCGGGACGGTCACCGCCATTTCCCGCGCTGGGCCCTCACACGGCTAGACAAGGATGTGGCCGAGGAGGCGGCTCTAGTTCAAAACTGGAGCTACCCCTCGGAACCCGGACAGGACGTAGACGAGGATGCGGCTCGCCTGCAGGCCGCGATGTCGCAGGTCTGCGACGCGTCGATGCCCCGGACACGACCCCGCCCTCCGCGCAAAGAGGTATACTGGTGGAACGAAGAGATTGCCGCTCTTCGAGCCACCAGTAACGCCTCGCGCAGGGCTTTCGTCAGATGTCGTCGTCGGAGCAACCGCATCGCAGGCGAAGAGGACAGCCTCTACGCAGCCCACCGGATCGCGAAGAAGGCTCTGCAGAAGGCCATCGCCGTAGCGAAGGAGAAAGCGCACGATGAAATGCTTGAGGAGTTGGATAGGGACCCGTGGGGGCGGCCGTACAAAGCCGTACGGAACAAGTTCCGCCCGATGACCGCCCCTGTCACGGAAACCCTGGAGCCCCCTCTTCTCGAGAGAGTCATCGGCGCGCTATTCCCGGACTGCGAGCCACACAACCCGGAGAGGACAAGGCCACCCAGAATACCTGTGGAGTCTCCCGTCCCCCCCGTCACGGACGATGAGATGGAGATGGCCAGGGACAGGCTAAAGGGGAGAACCACTGCCCCTGGGCCGGACGGTGTTCCTGGTCGCGTCCTGCACGTCGCCCTGAACCACCTGGGTGACAGACTTCGGGACGTCTACAACAGGTCCCTTCGAACGGGAAGGTTCCCAAAAGCCTGGAAGGTGGGTCGCCTCTGCTTGATCCCCAAAGAGGGGAAACCGCAGGACTCCCCATCTGCCTACCGGCCGATAGTGCTGCTCGATGAGACGGGAAAGCTCCTGGAGAAAATCCTGGCGTCCCGTCTCATCGAGCACATGGAAAGCACTGGTCCGAACCTCTCGGACAACCAGTTCGGGTTTCGAACGGGTCGATCCACGACGGACTCCATCTTGGCGCTGAGAGCTTTCGCCGAGGAGGCAATCGAGGACGGAGACAGAGTGCTGGCCGTATCGATCGATATCGCCAATGCCTTCAACAGCCTCCCATTTTCCACCATCGTCGAGGCGCTCCGGTTCCATGGAGTGCCTCCGTACCTTGGGAGGCTGTTGGAGAACTACCTAAGCGAGAGGGAGGTAGTGTACACGGTGGCGGGGGGCAGGCTGGAGCGGAGAGCGATGCGGTGCGGTGTCCCGCAGGGATCGGTCCTAGGACCGACCCTGTGGAACATCGGATTCGACTTTGTTCTCCGGAACCGGCCTCTCCCGCGCACCCGTGTGCTCTGCTACGCGGATGACACCCTCGTCGTGGCTCGAGGGGGGAGCCTCGCTGAGGTGTGTCGTCGGGGAGAGGCTGCTGCCTCGGCAGTTGTTGACGCCGCCCGACGCCTTGGTCTGTCGGTCGCAGTACATAAGACCGAAGCACTACTCATCCACGGCCCACGACAGGGCCCACCACCCGGAGCTCGGATCGTTGTAGATGGAACTGTCGTCGGGATTGGGACCCAGATGAAATATCTGGGTCTCACTCTCGACGGCAGATGGAACTTCGCCTCTCATTTCGAGCAGCTGCAGCCTCGACTAGTACGCACAGCAGCAGCTCTGAGTCGCCTGCTGCCTAACGTCGGCGGCCCCAGCGTCAGCTGTCGCAGGCTGTACGCTGGGGTGACAAGGAGTATGGCCCTACACGGTGCCCCAGTATGGCACCCACTTCGTGGGGAGGCAAGAAGCTTGCTTAACAGGCCGCAGCGTACTCTTGCGCTACGTGCCTGTAGAGCGTATCACACGGTGGCTCTTGACGCGGCTTTGGTAATCGCCGGTCTACCACCGTGGGATCTGGAAGCCGAAATTCTGACCACCATGTACAACTGGCGAAAAGAGGTGAGGTCGACGGGTGAACGCCCCGCCCCGGAAGAGTCAGCTCGCATCAGAACCTGCGCTCAGCGGCATCTGATGCGGCGCTGGGCTCTTCGATTGGAGTCCGGTCGTTTCGGGGGCCTGGCGGACCGCACGATTAGTGCGATCCGTCCGGTGCTCGAAGACTGGATGACAAGGCGTCATGGCTCTCTCACTTTCCGTCTGGTGCAGGTCCTAACCGGGCATGGTTGCTTTGGTTGGTACCTGCATCACATAGCGAGGAGAGAGCCGACCCCTGAGTGTCACGAATGCGGTGCCGCGGAGGACACTGTTGACCACACCCTTCAGGTGTGCTCAGCATGGGTCCAGCAGCGCCGTATTCTGACCTCAGTGGTTGGGGATAACCTCTCGCTTCCCAGCATAGTGCGAGCTATGTTGGGAAGCGAGAGGGCATGGGAGGGTATGGTCTCCTTTTGCGAGGACGTGGTGTCGCAAAAGGAGGCTGCGGAGCGGGTCAGGGAGGACGATCCTCATGCTGATCCGATCCGTAGACGAAGGAGGGGGAGAAGGCGGAGGCATTACGCCCTCCGTCATCCCAACCCTCTAGCAGGCTAGTGAGTAAAGGGTCAAGGGGCCCTATGCTCGCATTGCACAGCCTGCCAGCCTTGGGGTGATCCTGTGTGTACTGGATCACCTTATTTCATATGCCTGAGGCCCGGCATAGCCGTACGTGGGTGATGCATGGAAGTCATACATTGGGTCCCCATGCATCACCAACATACGTTGAGGTGTACACCGCAGGTTTTTTAGTATGGTATGCTTGCCGAGAGACAGCGACTAGCGTTGTCTCCCGGCAAGAGAGTCCGTACATAACCTCCCGCTTGCCCTGATGCGGTTGGTATGCTAACGCATTTTTCCTGCGCTAAAAAAAAAAAAAAAAAAAAAAGGTTAGGTTAGGTTAGGTTAGGTTAGGTTAGGTTAGGTTAGGTTAGGTTAGGTTAGGTTAGGTTAGGTTAGGTTAGGTTAGGTTAGGTTAGGTTAGGTTAGGTTAGGTTAGGTTAGGTTAGGTTAGGTTAGGTTAGGTTAGGTTAGGTTAGGTTAGGTTAGGTTAGGTTAGGTTAGGTTAGGTTAGGTTAGGTTAGGTTAGGTTAGGTTAGGTTAGGTTAGGTTAGGTTAGGTTAGGTTAGGTTAGGTTAGGTTAGGTTAGGTTAGGTTAGGTTAGGTTAGGTTAGGTTAGGTTAGGTTAGGTTAGGTTAGGTTAGGTTAGGTTAGGTTAGGTTAGGTTAGGTTAGGTTAGGTTAGGTTAGGTTAGGTTAGGTTAGGTTAGGTTAGGTTAGGTTAGGTTAGGTTAGGTTAGGTTAGGTTAGGTTAGGTTAGGTTAGGTTAGGTTAGGTTAGGTTAGGTTAGGTTAGGTTAGGTTAGGTTAGGTTAGGTTAGGTTAGGTTAGGTTAGGTTAGGTTAGGTTAGGTTAGGTTAGGTTAGGTTAGGTTAGGTTAGGTTAGGTTAGGTTAGGTTAGGTTAGGTTAGGTTAGGTTAGGTTAGGTTAGGTTAGGTTAGGTTAGGTTAGGTTAGGTTAGGTTAGGTTAGGTTAGGTTAGGTTAGGTTAGGTTAGGTTAGGTTAGGTTAGGTTAGGTTAGGTTAGGTTAGGTTAGGTTAGGTTAGGTTAGGTTAGGTTAGGTTAGGTTAGGTTAGGTTAGGTTAGGTTAGGTTAGGTTAGGTTAGGTTAGGTTAGGTTAGGTTAGGTTAGGTTAGGTTAGGTTAGGTTAGGTTAGGTTAGGTTAGGTTAGGTTAGGTTAG